>QEPC01004304.1:2640422-2650753 GCA_003113815.1 Sphenodon punctatus | reverse complement strand
TCTTTTTTTAAACAAAAATCCAGGCTGGGCAGGGTGGGTGGGGGGTGTCCCCCCTTCCACCCGCGCAGCCTGGGAGGGGGAGGGGGGAGGAATTAATTTATTTCATTGATTTCAATGGGGACACAGTGCCCCATTGAACTCAATGAAATAAAACCGGTACCGGTATACCGGATTTAATCCGGGAATCCGGTTCTTTGAGAACCGGTAAATCCGGTAGCCGGTAATGGGCCCGGGGTCCCACCTCTAGTATTTAAACAAACAGCCTTATCTCCCAGCCCGATCCAGTGTGCTACTAGAAGGCAGAGGCAGGTGAAGGATGAGGTCTGGAGCCAGCCAGGGGAGGAAGAATCACTTACTGGGAGAGAAGCTGGCTGCAGCCTGCTGCCCAGCCAGGCAAGTGCGGGGTTCCAGCTGGCCACGGGGCCATGTGCGGCTGCACATATGGCATATGCCTGGGGCAGGCCCTGGTGGGAAATCCACTGCCCTGGGGGTGCAGGCAAAGGCTGAGAGGGCGACTCCCTCTCCCTTAGAGGTATTTACCTGGAGCAATGATTGGACTAACACAGAAGACTGCTTAACACATTACTAACATGGGGATAGGGGGAGAGGCTAAGCACAGTATAAGCACACAGGCAGTAGCAGCAAGCGTACAGCAAAAGGGCAACAGTCTTATGTTCTGTACAGTGGTGTCCTCCTTTGCGGCGCTCCCCATTTAACCCAGAAAGAGGGGTCCAGACTCAGTCGAGTCAGCTCTCCCCAAGCTGCAGCTCCAAGTCCTCAGCTCAGGTCCCTGCACTCAGCCGCTCCCTCCTGCAGCTTCCAGCTTCCTTAGTCCCCAGGTCTGACCCTGATCTCTCCCAAGCCCCATCAACTCCACCTGGCCCAGGCATCTGGCCGCCCCCCTGAGCGTGCTCAGAGTGGCCCCTCTGAACTCCAAGTCAAGCTTGGAAACTCCATTGGGCCTACCCGCATGGTCACCGTGTGCTTTTGTTTATAGTAAACAACTGAGTCCCCTGGCTGCCTCTCCAGCCTCCCTCATGTTCAGTTCAGTATTCCCCACATGGGCACATGCAGATATGGATCTCCCTAGTTGCACTCCATGCCCCTCCATCTCCCTCACATCAGGTAGCCACAGAAGGACTCCAGATTGAACTAATCCACTTGAGGGGGAAGGGGATCTGGGAAGGGCTTCTCTCTAAGCTATGACTGGCCTAACAACAAAGGCTGCAATCCTCACCACACTTATTTGTGAGCAAACCGCTAATTTCAGTGGGACTTACGAATAAGTGTGCTTAGGGTTATGGCCAAGTTTGGGATCTGGACAAAGGACCTGAGCTGGTTTTCTCACCTGGTCATTGCCCTGTGACCCTGCCCAAGGGACAGCTCCTAGTTTGCTAGAGAGTAGTCCAGAAGCCAGCTCAATACCCTCATTCAACAGGGAGGTCCTTTCTGGACCTGTATCCCCTGAAACATGTCTTCCTTCAGACCTCAGCCCTGCCCATCTTCCTGCAGCCAACTGGCAAGAGAGCCTGTTGTAGGGCCAATACTGTACTGTATTGGGGGAGGAGACACAGAACAATTAGGGTTACCATACCTCCCCTTTAAAGGAGGGCACTTATGAAAAATACATGGTGCAGGGCTGTTGGTTCTGGTGCAGCTCTGCACCATGTATTTTTCAAAAATGCCATCTTTTAAAGGGGCTGTATGGTAACCATAATTGTTCTGTGTCTCCTCCCCAGCATTGTGTAGCCCGGTTTGCCCCTCACCTGGTTCTTGTGCCCCTGACTCCGCTTTCTCCATTCTTGGAACTGCACTCCAGCTGCATTCCCACTGGTTCCAGCAGGGTCGAGGGCTAGCCTCCTCAGGACTAGCCCCACACTCGAGCCTAATCTGGTGAGCCTCCCGCAGCTGTGCCACTCCCCCTTTCACCTGATGGTTTGCTCTCCACATCTCTACTGGACTGAGGCCTGCTAGCCACCCCACAGCTCCCTGAGTGCTTGGGTAATCCCTACCTCAGCTGACCTCCCCCGAGTTGGGCAGTTTGCTATTTAAAGGGGCCGGCCCCTGCCACACCCACTACTACTTAAGGTGACAGCAACCCTCCTGGACTCCCCATTACACCCCTCCCCCTTTCATTAGTCGGGTCTACTCAAGAGTAGTTGTCTATTCCCGGTGTGGGGGATCCTTACTCCCTTTCCTTTCACCAGCTCCCAGCTTCCTTAACCTCCCTTCATAGTACCTGGGCCAGTATGTCCCACTCTATCTGCACCTGTTTCTTATAGCTTAGCAGGCCCCTGTCCTGTTGGCGTTAATTCTTAACCCCTTGTTTCCAAAGGCTCTCAGTCCTGTCCATTCCCCTTCTCAGCAGGCCCCTGTCCTGCTGGGTAGGGATTAGGGAATACCGTTTCTTATTGGCTCTCAGCCTTTTTCTTTTCTTCCTATACTCTTTCTTTTCTTTTTCTTTCTTTCATTCATTCAGGCCCAGAAGCCTCCTAGCTCCTCTTCTCTATGCCCTTCCAGTCCTATCTCTGCTTTCCAGCCAGGGAGTTTCATTCTGCCTGTGCCGCGCTCTCTTCGGCCTAGCGGGCCCCTGTCCTGCTGCCTGTCACCAGGCTCTCGGCCCTCCTCCCTTATATTCCTTAGGGCTCTCCACCCTTGATTAACTCCAGTTCAGTGGCCCCTGTGCACTGTGCTGGGTTCCAGCCTCCTCCACCCCTTACAGCTGGCCCACACGTCACAAACATAACTTAATTCCAGGCTCCCAGCCAGCAGTTAACACAACTTTAGGCTCCCTGCCTTAATTCTTTGTGTATAAATTGAGGCTCTCTGCCCATCATCCCTGGAGCTCTCAGCTGCCTTAAATTACCCTTTGGGACCCAGGTCAGCTCATCTGCCTACTCTGTCCGGCCTCATTAAATTAACTCAGAGGTGCTGCACCTCTCTCTCTGGCCTAGTGGTCCCCTGTCCACTACCTGTCACCGGACTCTCAGCCCTCCTCCCAAAGGGGCTGGCCCTTGCTGCACCCACTACTTCTTAAGGTGACAGGGACTCTCCTGGGCTTCCTGTTACAGGGCCCAGGGACCTAGTGATCTCCATTCTGTACTGTGGCTTTGTAGATGCCTATAATAAACTGCTGTGAGGACAACTGCCTGGCTCCTTCATACCACCATGCCAGGTACTGTGAGGGGATAAGGGCCTGTAACTTGGGATGCGTCTCATCTCTCCAGAGCCCAACCAGGTGGAGGACATGCAGTGCCTGCCTGACACAGCCAGCTTCTACCTGAACTGGACAGTCCCTGCAGGAGACATTGAGGCCTACAAGCTGGTGGTGGGAAGGCTCCCTGGAGAGGTGCCTGAGTTCCATCTGACGGTTCCCAGTGCTGAGGCCAGCTTGGATGGATTGTTCCCAGACTCCTTGTACCAGATCAGCGTGAGTGCGGTTGGCAGGAATGGTCTGAGTAGCCGAGCTGTGACACTGGTCTGCAACACCTCGGTGGAAGGTCTGTCTCCCAGTCTCTCCATGGCAATGGGAAGGGGGGCTGCGTTCAGTTGGCACTGTAGAGAAAGCAAGGTTGCTGTGTTGGTCCCAGATATAGGCAATAGAGACAAAAGTTGTACAGTGATATCTTTTATTGCACTAACTACAGTTGGTGGAGGTATGCGAGCTTTCCGACCTCACAGGGTCCTTCATCAGGCAAGTCAGGAGTTAGAACTGGAGACTGAGCAAAGCAGGGAGGTATAGACACTGTTTGGAAAACTGTTTCTCAGTCACTGTCTATACCTCACTGCTTTGCTCAGTCTCCAGTTCTAACTCCTGCCTTCCCTGATAAAGGACCCTGTGAGGTCGGAAAGCTTGCATACCTCCACCAAATGTAGCTGATCCAATGAGACATATCATTGTACTACTTTGTTTCTATTGCTTCGGTTGGTAAATCACACATAGAGCTTGTGCTCAGATGGGGTTGGGAACCAATGGGCAGCAGGACTATTTTATTTTCCAGTATATTATTTATAACAGACCTGCAACATGTGTAGTACAGATGGTAAAGATGGACAATATTGTCCCATACAGCATTACAGGACTGATTGGTAATGAGGCTGGAACCACTTAGAATATCTGAGCTCAGGACCCCAGTGCACAGCAGGGCTATGTGAAGGGCATGATGATAGCACTACACCCCCAATTACAGGTCTAGGCTTGCAGCGCCACCTTGCTAGCCCAATCTTCCTGCTGGTTTTTCATTGCAGTCCTGCCCCCTCCAGTGCGAGCAGACATCCCCCAGTTTGAGGCTGGCTCCAGAGTGGTCATCTCCCCTGACATGTTCAGCGAGGAGAATGGCCCTATTGAGTATTACGGCATCATTGTCACCACCAATGAGTCTCGTAAGTGCCTACCTCTTCCTCCTCTTTGTCCCTGAATTCCTGATGCCCTATGGCAATGCCAATGCTGTGCTTGTGTCTGTCTTTCCAGTGGTGAGGCCCACCCAAGAGATCATCTCCCACACGTGGTATGACCACTACTACGGTCAAGAGGACTCATACCTGGCTGTTCTGGTTCCCAACCCCTTCCACCCCAATGAGAGGAGCCCTCCCAAGACCTGGCCAGTGCTGGTGGGGACGGAGGAGTGCAGCCACTCTCAGGAGACTTGCAATGGGAAGCTGAAGACAGATGTACAGTACAGGTGTGCCCTGGGAGGGCTCCTGCACTAATGGATGCTGGGAGGCAGAGCCAGTGCAACCATGTAGGCAGCAACAGCAGCTACCTAGAGCAGCAAATTGGAGGGATGGCAAACCCCCGCCTCTTGCCCCACTCCAGCTACCCTGTTGGTGATTCAGCCAGTGGGGCAGCTGGATCGGAGGCAAGGGGGCCTGGGACCTCCATCCCGTCTGCCCAGGAAAGCAGACTGTGCGCGCGCGTGTTGCACGTGAAGTGCATGCACATGGAGGTTTGCCTAGGGTGGCAGAAATCCTTGCACTGGCCCTACCGCTGGGATTCCTACCTGACCTTTGCCAGAAAGTAATGGAAGCATGGGGCCCAAATTAAACTGTGAATGCATCCAGAGGGTAGGGTGAGGAGCTTGTCCAACTCTTGTCTGCCTTGTTTTTGTTTAGGGACCACCAGAGGCTTGTAGTCTCCAGGTAAATCCCTTAGGGAACTTCTACAGGGAAGAGGTGTGACTCTTAAAGACACTGGAACTTCCAAGTGGGCTGTGTTATTTCTGATGCCCCATGATGGGACTACTCTCTAAACATATTTTCTTGCTTGTTCTCATAATTTAACAGAACCATTATGTACAGTATCTGTATATGCCCGTGCTGCAGCACTGCCTCTTGTTGTTCATGTTAATGTGATAATGATACATATCATCCAGCAGCAGTCAGAAGCATGCTGTCCCAGACACGGAAGCTCTCTGCTTTGCTAGATTCCCACATTTCCCTGTGGCTGTTTTCTCCTTGTAATGTGGTAGCAAGTGTGGTACCACTTGCTCAGGGCAGCTGGTACTAATTCCTGGGCTCTCTCTGCTGTAGGTTCAGCATTGCTGCTTTAACCAGATATGACCGACGGGCTCCAGTGGTGTCATTCACAGCATTCTCAGGTGAGGTGTCTGCCTCTGGCTGTGCTCTAAACTAATGGGGCCTCTGGTCTCTTGGGTGGCTTTGTTACTAGCCTCCCAGCTAGTCAGAGGAATGCATTAATCACCCGCTCAGAAATGAGCTTTCAAGAGCTACATAGTACTTGTCAGCCCCTAGTCTCTGAGTGTGCTCTGGGTGGGTTAATCTCATGCAAAGGGATCTTCTCAGTGTCTGGCTGAAGCACTGGGATCCAGTCGGGTGAAAGGTGTTCCATAAATTTCAAACTTCTCATTGTCTTTGTCTCCAGCCACAGGCACCGAGAGAGACTCCTCTCCCATCCCAATGCCTGTTGTAGCTGGGATAATTGCAGGATTCCTCCTGACGCTCACAGCAATGTTTGGATTGGTCTGTTGGTGGCATCTGAGAACGAGGAGGTAAGGAAGGCTTGGGAGGTGCCCTGATTCTTCCCATCTCCCAGGGTAGGAATAGCAAATGGGTATCACTCCTTGAGAACCAGGCCTTTGAATTGACAGGAAGAGCTGCTCTTAAACCCAGCCCAGGTGAAATAGACTGAGGTTGACCTGTACTAGGACCCATTGCTCTACCCAGAGACCTGTATGGAGGGGAATGGACAGGCTATTATAGAGTGTCTTAACATCTCTAAATTTCTCTGTGTACTTATCCAATTGGGGGAGCAGGGGAAGCTGTGCCATGTGACTTGGCTATGCAGTACAATTTGAATGCTGAGCATCAGGCCTTAGCAATGACCAGTGTATAGAGACTGAAAAGTCTGCAAAGCAATCTCTGCTCAGGGCCAGCGCTACCGTATAGGCAGCACAGGCATCGGCGTAGGGTGGTAAATTGAAGGGGGTGGCTTTCCTGCCCCCAATCCAGCTGCCTTGCCCCCGCCACCACTGATAAACTCTGTGCTGGATGGGATGGAAGAGGCATCCCCTTCAACTTGCTGTCCTAGACAGCCCTGAAAATAAACTCTGCACTAGATTGGGATGGGAGAGAGGTGCCCCTACATGGCTCCACCCCTGATCCAGCTTTTTCTGTTGCCTCTCCTTCTGCCACTGCTAACCTCCACACTACATTAGGGGCAGAGCCACCTAGGACAGCAAGTTGAAGGACGTGCCTCTCCTGCCCCAATCCGGCTGTTGCTGCTATTTCTGCAAGTTGAAGGGGGTGCCTCTCCAGTCCCTGATCCAATTGCGACCATCACTACTGTTAAGCTCTGTGGCTAGATCGGGGGGGCTACCTATTGCGGCAAAAATCCTTGCACCAGTCCTGGCTCTGCACAGGCCTGAGGAACCCATGCTCCACACACACATAGTCCAGGATGTGGAAGAGGCTGCAATAAATACACTGCCCCTCCACCCCAAGTAACATTCCCTGTGCTTTGTTTTCAGAACTGAGAAGAGCAACATGTCTCAGGAGATGACAACATACAGCTTGAGGTGAGTGCTGACCTCAGGTCTGAGTCTCCCTGCACAAACATAGACCATGCCTGTCAAGTGGTCATCCAGGTCTTCAGCTGTGCCTGACCTACCTGCAGTCACCCTGTCTGGCAAAGGCAGGAGCAGGTCCCAGATCACCTGAATCGGCTCTGCTTTCACTCCTAGACTATGCTTTTTCTCCACAAAGGGAGAATTGTGTCCTGCAGATCATAAAAGGAGAGCACTCTAGGATGCTACAAGTGTGACTCCTGCCGGCCCATCAGTGATAGAATAATAGAATTATAGGGTTGGAAGTGACCTCAAGAGTCACCTAATCCAACCCCCTGCATCAAGGCAGGAGATCCTCTACCTATAGCACTGCAGAGCTAGAGGGTAGAGTGACAGAGCTGGTGGAGCTGAGGCAGATGGAAAGGAAGATAGAAAAGTCTTTCAGGAACATAGTAGAGTGGTGCTGGTCCCACCTCCACTCTGGCAGCCTCTGTGCTGCTTTGGAGGAGCAAGGCCTCAAGGAAGGAGAACATCAAACTGGAATGGCAGGAAGTGATCCCGTAGCGGGAACCTGCCTTCCAGGCAATGTGTTATCCTCTCACACTGAGGATACGTCTCCAGCAGGGTGTGCCCAGTAGGGTGGGAATAGGATAGCTTTAGTAGTTGATGATTTGATTATTACGAATGTAGATAGCTGGGTTGCTGGTGGCTGTGAGGACCTCATGGTAAATTGCCTGCCTGATGCGAAGGTGGTGGACCTCACATGTAACCTAGAAAGAATCCTAGAGAGTGCTGGGGAGGAGCCAGTTGTCGTGGTACATGTGGGTACCAATGACATAGGAAGGTGTAGGAGGGAGGTTCTGGAAGCTGAATTTAGGCTTCTGGGTAGGAGATTGAAGTCCAGAACCTCCAGGATAGCATTCTCATATATGCTCCTAGTTCTACATACAGGACCCTAGAGGCAGGCTGAGCTCCAGAGTCTCAGTGGGTGGATGAAATGATGGTGCGGGGAGGAGGGATTTAGATTCATTAGGAAGTGGGGAACCTTCTGGGAAAATGGGAGCCAGTGCCGATGGGATGGGCTCCACCTTAACCAAAATGGAATCTGGCTGCTGGCACTAAACATTAAAAAGGAAGTAGAGCAGTTTTTAAACTAGAATCCCAGGGAAAGACAACAGGCGTTGAGCAATTCATGGTTTGGGCTGAGGCATCTCCAAAGGATACTGTTAATTCAGGGGAATTTGAGTATCCTAATATAGAGGATAGAAAGAAGCTAAGAGCTCAGGAGGGAATCTGTGCAGAACAGAAATTTAAATGATTCCAAATTAACTGAAACAGTCACTTATAACTAGCAGAATAAAAATAAAAAGAATATGTTTAAGTGTCTATATACAATTGCTAGATGTCTAAAAAGTAAGATGGGAGAATTAGAGTGTATGACGCTAAATGACATAATAGGAATCTCTGAGACTTGGTAGAAAGAGGATAAGCAATGGAACACTAAGACCAGGGTACAAAATGTATCAAAATGACAGAGTAGATCAAGCTGATGGTGGGATGATGCAATATGTTAAGAGACAGCATTGAATCAAGCAGGTTAAAATTTTTACAGGAAGTGAAGTGTGCTCTGGCATCTCTATGGATAGAAATTCCATGTGTAATGGGGAAGTGCATGACGGTGAGACTATACTATCGACCCCATGACCCGGACAGTGAGACTGACCATGAAATGCTAATGGAGATTAGACAGGCTACTAAAGTCAGAAACTCAAAAATAATGGGTGACTTCAGTTATGCTAATATTGACTGGGTGAATGTCTTCTTGGAGCGTGATGTGGAGGTAAAATTTTAGATGCCATAAATGACTGTTTCTTGGAGCAGCTGGTCCAGGAACCTACCATAGGAGAAACTACTTTGGATCTAGTCCCAAGTGAAGCGCAGGACAAGGTGCAAGGGGTAATGGTGGTGGAGCTGCTTGGTAATAGCAATCATAATACAATCAAATTCAACATACTTACTAGAGGGAGAATGACAAATAAAACTACCTCAGTAACGTTTAACTTTGAAAAGGGGAATTGTGCAAAAATGAGGAAACTAGCTAGAGGGAAACTAAAAGGAGCAATTGTGAGGATTAAATGTCTGCAAGAGGTGTGGAGATGATTTAAGAACACTACCTTGGAAGCTCAAATTAAATGTATTCCACAAGTTAAAAAAAAAAAAGTAGCTAAGAGGACCAAATGTCTGCCAGCATAGCTAAATGGTGAGGTGAAGGAGGCTATTAGAGCCAAAAAGGCATTTAAAAAAATAATAAAATAAAATGGAAATCTAGTCCTAATAAGGAAAATAGGAAAGAGAATAAGCATTGCCAAATTAAAATTAAAACATTAATAAGACAGACTAAGAGGGAATTTGAAGAGTGACTTGCTAAAGATACAAAAATTAATAAAACTTTTTCAAGTAATGTTTGAAATAAAAACCTTTCCCCAAGCCTGCTAAAGAGCTTGTCAATTGGGCCATTAGATGTCCAGGGGGTGAAAGGAGCACTAAGGGAGGATAAAGCCATTGCAGAGAAGCTGAATGAATTCTTTGCTTTAGTCTTCATTGCAGAGGATGTTGGGGAGATACCCACACCGGAACTATTCTTTGTACGTGATGATGAATTGGAAGAACTGTCACAAATTAACGTGACCCTGGAAGAGGTTCTCGAGCAAATTTACAGTTTAGTAGTAAATTGCTAGCACCAGATGGTATTCGCCCGAGTTCTGACGGAACTCAAATATGAAATTGCAGGCCTATTGTTGGTAATTTCTAGCCTATTATAATATCTTACACTGTACCTAAGAATTTGAGAGAATGTAACACCAATATTTAAAAAGGGTTCCAGAGGCGATCCTGGAAACTATAGACCTGTGAGCCTGATGTCGGTGCCAGGCAAACTGGTGGAAATGGTTGTTAAGAACAGAATTACTGGGCATATTGATAAACATGACATAATGGGAAAGAGTCAACATGGATATAGCTGTCACCGGGGAAGGGGGTATAGAGGGCGGAAAGGTAGGAAAGGGTCAGAAGAACTGAACCCCACAAAGACAAGGGGTGACCTCCTCTCAATACTAGGTTCCCTCAGTGGTATTATTATTATTATTATTATTAAACATTTATAAAGCGCCAGTAACAACCTGGCGCTGTACAGAACATATAATCAGCTGCGGTCCCTACCTGTGGCTTACAATCTAAAAGACAAGGAGGGGGAGACAAGGAGAGGGGACAGCGGGAGAGACATGGGAGAAGACAAACAAACATTCAGGC
>QEPC01004304.1:2624386-2634723 GCA_003113815.1 Sphenodon punctatus | reverse complement strand
TTCCGTAAGTCGCTCATCAATTTGGAGGGACAAGTTTACCATATCTTCTAAGGTTACTGGGGTAGTTGCGGCACAGGCCACCTGGTCCTTAATTTCGTCGTTAAGACCCTGACGAAACAGGGCTCAAAAGGCGGAATCACTCCAGTCCAGATCAAACGCTAATTTTCTAAACTGTGTGATATAATTCAAGAGGGGGGGTCTTACCCTGATGCATGTGGAGGATATGTTGCTCAGCGTCTCTTACCCTATGGGGGTAGTCAAATAGAAAGCGAAATTGTTTAAGAAAACCTTTATAATTATGTAATAAATCGTCATCGGCTGCCAGTAGAGGGGTAGCCCAATCCAACGCCACTCCTCCCAATAGTCCCACAATGTAGACTACTTTGGCCTGATCGGAGTTATAGGTAACGGGTTGGGTTTGAAAAGTAAGGTTGCATAGTGCTAGAAAACCTTGACAAGCCTTTCTATCCCTGTAGAATTTATCAGGGCGAGGAGCCTTAGGATCTCTAGGAACAGGAGTAAGAGGAGAAGACCCCCCAGTTGCTCCTCCTTCAGCCTCCATAGGGAAAGGATGGGGCTGTTCCACTGACTCCTGGAGAGCCCAGTAACGGGCTTGGAGTTCCTTATTTTCCCCTCTGAGATCCTGGACCTCCATTCTAAGGGACTAGACTGTATGCATGAGTTCCTGAATTTGTTGAGAAGTCATGATTCCCAAGGGATGGTGGAGCTGGAGATAAGCTGCCTATTGTGTGTTGCCGCTTGATACCTGATTGTCAATTACCCCGGGGACGAGCAGAAGGGCGGAGTCTCCTAGCAACCAGGGACTTAAAAGTAAGAGCCCGCCTGTGGCGGCGTTGATGGTGGAGCTGGAGATAAGCCGCCTATTGTGTGTTGCCACTTGATACCTGATTGTCAGTTACCCCGAGGACGAGCAGAAGGGCGGAGTCTCCCCGCAACCAGGGACTTAAAAGTAAGAGCCCGCCTGCGGCAGCGCCGCAAGCACGTGCCCGGGCCACGCACCGAAGGGCGCGCCCTTTTGCGCTCCCTTCGGCGCTCCCAGGAGCAGGGGCAGGAGGACTGGGCGAATCAGGCTGGAAGCGCAGAGCAAGAGTAAAGGGAATAGAAGGTAGAAAATCAGGAGTCACGCTGTGATGGATCGCAAACGGACACGCTCTCATATAACAGAAGGTAATGATCCCCAGCGTGCTAGTAGACGCAGAAGGATTGAGACAGAGCAAGATGGAGGTATCGCAACACGCAACAGGTTCTCACCCTTAAGGCTTGATCAAAAGCAAATGACTGAGGATGCGGAAGGCACCCCAAAAACACAGAAGTGTTCCAAAGGACCTCAGGTAGAGGATATAACTGCTTCAAGGACTCATAATAGCGAGAATTTTCTGAGGCCACAAACCATGCTTATAGCATGGACTGTAGAGGCACTATTTAGTGGCCTTGCAGAAGTAAATAGCTGTTTGAACAAAGTCTGCGGACAATTAGGGGATTTAATGGGAAAATTAGATAACAATAGTGAGGTAGGTGTAGAGAATTGATAGATCAGAACCCAGAATTAGAACCAATGCCCCCACATGAGTCAAATAGGTCAGCATTGCATTCATCAGCAGTTATAGACTTTAAGGGAAATCCCAACTCTGTAATATTTAAAATTCACCACGCAATAGGAAAAGGCTTACCACGGTGGAACAATGATACATTAGTAATACTCCACCTATCTCAATTATTACATAAGAGATTTATAAGGCAAGATTTTAAGAAAATAACATACATGAAATCCCACAAGTGGGCTTATGTAGTGTTGATTCAGTTTACATCTATGAATCACGTATTGGATGTTTTTAAAGCTAGGAAACAGTTGCTTAATAGAGGGATATCAATAGATAGAGATATGGACGGGGAGTATGTAGGGGGTGCACAGGATCATGAGGATAGACATACACAGACTATAGCTACAGCAGCCAACTTAGTCCCGCTGGGCCCCCATAGGAGAGGCAAGAGTACTTTAACTCCTAAGACAGATTTTCAAAGTGATAGGAGGGATAAGGAGGAAGAAGTACGTAGTGCTAACGGAGGCACAAGTTGTATCATATCCAAGAATGATATTCAAAAGAAAGAAAAAGAGATAGTGGATTTGGTACTATGTGCAGGAGACGATAATGGTACAGCATCTAAGTCTGATAAGTCACAGGATAAAAGGAATAAGATAACAGATGTATTTAGATTTGTAGGTGCTGAGAGTTGTTCAACAACCAAGGTCGGCACCCGACAGAATAAAGAGAGGAAGACAATAGATCCCTCTACTTTTGGAGGGGACTTTATGCGAAAGAAAGAAGGGTATGTAAAGGTAGAAAGAAAACGAGGATCTATAATTAACCAGAATAGTGTAATGCCTGCGGAACAACTTATAGACCTGACTCAGGAAATAAAGGAAAAGTCGGGGGAGCAGGTGGATAAGCCTCTGATCACCCCTCCTTCCAATAAAGAAGTAGATATGGAGGTACAGTTCATGGAGAATAGTGTTAACCATGTAGAGTCTTCTCAAATTCCAAAGGAGGTAATAGTTAAAAATATGCCCATTCCCTCAGATTTACAAAGTTCGCAGCAATTACTGATCAAAGAACTTGAAATACTCATATTTGACAATTTGGCAGATAATATACAGACAGTACAATCTGCATTTCATAAATTACCAGTAATTGATCAAGATATTATCATTCACAAGCTAGATTTTTTGAGGAAGAACATTACATCTGCAACTTTAGAGTATAGCAATCCCATGCTGTCAGAACAGTATAAGCCTTTACAAGATGCAGATGCCCTGATGGCAATACGGTACCTAGACTCAGAATAATTGGCAAATAATGCCACTATCCTCCTCCCCGTAGTAAATAGAGTGGCAGAGCCAACTCAAAATGGAATAACCCACCCTCCAGAAGTCGAATGCCATGTTAAATTATCAGAAAGTAATGTAGCAATCAAGGTCTTAGATATAGTACACTCTGAACCCTTTCAACAAGCAGTATGACATGAAACCCTAGAGCCCCCCCCCCCNCCTGGAGAGCCCAGTAACGGGCTTGGAGTTCCTTATTTTCCCCTCTGAGATCCTGGACCTCCATTCTAAGGGACTAGACTGTATGCATGAGTTCCTGAATTTGTTGAGAAGTCATGATTCCCAAGGGATGGTGGAGCTGGAGATAAGCTGCCTATTGTGTGTTGCCGCTTGATACCTGATTGTCAATTACCCCGGGGACGAGCAGAAGGGCGGAGTCTCCTAGCAACCAGGGACTTAAAAGTAAGAGCCCGCCTGTGGCGGCGTTGATGGTGGAGCTGGAGATAAGCCGCCTATTGTGTGTTGCCACTTGATACCTGATTGTCAGTTACCCCGAGGACGAGCAGAAGGGCGGAGTCTCCCCGCAACCAGGGACTTAAAAGTAAGAGCCCGCCTGCGGCAGCGCCGCAAGCACGTGCCCGGGCCACGCGCCGAAGGGCGCGCCCTTTTGCGCTCCCTTCGGCGCTCCCAGGAGCAGGGGCAGGAGGACTGGGCGAATCAGGCTGGAAGCGCAGAGCAAGAGTAAAGGGAATAGAAGGTAGAAAATCAGGAGTCACGCTGTGATGGATCGCAAACGGACACGCTCTCATATAACAGAAGGTAATGATCCCCAGCGTGCTAGTAGACGCAGAAGGATTGAGACAGAGCAAGATGGAGGTATCGCAACACGCAACAGGTTCTCACCCTTAAGGCTTGATCAAAAGCAAATGACTGAGGATGCGGAAGGCACCCCAAAAACACAGAAGTGTTCCAAAGGACCTCAGGTAGAGGATATAACTGCTTCAAGGACTCATAATAGCGAGAATTTTCTGAGGCCACAAACCATGCTTATAGCATGGACTGTAGAGGCACTATTTAGTGGCCTTGCAGAAGTAAATAGCTGTTTGAACAAAGTCTGCGGACAATTAGGGGATTTAATGGGAAAATTAGATAACAATAGTGAGGTAGGTGTAGAGAATTGATAGATCAGAACCCAGAATTAGAACCAATGCCCCCACATGAGTCAAATAGGTCAGCATTGCATTCATCAGCAGTTATAGACTTTAAGGGAAATCCCAACTCTGTAATATTTAAAATTCACCACGCAATAGGAAAAGGCTTACCACGGTGGAACAATGATACATTAGTAATACTCCACCTATCTCAATTATTACATAAGAGATTTATAAGGCAAGATTTTAAGAAAATAACATACATGAAATCCCACAAGTGGGCTTATGTAGTGTTGATTCAGTTTACATCTATGAATCACGTATTGGATGTTTTTAAAGCTAGGAAACAGTTGCTTAATAGAGGGATATCAATAGATAGAGATATGGACGGGGAGTATGTAGGGGGTGCACAGGATCATGAGGATAGACATACACAGACTATAGCTACAGCAGCCAACTTAGTCCCGCTGGGCCCCCATAGGAGAGGCAAGAGTACTTTAACTCCTAAGACAGATTTTCAAAGTGATAGGAGGGATAAGGAGGAAGAAGTACGTAGTGCTAACGGAGGCACAAGTTGTATCATATCCAAGAATGATATTCAAAAGAAAGAAAAAGAGATAGTGGATTTGGTACTATGTGCAGGAGACGATAATGGTACAGCATCTAAGTCTGATAAGTCACAGGATAAAAGGAATAAGATAACAGATGTATTTAGATTTGTAGGTGCTGAGAGTTGTTCAACAACCAAGGTCGGCACCCGACAGAATAAAGAGAGGAAGACAATAGATCCCTCTACTTTTGGAGGGGACTTTATGCGAAAGAAAGAAGGGTATGTAAAGGTAGAAAGAAAACGAGGATCTATAATTAACCAGAATAGTGTAATGCCTGCGGAACAACTTATAGACCTGACTCAGGAAATAAAGGAAAAGTCGGGGGAGCAGGTGGATAAGCCTCTGATCACCCCTCCTTCCAATAAAGAAGTAGATATGGAGGTACAGTTCATGGAGAATAGTGTTAACCATGTAGAGTCTTCTCAAATTCCAAAGGAGGTAATAGTTAAAAATATGCCCATTCCCTCAGATTTACAAAGTTCGCAGCAATTACTGATCAAAGAACTTGAAATACTCATATTTGACAATTTGGCAGATAATATACAGACAGTACAATCTGCATTTCATAAATTACCAGTAATTGATCAAGATATTATCATTCACAAGCTAGATTTTTTGAGGAAGAACATTACATCTGCAACTTTAGAGTATAGCAATCCCATGCTGTCAGAACAGTATAAGCCTTTACAAGATGCAGATGCCCTGATGGCAATACGGTACCTAGACTCAGAATAATTGGCAAATAATGCCACTATCCTCCTCCCCGTAGTAAATAGAGTGGCAGAGCCAACTCAAAATGGAATAACCCACCCTCCAGAAGTCGAATGCCATGTTAAATTATCAGAAAGTAATGTAGCAATCAAGGTCTTAGATATAGTACACTCTGAACCCTTTCAACAAGCAGTATGACATGAAACCCTAGAGCCCCCCCCCCCCTTTTTGGGAAAGAGGAGGGCCAAGCAAGAGACAGGACCCATGGGATAATAAAATAAAGAAGCGAGCTCAAATTGATGGCCTGGAGCTAGGGTCCTCTTCCATTCAAGAAAATGGAAGGTTAAGCGAAAAAGGAAATTAACGAGTTAAAAATATAGGGAAGGGAGATCAAATGTTCAAACTGGCTTCATGGAATACAGCAGGACTTAAGGCTAAGTTAATAGATGGGGATTGGAATACATATATTGGTCAATTTGACATTATTTGCTTTCAAGAAACGTGGTTAATGGCTGAAGGCATAAATGACCAAACCAAGGTGGGGAAATTTCATGTAGAAATACACGGTGGACAAAGGTAGGGAAAAGAGGCCGGATCTCAGGGGGTCTGGCAGTTTTCATCTCAGACTCCTGGGAACGGCCTTTCACTGTTCTAAGCACTGGCAGGACGGAGGTACAAATCATCTTGCTCCAGTCCACCGATGCTCAGCAATATATCTTGGTCAATGTATATATTCCCCCAAGCAATTCCCCCTATTATAAGGAGGACATTTGACCCTACTTAGAGAAACAGATCTTAGAACTGGAGGGAAAATATCCACATGCGCAGATTGTAATGCTAGGTGACTGGAATGCGAGAATGGGAGCAATTCAGCCCTCAGATATCTTGGGGGAGGGTGATATTGATGTTCAGTTACTGCACCTGCCTGTCTGGCAGTCTCAGGATATCATCTGTAATGAGGCGGGCCGGCAAATGCTTTCATTACTTCGTGTTATAGGATATGTTCTTTTAAATGGAAGTTTTCATGGAGACAGTAGTGGAGATTTTACTTGTGAGAATCAAAATGGAAGCAGTATAGTGGATTATGTATGTATCAACCCAATCTCATGGGGAATTATAAATAATTTCCTCCTAAGAATTAGACCTGAGAGTGAGCACCGATTAGTAGAAGTACAGATTGTAGGTGGGATAGGAAATTGGTGCAGGAGGTCTATTGTAACATCGCCCAAGTTGGAAAAGGTGGTAAAAAAATGGGATCATACTTCCCTTCTTTGTAAAATGCAGGACTTGTGTTATTTAGGGACTCTGCGGGACTGGGGTGTTCAGTTGCTGCAGGAAGAGGATCAAGTCCAGATACTGGAAAAGTATGAAGAGATAGCCATGTTCCTAAAGGAGAACGTTGCTACTACCTTTCGAAGGGATTTGATTAAAATGGGACACAGCTGGTACGATGAGGAGTGTAGAATCCTAAAAACCAAGTTGACAGTGATGAGAAAGGGTCTGGGCTAGGACACGGCTGGATGCAGATCAACAGCAGTTTTTGCAGATGAGGCGAGAATATAAACAAACAATGCATGCTAAGAGGCAGCGATTTATTGACAAAAAATGGGCAGAATTAGTAAGAGCATCACAAGTAAAGGATAACAAAAGGTTTTGGCGAATACTTAATGGAATGATGCGAAAACCCAGAGTTTTGGACTCCTCCTTAGTTCCTATGATAGTCTGGGAACGATTTTTCAGTGAATTATATGTAGCAATGGAGGAAGATGGGAGAGATCAGGAATTAAGTATGATAGAGGGTAAGGAAGCTCAAGGAACATCAGGGAGAATTGAGATAACCAGTTTAGATCTTGAAAGGCGAATTATGGCCCTCAGGGACAACAAGGCACCAGGACCTGACTGCCTTTCAGCAGAGATCCTAAAAGCAGCACCACAATGGTGGGCCCAGATTCTCTGCAAGATCTTTAGATGTATCATAGAAAGTGGTAAGGTCCCCCAATCATGGGGAAACAGCTGGATTGTGCCAATCTTCAAAAAAGGAGATTGCCGCGATCCATCCTGTTATAGACCCATAAGTTTGCTCCCCGTAACAAGCAAGCTCTTTTCCTCAGTGATATGTCATCATCTACAACAATGGGCCGAGGAGAGAGGTATCCTCCCTAGAGAACAATATGACTTTAGAGCCAAAAGGTCAGTAATAGACTGTTCGTTTATCATGGCTCATATAATCATGAAATATCGCAGAATCAAGTCAGGGAGATTATACATCGCCTTCATAGATTTTATGAAGGCTTTTGATTCTGTGCCCAGACATCTTTTGTGGAAGAAACTGGAGGGATATAGTATAGATCCTGCATTATTAAAATTAGTAATCACATTGCATGAGCAAAACAAAGCTAAAGTAAAGGGAAGATCTATAACTGTAACAAGTGAATCTATACCTATCCAGAGAGGGGTGCGACAGGGCTGCCCACTCGCCTCCCTTTTATTTAATTTGTTCGTTTCAGACCTTATAGAGCAAATCAAAAAGTATAACCCTCATCCCCCCAGGATTCAGACGTATCCATTATATGCGTTACAATAAGCAGATGATTTGGCCCTTTTTGCGCAAACCGAAAAGGGATTGAGACTAGCAATTAAAGGGCTACTTGAGTATGCATCCACAAACAAATTAAGAGTGAATCAGGAAAAATCGAAGATTTTGAAAGTGGGAGAAAGATATCGAAAGAATGCAACCTGGACAGTCGCAGGGGCAACTTTCCAGATTGTGAATAAGTTTACCTATCTAGGTATAATTTTTACATCTAACGGCACATGGAGTCAGCATGTTGCGAACAGGGCTAGGTTGTCAATGGCCACTGCAAAAATGTTAATCAAAGCACATAATTCTTCAGGGGATACGCCCGTCTCCATAATTATGGAGGCATTTCGAGCAAAGGTAAACCCTATGCTGACTTTTGGATCAGAGTGCACTGTTTTCTCAGATGTTAGAGTGCTAGAACGAGTGCAGGATTATTTCATCCGCAGGCTTTTGAGGGTAGGGGATAGTGTCCCAGGAGCAGTTCTTAGAGCTGAAACAAACATGCTCCCAGTAGAACACTATATGAGGATAACCCTCATAAGATACTGGGCTAAGTTAATAACTCTCCCCCTAGATTCTCTTCAAATTCTATGCCTGAAAGAGGAACTCCAGCATAAAGGAGCTAGAACATACCCATGGATTCAATATACTGCACAAATATTGAATAAATTGGGTTTCTTGTTGGTACATCTAAGCATTCAAACCCCAAATGAAATTAAACATTGCATTCAGCAAAGATCAAGGGATATTGCAATGCAAGAAGATCTTGCCGCCCTCAAGAATTGGAGGGTGGCTCCAAGACTTGCAATAAGCAAGGTGCTTTTCAAGAGAGAAATATATCTAGATATTTTGAGAAATGTCCAACTAAGACGACAATACACCATGTTCCAATTTAATCTTACTCCGTCTGCAGTGGTAGAAGGTAGATACTTAAAGGTACCTTACCAAGATCGTATATGTTCATGCCCGCTGTTTGAGATAGAAATGGTGGAGCACCAAATTTTCATCTGCCCGCATTATGTGCATCAAAGGGCGTTACTGTTGAGTCCCTTGTTGGATGGAAAGGAGTATACCTGATCCCAGGCACTTATGAATCTGGCCAATTTGTCAAATCTTTGCGACATTGTAACTTTTACAACATTTCTTATTATTATAGGTAGGAAGAGACAGGAAATAAAACTCAATTAAACTAGTTATGGAGATTGATAAATTAAGAAATGTTCATACCAACTCTGTACCATAATAACAACAAAATGGGCTTCAGGTTCTGTACATACCATAAAGTACTTACAGCTGATATGAGATTGGTGGCGAAGTATACATAGTGCAGTGCTATGTGTCAAGCGCTAGCACTATGAGCCCTGAGAAGGGTAATCCGCAGAGGAGGTCACTTGAACTAAAAGGGGCTTGGGTTTTGTAAACATCATAAATCATTAACAGCTCAATGGGACTAGTGGTCAGGTATGCATACCTGTGGGTCTATTCTCTTGAGCCAGCCACCACAAGCCCCGAGAAGGACAATCCATATAGAGGAAGTTTTTTGATATCCCAATTGGGGCTGTATGCTTAGGGACTATAATATTAAAGCCGTGCTTCCAAATATATTTTCAGAATTATTTATTTAAATATAAATCAGTGTTTTGGATATGTTTGATGTTTTTATATTGCATGTTGAAATAATGTTGGATAGACATGTGCATATGAAGATGGCACGAGATGATGTTTGTATTTGTATAGTTCGTGAGATGTTATACTTATGACATGAAGTGTCATAACGTTTTATTTCTCTTTTATTTGTATTTGCTACTTGGCCATGGCGAAAGCTAGAGCCCAATAAAAACGATTTGATTTGATTTGATTCCCAAGGAAAATGAGGAAGGGGTGCCGGTAATTCTTTCACCGGGGAGGGGGGTGTGAGGGCGGAAAGGTAGGAAAGGGTCAGAAGGATTGAACCCCACAAAGACAAGGGGCGATAGTATCCTCTCAATACTAGGTTCCCTCGGTGGTATACAATGTCCCTCAGGATAGAAGTTGGGCTTTCTCTCCGAATCAGAGAGCAACCCTTGTCATCATTGGGACTCAGGGAGAGGAAGCCACTTGCCCCAAAGGCACAAACAACACCAGGGAAGGGATCCAGATTCTCAGGGGAGCACTCAGGGTCCCTGGGCACCGTGATGGGGGGTGTGAGAGAAAAGGGGAGGGGGAAGGGGAATCCCAGGAGGCGGGTGTCTCAGGAGGGGGATGGGAAACAAGGGAGGAGTGAGGGGGTAGGGTACACACTCACAAGGAACATGACTTGATAAGGAATAGCAGGGAGGAACCAGAAAATAAGGAACAAGGGGTAGGAAGTACCCAAACCAGGGATTCACCTTCCTTTCGCACAGAGACAAACAAGACAGACAGAATATACTCACTCGCTCACAGACTCACTCCAAAGG
>QEPC01004304.1:2529858-2620356 GCA_003113815.1 Sphenodon punctatus | reverse complement strand
AGAATGATGGCTGGCTGGTCCATGTGGTGAGGATATGAGTACACAGACCTTAGGTAACAGATTGTACTGGGTATCAGCAGGAGTTAGGTGAGGGGAGTGAGGAGTCGCGGAGGGCAGAGCGGAAGAGGTGGGTCTTGAGGAGGGATTTGAAGGTACAAAGGGAGGGGGCGAGGCGGATGTGGGTAGGGAGGGAGTTCCAGGCGTGGGGGTCAGCTAGGGAGAAGGGACGAAGGCGGTTAGGGGAGCAGGGGAGGCGTGGGAGGGCGAGAGAGGGGACAGAGGAGGAGCGGAGTTCACGGACTGGACTACGGTGGGAAATTAGCGCAGAGAGGTAGGGGGGAGCAAGGTTGTGAAGAGCTTTATAGGTGAAGACTAGGAGCTTGTGCAGGATTCGTTTCAGGAAGGGGGAGCCAGTGAAGAGATGAGAGGAGGGGCTGCACGTGGTCGAAGTGACGGGAGAGGTAGATGACCCTGGCAGCAGAGTTTTGGACGGAGATAAGGGGAGAAAGGTGAGACCGGGGGAGACCAGTGAGAAGGAGGTTACAGTAATCGAGGCGAGAGATGACCAGGGCATGAACAAGGGTTTTGGCAGAGGAGACAGAGAGAAAAGGGCAAATCTTAGCAATATTATGGAGGGAGAAGCGACAGGATTTGGCAACAGAGTCGATGTAGGGTTTAAAAGAAAGGGGCGAGTCAAAGATGAAGCCTAAACTATGGGCTTGGGGGACAGGAAGGATGGTGACCCAGCTGGTGAGGCGAGCTTGAATAGATGGAGAAAGAGAGGGAGTAGAGAGATACAGTTGAGTGTCATCAGCGTAGAGGTGATATTGGAAGCCATGGGAGGCAATGAGTTTGCCTAGGGACTGGATATAGATTGAGAAGAGGAGAGGGCCAAGGACAGAGCCTTGGGAAACACCAACCGAGAGTGGAAGGGAGGTGGAGTTGGCAAGAGACACATTGAAGAAGCGATCAGAGAGGTAGGAGGAGAACCAGTCAAGGACGGAGCCACGGAAGCCAAGAGAAGTGAATCCAGCAAGAGTGAGTGGTCAACGGTATCGAAGGCAGCAGGGAGGTCAAAGAGGACAAGAATGGAATGGTTAGATTTAGCCACAAGAAGATAGTTAGTGATCTTAGCGAGAGCAGTTTCAGTAGAGTGAAGGGGGCGAAAGTCAGATTGGAAGGGGTCAAGGGAGGAGTTGGCGGAGAGGAAGTCGAGGCAGCGGGAGTAGACAACACGTTCAAGAAGCTTGGAAGCAAAAGGAAGGCATGAGATAGGATGGTAGCTAGAAGGGTCAGAGGGGTCAAGAGTGGACTTTTTGAGGATAGGAGAGACAGTGGCATGCTTGAAGGCGGATGGGAAGGAGCCAGTAGAGAGGGAAAGGTCGATGATGTGCAGGAGGGAAGGGGCAACAGTGGGAACAATGGAGGTCAGGAAGCGGGAGGGGATGGGGTCAAGGGGCAAGTGGAAGGGTTGGAGGAGGAGAGCAGGGAGGAGATTTCCTCAAGGGAGGTGGGGGGGAAGGAGGACAGGAGAGAATGCACAATTAACTTGTGGAATTTGTTGCCAGAGGAGGTTGTCAAGGTGAGGCCAGTAGAATTTCTGGGTTTAAAAAAGGACTGAATAAGTTCTTGGAGGACAGGGCCATTCATGGCTATTAGCCAAGTAACCTGGGGATGTAACCTATGAGTGTTGAAAGCTGGGAGTGAACAGCAGGGAATGGCTCATTCCATTATGACCTGTTGAGTACTTCTCCAAAGCGACCGAGATTGGCCACTGTCAGAGATAGGATGCTGGGATAGATGGGCCATTGGCCTGACCCAGTATGGCACTGACTATTTTCTTATGTTCTTATGCAGACTGATGCCTGTCTGTGTTGGGGGGGGGTGTGTGTGCGATTTTTTGTTAGTTTAAAATAAAAACCAAACATCTAAGGAAGGCAATTCCATGACCACCCTGGGCAGCATATTCCATTACCCCAAAAATCTTACAGTTCGGAGGTATTTCCTAATATTTAATAAAAATCTATATTGTTGCAATTTAAGCCCATTCCTCCTTGTTTGCTGTGACAGTGGAGAACAAATGTTCACTGTCTTTCTTGTGGCATCCTTTTAGATATTTAAAAACTGCTGTCATGTCCCCCCATAGTCTTCTTTTCTCTAGACTAAATATACCCAGTTCTTTCAGCCTTTCCTTGTATGGCTTATATTCCGCCCCTTTATCATCTTGGCTGTTCTCCTTTGAATCTGCTCCAATTAGTCAACAACCTTTTGAAGTGCAGCACCCAAGTCTGGATGACATCAGTGATCTCTTTTGACCCTAAAATCTACCACCAATCTGGCCACCATACCTTCCAGTGATCACTGTATCAAGCCCACTAACTTGTGTTGGACTAAAGCATATCTTGTGAAAGATGTCTAGTCTTGATTTGGAGAATGCACGTGACGGAGCCCAAAAGAGTGGCCCCTGGGTTACAATGCTGGGGCTCTATTACATAAACCAAGGAGAACTGCCATCAGCTATTACCAGTACTAGAGGTGTAAGCAGAATCCCATTGCCAGGGGCTGACTAGGTGAGCTCTTTACACCACGGAGAAATTGGGTTTGTGGCCAATGCTCTGGACCTATCATGACAGCGATGTGAGTATATGACCATGGTGGTGTGAGGTAACATGACAGATGCAGTATTGCCCATCATTATTCCTGAGTCCATGATGCCTGGTATTGAAAGCCTGTCTCATTGAGGCAGCTT
This sequence comes from Sphenodon punctatus, assembly GCA_003113815.1. Classification (NCBI taxonomy): domain Eukaryota; kingdom Metazoa; phylum Chordata; class Lepidosauria; order Sphenodontia; family Sphenodontidae; genus Sphenodon; species Sphenodon punctatus. The sequence continues at coordinate 2,617,607 of QEPC01004304.1, read as the reverse complement.
GTTCTGCTTGCCTCCTTTCCCTAAGGGCAGATCCCTGTGGTTTTTATTTCATGCAGAAACATCCACCGGCCAGTCTCTGCTCAGAACTTCAAGCAGTATTATGAGGCAAAGATGACAAACTCCAACCATGCTTTCTTTCAAGAGTTTGAGGTAAGCATCCCTCCCTCCAAACCCAGTCCAAGTCGGGCATGGCCAATCAGTGCCATTACCCGGTGGCTGGTCTGTAGGGAATGACGCAACTGGTTTCTGCTGCTCTGTTCTGGGGTTGAATGCTAGCAGCTCATCCCCAATGGCAGTCGAAGGGGGTTTAGCCTGAAGTGGGAGTGGTTAGATCAGCGCTCGGCACTAAAGACAGTCCCACTCTGGGATGTTAGCTTCTGTCGAGGGTGCCCATTCTGCTTTAAGAGAGAATCTCTTTTTGTGTCTTGCAGGAGCTAAAGGAAGTGGGGAAAGAGCAGCCAAAAACAGAAGCTGAACTTCCTGCCAACTCCTCCAAGAACCGTTATCCACATGTGCTGCCCTGTAAGAGCCAGTCCTAATCAGGGGTGGCCTGCCTATGGATCAGGCCACGCCATTGCTCCTTTCTTGTTGTCTCCTTGAATAGACTTTTGCACAGCAAAAGAGGCTCAGACAGACCACTGGAGAACCATGCCTCAGTACTGCCCTGACCCTACTGAGAGGCAATCCAGGAGTTAGAGACCCACAGTGCCCAGTCCTTCTGTTGGGTCCGTCCTGCATGAATCTCCCTTTGCTTTGGCCTGCAGGCCTAGATGCCTTATTTTATTTATTTAACTTCAATTTGTATCCCACCCTTTCCCTTAGGCTCAGGGTGCCTCACATTTCAACTTATTGACTTTAATAATTAAAATTCAGCCATTAACATTATACTAATTAACAACTAGTAATCCTCACAATGACCCTGTGAGGTAGGTTAGGTTGAGAGATCTTTGACAGGCCCAAGGTCATCTGGAGGGTTCATGGCTAAGGTGAGTCTTGAACCAGGGGCCTTCCCCTACCTCCTAGTCCCAGTACTGCACTCTTAACCACGCCACCACACTGGCTCTCATGCCACCTACCTTGGAACTCAGCAGGTATAATCGCTCTTTCCATGGTCAGGGTACTGATCCCTGACCCTTAGTATTCCAGTGTTGCTCTGCCCTCCTGAAAGGGGCTGTCCCCACAGTGCAGAGTAGTCATTGTGTAATTACATCCTGGAGCCTGGCCGTACAAAGGGAATTGGGCTGACTAGGCCCAAGTGGGTGCTGAGCAGATGCTGGTTCAAGTCCAGAAAGTCTTCCACATACCAGGACGACTGTTGATAAAGTGCTTGTAAGTCCTGGGAATGGGGGACAGTCTGCAAGCCTACGGGGCAGGTAAAGAGCAGGGGCGAGGGTGGATGGGATACAGCTGAATGGGACCTGGACTGGCCCATTCTCCACATACACAGCCCAGTTCGTGCTCTGAGCCCTTGTGCCTTTCTGACCCTACTGAGAGGTAGCCAGAGCCAAGGAGGCAGCAGCGTGTGCCCTCTCAGTGGCTCCACACTGTGCACCCTGCATCTCTGGTGATAACTGTTTGGTGTTCTGCAGACGACCACTCCCGAGTGAAGCTGAGCCAGCTGGACGGGGAGCCCCACTCTGACTACATCAATGCCAACTTCATCCCGGTGAGTCCCTGCCAAGCTCCACTCAATACACTGAAATGAGAACTTTAAACGGGGCTTCAGAAACAAGTGAAAAAGAGTCAGAACAGGATCAGCCATCACTGGAAACCCCATGAATAAATTCAGCTGGGTAGCAGCAACGACAGAGCTTGGTCAAGTTGGGCTGGTGGTAATTGTCAAAGATGGGGTGCGCCAGGATAGCCTGCAGCAGGGAGAGGCTGGAGCAGAGTAGTGACTGTGGGCAAGGATAGTCCATGTGGGGTGCGTGTTGTGTGTGAGCATGTGCGCTCTGGGGTCCAGCCCAGCGGCAACTCTCTCTGTCTGAGACCGTTTTCTTTCTCTCTCTGTCTCTAGATTTATCTTGGTCTGTCTCTTTCCTCTTTCTCCTCTTGAAATTTAGCTGCATTTAAAGACCTTGGATCTGGTCCTCATCCCTCTGGGGAATGACCCAGGTAATGGTCAGGGTGCATGCGCATCTGTGTAGGTGTAGGCATGCAGCACTGATGTTTGTGTGTAGGTGTGTACACGTGCTTGTGCAGTACATTCATGTTTGTATGCACGCACGTGTGTGGGAAGGAGTGCTCCACAACTGTGTCTGCATGTTCTGCCTATGGCTGCTGACAAACTCCCTCAGCACCGGGGCAGACTCCCCTCATTTGAAAGCTGCATCAGTCCCACGACAGAGATGGGGTTCACTCTATCTAGCTGACACCCCAAAGCACCTCCTCATCTGTAATGTGCACAGGCTACTGCTCTCACCAAAGTGTGTGCCAGCACAAGCATAAACCCTTTGTCACCCATATATTGGAGATTTCTCCAGTCACACAGATACATGTGGGAGGCTCACCCCTGTACCTAACGGGAGCACCCCAGAATCATTGTACCCAGTTCCAGCAATACACACACACCAGTTTAACAATGGAAAAAAGCTTTTTATAAAAAATTAAGCTTGAATGAAAGTAAATTAAGTGTGGTGCAGAGTTTGCAATAAGTTGCCAAAAAGGAAATTAAAAATAACCTTAACCCAATTCTAACTTCACTCAATAGTCGTTAACTCCGAGTCTCACCCTTAGAGTTCAGTGCTGTTCAGAGTTCAATTTCAACTTTCCACCAGAGTTGGGCATTTTTTTGCTTCAGATGGTTCTGAATTCACACTCTCTCTCTCTTTCACATGGTCACAAGCCTCTCTCTCAATCAATTCTTGACTTAAAAATCCTTCCAGCTCTTTGTTCTCCAGTAAGGTGACAAAACCTGTTTTTCTGGTGCCATATCCTGCTAGCATGTTGAGAGTGTTTGGCAGAACCTCAGCAGGGTCCCTTGGTCATTAGTGGTCATTGGTCTGTAGGACAGAGATGTGTATTCTGTCTGTGTTTCAGATTGCTATTGACTTGTTTCCTAAACTGTTTCTGTGGCTTGTATAATTTTACCTATAATAACTTCCATCACAACTTTGATCTTTGCTATACCAAAGGACTCTGTGCTTTAAAAGGATCACAGTGACACCAAACACGACACAATTCTGCACATGCATATTGAAAACACAGAAATCTTGCTTTTTTACAGAGTACATGGCTTTTTCCAGACAACCATAAACTTGTCCTATTTCATAAGTCATTGCCACAGGTCCTGGGCAATGGGGCATAGGGATCTGGATCCTTGCTAACCTCTTTCCTTTGTGGGCAGGGGAGTCACCTGTCCCTGGTATGTCCCATAATGCCCAGTATATGGTGCTGCCTAGGAAGGTGTCCATCCTAGCAAAGCTGTCAGATAAGTGGGCCTCTCCCCATCTCTGATGAAAGGGCTCTGGTCAGAGTTTTCTTTGGACAATGCTGACTCCTCCTCCTCTGGCTTTGCTGCAGGGCTACTCGTCCCCACAGGAGTTCATTGCCACCCAGGGGCCTCTGAAGAAAACTTTGGAGGATTTCTGGCGGCTGGTCTGGGAGCAACACGTCTGCACCATCGTCATGCTGACCGTGGGCATGGAGAACGGGCGAGTACGTCTATTGGAGAGGGCCCCACTCCTAGGGCTAGGGAAAAGGCACAGCCAGGCAGCTCAGCTCTGTCAGGACTCATGGACAGGCACCAAGGGACCTGGCAGGGCCATTGGTTGTGTGAGTCCCTGCCTCCATCACATCTCCTTTTTCAAAGGCCCAGAGCTCTACATCTAGATGCATGGAACTCTGATAACCCTGCACAGGAGTAAATTAGACCTCACAGCACTCGGGGATGCAGAGAACTAGTTCTATTTTGCAGAGAGGAAAACTGGATCAGAGAGCGACCTGCCCACCCTGCTTGTCCCCATTTCTGTGGTTGAACCACCAGTGCAAGGTCTCTTGGTCCAGGGCACCTGTATGGTGAGCCCTCCATTCTTGAATCCCGAGTTTCCCCCAAGGTTTAAGTAAGCCCAGTGCCAGGCTCTGCCTCTGTCGACCTCTAGCATAAAGCCTCCTTCCTTTCCTTTGTGACTGTTTGCTGCATGCTGCTTCCTCAGGTGCTGTGTGAGCATTACTGGCCTTTGGACTCTTCTCCCATCTCCTATGGGCAGATCAGCATTCACTTGCTTGCTCAGAACCTCTCGGACGAGTGGGCCACTCGTGAGTTCAGGCTGTGGCACGTGAGTAAATGCCTGTCTGGAGGCATGCCCCCACCCCCAATGGTGGAAAAACTCTGAGTGCCATGTGTGTGCCATGGCCATGTGTATTCCATGGTGTTTTGCAGAGGGCATCGAGGAGGTGCTGGAAGGTGCAGCCAGTGTGACACCTTTGACTGTGAAGGCCTGGGTCTGAGACAATCCTGGCTGTGGAGGATTGTCAGTAACACACAAGAGCCAGAAAACATTGGCCAGAGAGGCTCAGGCACTGCACAGCCCACACAGAGACAACATTGGGTGTCTTTAGACATCATAAAGATCGGGTGTCAAAACCCCTAAGCATGTGTTTGGCTGTTGTGTGTAAGCACCATAACAATCCCAACACCAGTTTGGCCACCCATTGAACACGTGATGTGAACACCATTGCATCACAAAGACAATTTGGGTGTTCTGGCTGAACACGTGGCAAACATTGTGTCTAATGATATTGTGTGGCATATTAGCAGGTACAACACGGGGAATGAGGTGGCAACACTTGCGTGCTGAGATCGAGTGGCGAGCAAAACACCGATTTGCCCCAAGATGGGCTGTGTGTCTAAACAGTGCCACATGGTGAACACAGGGCCAAAACAGCGTTCGTATCAAGGTCAAAACACCCATTCAGACACCAGTTGACATTATGTCTAAAGACACCCATTGTTTAACTGACTGTCAAGCCTCACCCTCAGCGACAAGGGATAGGAGAAGGTAGGAAGGGGATTCCCCAAAGGTCCCCACCTGGAGCAGCGGGGAGATCCCCGCGACCGGCAAGGCGGCGGCAAACACAAGCCCCGCCGCAGCAACAAGAGCCCCCGTTGGTACGCAGGGCCCCGCCCTTTTCCCCCCCCACGCGGCGGAAAGAAGCCTCCCCGCAGCAACAAGAGACGTCGGGTGACAGCCCCGCCCCCCCCGACGTAGCGCTCGCATAGCGGCGCGGGGGGCGGAGTCAGGGGCGGGGCTTTCGGGCGGGGACTAGCTGAGAGCAATAAAAACGCCGGCGGGGTAGCCATTCCCCGCCGGTAATCGCGAGAGAAGCTGGCCCCTACTTCCTGACTGCTATCTTGAAGCTAAGTGTACCTGGTTCTAGTTTGAGTTGTGTGAGTGTGTGTGTGCGCGAGTTCCTTGTTGTCCTTCAGTTTTCCCCCCTTTGACTTCAGTGCTGTGTTGTGTGTATTGTGTGCCCCTCACTCCCTGCTGCCCTTCCTTCCCCCCCCTCTTATTAGCAATAGACCTGCCTCCACGTGCGTCCCCTTTATTCTCCGCTCCTTCCCCCTCCCCCAAAAACCCTGCACCTGACTCCCTGTCCCTCCTTCCCCCCCAGTCCCTTGTGGCACCCCTTCCCTGGCCCTGTTTCCCTTTCACCTGGAGCACTCTACCTTCCCCACGGTTTGCACCTGGGGTGGGGACCCCCTGGCTGGTTCAACGTTTCTGTGTGCAAGGCTGCCTCTACCCCTCTCCCCTCTGGTTGGCAATACCTCTCTCCCCCCCTATGATGACTCGGGCTCCCTCGTAGATTGCGAGGAAAGCCCACCTTCTAACCTGAGGGGACTACCGGGAGCCTACCATACCTCTGGGAGAGAGATTGCCATTCCCCGCTATTCCCTGGGGCCGAGACCGGGCCTCTCAGGGGGGTTCCCCCCTTTGTCCCTTTCCCCTTTCCAAGGCGCCTACGGGCCCCCTCCTCCCTCCTACCCTTACCGACCCTCCTACCCTTACACTGACACCCCCACCCACTCATTATCTGTCCCCCACCGCTTCTTATTCCTCATCACTTGCCCCCCTCCCCACCTCATTTATTCCCTGTCACCTTCCAATGCTGGTGGCTGCAGTTCTCCTGAAGAAATTCAGAGGATGTCCTCTTGTGATATCATGGATCTATGCCGGACCCCAAAGTGAGTGACTGCATGAGACCTGAGTGATTGCATGAGCCCTGTGCTGCCTTGTTGTGCTGCACCAGGCACTAATATCTAGCCTGTATCTGTCACAGGATGGGCAGAGAGAGGAGAGAAGAGTAACCCATCTGCACTACACAGCCTGGCCTGACCACGGCATCCCTGAGTCCATTGCGTCCATGATGGCCTTTCTGGACCTGGTGCAGGCACATATGCAGAGTGTAAAGGATTCTGGACCAACGCTGGTGCACTGCAGGTAGGGCCAGGGTTGTTGAGAGAGGGGCCAGGGGCTGGGCGAGAGTGCCAGTCTTCTGGGAGCTGCAGAGTGGTTGTATGTCCTACAGGAGGGGAAGTGGGCAGTTCTGCAGCAGACAGACAGGCAGGCAGCGTGAGGGCACTGCAAAAAGGCTCCAGTCCAGACAGACTCTTGCAGGCCCTGTCTGGGACTGGTAGGTAGTTAGGGTTACCTTAACTTGCATTGAGAATCATTAACAACTAGATTATCACAGCTAGTTTGTCTTGTGGAGCTGAAACAAGTTTGTCCTGTGATGGGCAGGGCAGGACCAAAGCAAGGAGAACAATCACAGGGTTGGAAGGGACCTTGAGGTAATCTTGAACAACTCCTGTGAGCGTCAAGAGGGGATGGAACCCTAGGCTTGAGAGCCTGGGGAGGGTCTCCCAGCTGTGGGAGTGAGGCCATGCAGAGGTGAGGCCCTGCCCTCTTCCCGTGAGTCACAGAGGACCGTCTTGGCACTTCTTACCTTCTCCAGAAGTTGGTCCCCACACTAGTGCTATCTGTGACTTTCTCCTTCCCAGGAACTGGGCTTGCAGAGTCCCCCAAACTGGAAGGTTGGCCTGTCACCCAGACTGGCTGAATTGTGTGTCTGTGATCCCAAGTTAGGGTGAGGCTGACCGGCAGGGTTAGGATTGGGCTCACAGGGACATGACACCCCAAATAGGGCTGGGAGCTGCCTGTGTGTTAATCCCCATCTCATGTTGCTGTTGCAGTTCAGGTGTGGGCCGCACTGGCACCTTCATATCCCTAGAACAGCTCCTGCAGCAGATGAAGCACGTGAAGGTGGTTGATGTCTTCAGCACTGTCTATGCCCTGCGAATGAGCCGCTACCAGATGATTCAGACTTTGGTGAGGAACTGGGAGCTCTCCTTCAGTCTTGCTATTGCTGGGCCATATAGAATCATTCGGGCCGGGAGGGAGAGAGCCCACCCTTTGCACAGTGCACAAGCTTCACATCCCACCCCTCCTGCTGTCTGGGTGATGTCCATCCCTGCAAGCACTTCCCTAGAGCTGGGCTTGCTCAGCTGGAGTTGTGTTTCCCATAGCAGGCTCCTTGCTACAGCTCAAAGCTGCTGTTCCTTCTTGCACCCTCCCTGCCAACTGAGTCCCACAACCCCACTTGTGCCAGATGTGGGTGCTCTGGAGCTAGGGAGCAGCTTGGAGTTTATTCCAGACAGGAAGTGATGAGACAAAGTGGGGACCCATGGCAAAGAGACAGCGAGGGGTTTTGCAAGGAAGGTGAGTGACTTACCCTCAATTGGGAGGAGCTCATCCCAAGCTAAGTCTGCAAAGATCTTCCTAGAGGTACATGCATTCCCAACAAAGTTGTGGGTCTGTCAGACCAGGCACTGGTCTTTTGTGAGCCATAGGGGCCCATGGATTTGTTCCAGCTGCTAGAACAGCACCTCACTACTCACTCACCTCACTCCAGCACCAGCACTCCAGCACCTCACTCACTCTGCCACGTCCCCTGCTTGTTAGTTCCTTTTGCACTCTGCTCTGTCAGAGTGCTGCACAAGGAGCAACGGTCAGGTGGTGGCGGCTGATGTTATATCCCTATTACAGAGGAGAGACTCTGACCCAGTACAAGGATTTCCCCATGACCCGCATTGTGTCAGTGACAGCGCAGGACTAAAACTCAGGAGCTTCCAGGGCCAAGCTCTAATTTCTAGCCCATACTACCACTTGCATACGTTTCCCTGCTTTGAGTCTTCAGGTCGGGAACACCGCAGGTTATCTTGCGATCCGAAACAGCTAGTCAAACAGTTCATTCCTGTGCTCTGCTGGCATGTATCAAATACCGGTTGACAGTTTCAGTATTTCCAGCCCAAGGAAGGTCACTGGTATCATTGGCTTCAGTTAATGGGCTTTTTCAGCAATGGGATATCGATGTGGAGTTGGAAGTCCATAAGTTGGGCTTCTCTAAGAATGCCCTTTTTTACTTAGGACCCAAAGGAGCCTTTGCAGTCCTCAAAAGGAGAGTTTTAGATCAGGAGCTCCAATCTGAAAGAAAGTTACTGCTAACCCAGAAGGTTGCCCCCGCCTATTTGGGGATGAGTCCTATGAGTAAGGGCCAGAGCTATTTAGTTTCATGGGTGGACTCAATCCATATACAAGCGTTTACTAAGTTTCGCTGTAATGTGTTCAGCTCTGCCCTCTTGGAAGGGCACTATTTTGGTATTCTCAGAGAGGCAAGGTTTTGTCCTCTGTGCCCTTCAGGAAGTTGAGTCGGCTGAGCACATATTTTTTGTGTCCCGCCTACTCAGGACATAGAGGTAAATATTTAAGAGGTCTAATCTCGGATTTTTCTTCCACCTATGATCGGCTCCTCCTTAAATTGCTTAATATAACTGACACTGAGACAACAAGGCTAGTGTCTGTTTTTTGTGCATCTGCTACTCAAATAAGATGGGATTGTTTAAATAATATTGATTAGACATGGTGTTGGAAAATCAGATTCAAAGGTAGCTTATAGATGATTGTAGTCCATATCACAGATACTTACTTCTGCAATTGGAGTTTTTTGTTTTTTATCCTTTGAAATCCCTTATCAATGGAATACTCTCTCTCGAGGTTTTAAACTGTGTGGTAGAGAAGAGTGCATTTAGTTGTATTTGCTGATAGCCTGATGTATTAGGCGATTGTTTCACTTTTACTTTATTTTGTAACAGCCTTTCAGCTATACAATAAAATTATCATCATCAAGTCTTCAGGTTGGGCTTGGGGAGTCTCGCTCTGATGGGTTGCCTTTGCATTCCAGGGTCAGTACATCTTCCTGCACAGCTGCATCCTAGACAAGATCTCCAAGGAGCCACACATGGGTCTGTCTGGAATGGAGATGTAAGGCCCTGCACACCTTCACCTTGCAAACAAATGGGCAGATCCATCCTGCTAACCTGGATTCAGACTCAGTCCCTAGGTTGTTTCCAGGCAATAGGGTTGTAACATCCTAGAAGCCAGAAAGCTGGTAATTCTGTAGATGCAACCAGGACCTAAACTGTGTCTTCTCTAACTTGTGAACTGCCCCCTTCACAGCCCTGAGGCTGTAGACTATAATCTAAGCTGTTGTCCTCCCTCTTAGGCTCTGAAGGCTCCTTGCCCAGCATGCTGATGACTGCCTGCTACTCTGCCCTTCCTGTCAGTGTTGCTGTTCTCATGCCAACAAAACACCAGGCCGTTCACGGGGAAAGCACACCCCTTCCCTATTGGCAGACTCACACTGGTGTACATGGTGCCATTGTGCCCCGTGCTGGTTCTAGGACATACAGTTCATCTTCCTCACTGGGCAGTAGCAGTAGACCCTGGTGATCAAGCTGCTGACCTAGTGAGCCAGGCACTAGCTGACTGGGCTGACTGTGCCCTGAAGACCCAGCAGCTCACATCGGCTCTGGTTTAAGGGGCAAACTGATTGATTCAACCCACTCTCCCTGTGTTTCTCAAGCTCCCGCCCAGTCCCCCTCAAGAGCTTTATGCAGCACTACACAGAGAACAGCACCAAGACCAATGCTGGCTTCCTGCAGGAGTATGAGGTGAGAGCTGGGCACAGAGGGCAGTGAGCTAGAAGACACTCCCCCTGCCAGGGAGGAGACAAGGCAATGTGACACAGGCTGGGTCAGGCCTAAGGCTGCATCACAACCATGGCAACTATGTCCCAAGGAGACTACTCCCCCCATCCCCCAACCAGGTCTGGAGCTGTCACGGCAGGGACTGCAGCACCCATTGTCAAAGCTCCAGGCTCTCCCCTGCTCCAGCATAGACAGTACCTATCCCTGCCCGAGTCTGACTCATTAGGGTCAGGATTTGAATGAAGGTGAGAGCACCCCTGAGAGGGCACGAAATCCTGCTCCAAACCCCAGCCCAGCAACTGCACAGCTTGGCCAGCAGTCTGAGTGCCAGGGCCGGCCTATCTGTCAGCAGTGCTCCAAATGGATGAAAATGGCTCCCTGTTCTCTGCCTGTAAGGGCTGGGCTCAGAGCCACATGAAAAATACTGCCTTTCTGGCTGGGCTCACTCAAGGGCCAGGTTTGCACTGAGGCTAGTAGCTCTGTGCTCCTGCTATTGCATCCCTACCAAGAGTGGGAAATGAAAAAGGAGTAAGACCCTTCTCCTCCCCATGCATGCCCAGAGTCCCCCAGGAAAATAGAACTGGATAGAAGAGCCACCTCTGCAAGCAGTAGGGTAGTAGGGACACCCTAAAGCTGCCAGTTGTCTGAAGTGATGCAGGCTCCTGGCTGTTCCCTAGTCTCTCTCTTTCTCTCTCTTCCTGCTTCTTTCTAGCAGATGCTCCTGGAGGCTGCAAAGGATGAAACGAACTCCATAGTGCCACCTGCTGGCAACCAGCAGATCAGCCCCTACTCCAGCAGGATCCCTTGTGAGTGACAGGATTTCGTAGGCACAGATGTGGGGCTGATTCTGGTGACTTGAAATTGGGATGGGGAAGAGGGACTTGGGTTCCTTCTAGTCCTGTGCAGCAGCATCTCTGGGTTCTCCCAATGCTGCAAGCAACGGTTGTCACGGGTTTGGGGGTTAAGGCACCTTGAACGGTGTCCGTAGAGCCACTGAGGGTGGGTCACAAAGATTGGAGGCAGGAAGGCATGTACCATGGAAAAGGCAACCCATCTGCCATAGACAGGAGGGGCCTGACTTGAGAGTGGGATGCAGTGCAGAAATGGCAGGGATGGAACGGCTGTGGCCCAGCCAGGATTGGGTGGGGTGGGGAGTTGTAGAAAGGCAGAAAGGATCCCTGCAGGAAATAGGATGGAGTTGGGTCATGCTGCGTCCACTGGGACAGCTGCCCCATCCCTTCATGCAAAGTCTGTTTTGCAGATGATCGCTCAAGAGTGAAGTTCTCACCGCTGGATCAAGGACCCTTCTCAGACCTCACCCAGGCCTGGCTCATTCCTGTGAGTCTCCCCTCCCTATCTGCCAAACTCTGGCCTTTAACATGGGCTGAATTTCTGAGAGAGCACATGGTTTAATTCCCCCTGTTAAGCCTGTGCCTGGCTAGAACAGTCTGCGAACATTAGCTAACCCCCTCTAATGGCACACGCCTTACCCTAGACCAAGGGTGGGTAACCTTTTCTGTCCTGCGGGCCACAATGAAAATTAGTACGAGCTCCAAGGGCCACATAGAGGTTTGGGGCAGGGATGCTTAATGGGTTTATTCAAGAAAAGGAAGGGACAGATCATGGATCTGTGCCGTGGATCTGTCCCCTACCCTTGTGTGCATGTCCTTCATCTCTGCTCCATTATCATGAGCTCAGTTTTCCAGTACTTGGGGGTAGAGAATGGATCCAGGGGGCAGATCCAGGCACAGGAAAGGGGCCACATAAAAACTTGCTGAGGGCCGCATTTGGCCCCTGGGCCTGAAGTTCCCCACCCCTGCCCCAGACTAAACAAGACTGCTTCTAGGTACCTGGCAGCTTCTCCTCTGTCTTTGGCCCCCTAACCTCCTGGGCCTTCCCATTCGCTGCACCTCTACTCTTGTGCTGACCCCTGGCTGGCCAGAGTTTGATTTTGGCTATCCTTGCAGGGCTGCAACTCGGCCAAGGAGTACCTGGTGATCGAGGGACCCGACAAGCTGACCCTGGAGGAGTTCTGGGGGCTGGTGTGGGAGCACAGCATTCACACGGTTGTCACTCTGCTGACCTGTCTGGAGAGAGGACAGGTAGGGCTCTGACTGTGCACAGTGCCAGGGGAGAAGAGCAGGGAGAGGGCAGGGGGACTGCAGCTGCCCTCTTTTGTGTCCCATCAGGCAACCTGCTGGGAGGGTGAAACGGTAGAGCATTGCATGTTAGGACTTGTAGTTTAATTGGACTGCAACCCAGTGCTAACGGTGAAGGAGGCTACAACCTCCCTTGTTTCCCAAGCAACTTGTAGACTGCAAGATCCCAACCAGATGCCTATGTGACCTTTGTTGGGCAGAGTGGCTGGATCTGGAGAAGTAACCCCAGTACCTGTTGTGTGCAGGCCCCAGATGATGCATGCTGGCCCTCGGAGAGTGACCCTGTCTGCACGGAGACACTGACCATCCAGCAAGGCCCAGAGAGAGACGTGTCAGGATGGAGGTGCATCCAGCTCAGGCTGAAATATGTATGTGCCTGGGGTGGCGCTCCCCCTCAGTGCACCACTCATAGACCATGCCAGGATCTCTGCCCAGGAAGGCAAGGGCTGGACTGGCTTGAGGCTGCTTGATGCTCAGGAGCAAAACTGGAGGAGCCCAGGGCTGCAATAGCAGGGGCTCAGTGTCCTTAGAGCAGGTGTCTGTGAGCCACAAGAGAATGTCCTTCCACCTTAGCTTAGACAGACCATCTCCAGGGATTGCGGGCCCCTTCTCTCTTGCTGAGTGCCAGCTGTGAGGTGATTCAGGCACCACTAGCGCATTGTGTGCAGCTCTAGGTACTGTCCTGGGCTGGGGCAGGGCATTGTCTTGGAGAGAACAGAGTCTTTTGGGTCATGTTCTCACCACATTTCTCCTGCAAACTACCCCTGCAGCACCTCCCTGGGGAGCTTGGTTCAGCTGGCCCCCTGCCACTGCATAGGGGGATTGGCTGGTAACGGGGAGGGAGTCAGTTGTACTGTGGGACTCTCATAGTCCCAAGCCTGAAGCAGGGCTCCCCTTCACTCCCCAGTGCCCTGGCCTACCCCACAGGTGACTGATACTCTCCTAACTCCCTGTCATTGTCCCTGTTTGGTAACCATGCCAGCTGTCTGCTCTGCCAGGACAAGAAGGCTAAGGAGAGGCTGCTGCAGCGGTTCCTGTTCCCTCTGTGGGATGGAGAGCAGCATCCAGACCCCCTGGCTCTGATAGACTTCCTCACCGCCATCAGGCAGCGGGTGCCACATCGGAAGAGAGCCAGTCCCCTGCTCCTACACTGCAGGTACGGGCCTGGCAGCTTCTACCCTCCCCGCCCCCAGCTAGAGTCCTAGAAGGCCCCTCCCCCAGCTAGAGTTGCCACCTCGCTCGGTTTTGACCCTGATGCTCCCATAGCCAAAATGGGGGTGTCAGGGTCAAAACCATGAGAAGTGGCAACCCGACTCCCAGCCCCCACCCTGCAGGTCTGAGTCCAGCAACCTCCCATCCTCCCCAGTCCACCCCGTGAGATTATTCCAGCAAGCCCCTCTTAGCTCCCACTCTGCAGCTACGGTCACAGCACTCCCCACCGCCCAGTCCTACCCTGCAGGTATGGTCCCAGCAGCCCCCGCCCCACCTGCACCTGCAGGCACAGTCCTGGACCCCCTTCTCTCAGAATGTTCTGCTTTGGCTGCTGCCAGATGACCCAGTTGTCCTTGTAGTTTGCTCAGTCCAACGGGTTCCCGGTGGTGAGAGGTTAGTTACTCATTTGCCTGCTGGTTCCCTCCCAGCTCCGGTGGCATTGGCCAGATGGGGACACTGGTTGCCCTGGACTCACTGCTGCATCAGCTGAGAGCAGAGAAAAGTGTGGATGTGTTTGGGGTTGTCCTGAGGCTGATGAAGAGCTGCTGCCTCATGACCCCGACACTGGTAAGTGGGGAGCAGGGGCAGGGGCACTTACTGGGACCAGGCCATGAGTATGGGGATCTGTCCGGGGTAAGCAGTGAGGGGCAGTAATCAAGGCCTCTCCAAGCCCAGGTGCACTAAATTGCTCGCTCCCCTGACCATGGGCTGCGTGGAATATTTCCCCTCAGAAGCAATTACAGGAATGACCAGATCCTGGGCTTGTGCCTGCCCTATTTATTTATATTTACATTTATATCTTGCCCTCTCCCATCAACAGATGGCTCGGGGCAGCTTACAAAATACATTTTTAAACCATAAAAACAATAAATACAATAAAATATATTTTATATATATTTTATATAAAAATTACTGATTACTTCATGATCACCTCTGCTGGGAACTGTTCAGGCAGAGACAGCATGGTCAACCATGTGCCTGGCAGTGGAGCACAGACTTCACCCTTGGAGGGCTCCCAAAGGCATTTCCCGGGCAGTGAGGGGAAACTGCAGTTGTAGGTACACTGGGATGTGCCCATCTTCCGACTTCTTGGCACCATGGGCTAGATCACCTCACAGCAATTTGTTGGTGGGCTGGATTGCACAAAAAAACCTGATTGTGCAGCCACTGTGCACTATTTCTATAGTTCAGGTTTAGTCAAACCCTGTACAAAACTATCAATGGGTGATTTCAGACGTGACGAGATCACGCTGAACCACAGTGAACCACGCTCAACCCCCCCGCGGGGCCAAAGGCCCCTGAACGTCTGCACAGCGTGCGCCAGATGTTGGCCACGCTCAATTGCCACATGGGGTCAATTTGAACCACGCTTCCCGGGCTAGCCGGGGGAAGGTCCCGGGAAGCGTGGTCAAATGGACCGCGGGCCGTGGCCAACAAAAAGTAACGTCTGGCCGCGTGCCACGGCCCGGGATCCCCGGCGGGATCCCGGGCCGTGGCACGATCGGCCAGACGCGGCGGCCGCATTGGCCCCGCCGCCCGCCCGTCTCCTCGGAGGGCGGGCGGCGGGGTGCGTGGAGGGGGCGGGGCCGTGCGGCCGCACGTTGCGCCGCGCGGCCCCGGCCCCTCCCACTTTCCCCGCCGGGATCCCCCCGGCACGTCTGTTGGGCCGTGCAGGGCTGACCCCGGCGGGGAACGAAGACGTTGCTTCCGGTACGGGGCCAAAGGGCCCCGTAACGTCTGAAAATACCCACAGTGAGTTTCGAGCTGTTATTGCATGATGTCATTCTGGAAATGTATATTTTATTTTAAAAGCCCTTTTATTGAATTGGATTTTAAGGGCATGGCAGGAAGAAAAGCACCAGGGTGGGTGGAGCAGCTGGCCCAGTCCAAATTCCATGCACCCTAGCACACAGCTACTGGACCCATTAGCAGCTCTACTTCTCAAGGCTGCAGGGATCTGGCCTCTTCCCATTTAAGGCTTTTAAATTATCCTGGGTCTCCTTCCCCCATTTGCATTAGTAGGGGAATGGAGAAGCTCTTTTCCCTACACTGTGAGAGCTCAGGGAGCACCTCTGTGGTGGGATGGGGACCTCTCTACTCCCTTCTAGGCTAGCTGTGACTCAGTTTTTCCCACTTACACTCCCCCTGGACCAGCTCAGTCCAGAACTGTCCACCCTGTAAGTGGTTAACTCTTTTAGCCTTTGCCTCAGAATTTCCTGAAACACAAAACTCTTTACCAGGTTCGTCTGAGCTTGCTGGCTCTGAATCTCCCCAAACTGTGTTACTCCAAAGTTAGGAATCACTTAAACTCACAGGCTTAGTTAAAGGAAGTTTATTATAAGAATTAAGATTAATATGTCATACAAGATTACGCTCAAAGTGCAGTGTTCAAATAAACATAAAAGATAAAGCATGTCTAACTTACTGGGAAGATTCTACCTCTCTTACCTAGTCTTCACTTCTCTCTTACCAGCATCTTGTCACAGCTCTGATGTTAGAACTGGGTGTTTCCTCTTTAGTTGCAGTTACAGAGTTCCTTTCACGTTCTCCTTCAGTCAAGGTTTTTTTCTTTTGTTTTTTGATTTAATCTCTTCTCACTCTCTCCTTTTTATATGCAAGTTGGTTCTTTGTCCCGCTCTTCCTGCTTTTTCATGTAGCTGGTTGATGTCATTTAGTCTCTGTCTGTGTATTCGGGCCAGATTCTTTTGTCTGAGCCAGGCTTGGCTTATCTCGCTTTGATTTACATTTCCTGTTCCATCTTCCCATTTAGTTTTCTAAGCTTTTACCACAATGTACATTGAAGCTGGTACAATTGATACTTGATGTCTTATAAGTTACACCATGTTGTTCTCTATACATTACAGTGATCAGTTTGATACTGAACATGGATACAAAAATTTAACAAAGCAGTGTTTGCTCATATACATGTATGTTTCATGTGTGTTATGCATGTTGGTTTCGTGATCTTTATCACAAACCTCACAGACAAAACTCAGTTGTGAGGGCATATTATGCCTCTAGAGGGCACTGTGCACCAGCATCACAGTCTCATACCGCATTCACATGTTACGGTGGCAGCAGCACTCCCATGAGCGAAAGACACAACGGGGGAAGGAGGCAGAGGCCAGCATAACCTCCGGTGTGAATGGGGTTTTGCTGCAACAATGTTCGTGAATGACAGAGCTGGATTTTGAGCTCTGTCATTTGCAAGCATTGTCGCAACAAAACCCCGTTTGCACCTGACGTGATGCTGGCCTCCTCCTTCCCCCACTGCGTCTTTCATGCGTGGAAGTGCTGTTGCTGTGCCACCGTAAGTTGTGGATGCGGTATGTGTCCCAGTACAGGCTAGAAGCTGCTGCATGAGGCTCTGGTTACGTTGCACAAGCTGTTTAATTAAAAAATGTATCTTTTCCAGAGACTTTCAAGGTTGTAGCTCCTACACCCTAGTCACAATAATGTCCCTTTCACACTCACAGCTGCAGAGCAACGGGCACTCAGGGCATCACTTTATTTATTTATTTTTATTCTTGTGCTGTCCAGACAATCTTGGTCCCCTGTGACCCAGGTCTCTCCAGATGGGGAATGGAGCATTCAGGAGCCCTCTGTGGTTGCTGTTTTATGTAGGGCTACCTCATGTTTGACAGCAGCCTGCTGAATGGTGCAGTGTGCTTATCTGCCTACCCAAGCACAGTGTTTCCTGGCATTGCTGCACAGGGACCAACCAAGGGAGAGCCTGTGTTTGTTTACCACAGGGCCTAGGGCAGCCCTTTGAGTGATGCTGTGGTGCTGCAGCTCTTGGGTTATATGGCTGGGTTGGGTCTGTGATGCCTGCCGTTGGCACTGTCCCCTAAACAGAAGGGTAATTAATTGCTCTGTCATTCTGTGCCCCCACTGCAAACCACCAGGGGAACCTCCCCACAAACCTGTATGACCTGTCTTCCCATGGCACTCACAGTGGTTAACCAGACCCAGCTCTATTCAGGACTCAGTGGGCAGGTGCACAGCTGATGATGTAGCTTTATATCATCATACCCTGCCCAGAGAGAGGGTCAGGAGTCTGGCCATGTGAATATACTGGAGCTAGTGCTGTTGGATGCCAGGGTTTCCTATTTAACTTTGTCCTGGGCTCAGTCCTGTGAGTTAGTGTTGATTGCAGGGTATGGGAATGCAGGGCCACAGAACAATTTAGTTCCTTGGCCTGATTCTCCTTTCAAGCACGATAGCATAACCCCAGGGTCTTCTGGTTAACCTGGGTGGGGCCAGCAGCAGTGGGTCTCCATCTCTCCGGATTCTCTGCCTTTGCCCTTGATTCCCACTCTGTCTCTCATCTTCCCTCTCTTTAGGATCAGTACATGTTCCTGTATACATGCATTCGGGACATCCTCGCCCAAAGGCAGCCCTAGGGGACACAGCAGCTCCGTCCTGACCACTGCCATGTGCTTGGAGTGAGAACATGGAAGGATCATGTGCATGGACTGAGCCGAGACATTCCTGTGGAAAAATGGGCAGCTGCCCTGCCCCTGCCCAGGGAGTCAGCCCAGATCCTGATCTTGGTCTCAATGAATGAGAGGCATGATTCTGCAATGTTTGTTTCCTGATTCCTCCTGGCTTTAGGCTGCTCTTATCAGAACCAGGTAGCATCATTCACACCATGCTGCAGAGGCTGCTTGGGACTCCTCCCTGCTGTCTGGCATCTACTTGGAATTCCTGAGGCTTAGGAAGCTCATTAACTCATTCTTCCAGCTCCTCACTGGCTTTCTGCATAGGGGGACAGAGCGGCACCAGGCCACAGAAAATCTTGTGGGGCCTGGTGCCAGGAGATAGCACATGGGGTGGAAGAGCCTGGCAGGAGCTCTGGACTCTGCTTATCCATTCAGAGAGCTGGGTGTTCAGCTCTTCCTTGAATGCCAGCTGTAACAGGACTGGTTCCTGTCTCCAGAGCAATAAAGCACCCAGCCAGAGAAACAAGCTTCAGTTGGGTCTATTTTCTGAGGAGAGCACAGAACCTTCCACAGATGCAGGTATCTGGACTGCAGCGCACATTCCTCAGTGACTGACTACCTCCCCAGGCCAAAGACATGGGGTTCAGATGGCTGTTTGCACCATAGTTGGCCTTGTACAGTCAAAGCAGAGCATCACTGTCTTCTTGCAGAGCCACCTGAGCAGAGAGCCAGCCAAGGACTAGGAGAGGAGAAGCAGGCCACCCCCTGAAGGAGTGGGCAAGAGTGTTATCAGCATAGCAAGGTAGAACTCCCCCTCTCCCTCCTGCTCTCTCCTGCAAGGGCAGGGAATGCCACTGCTGGGCTGAAAAGTAGGGGAATCCACAGGATGAATAACCCTCTGACTGAGCCTGTCTCTTAAGGCTGCTTCATCATTACATTTGACTGGTGGTGCCCATGGATAAAGTAGGCCTAATCTAGAGGAGTGACTCTACTAATCCCAGTTCTGGCAGTACTGGTCAGGGAGTGACTCCAAACTGGCCTCTATTGGCCAGGCTAGAGGAGCTGTCTATCCCTTGATGGGATGACCAGTGTGTATTTGCAGTTCTGCTTCCAGAAGTGTTTGGCTGAGCTCACGTCTGTGCTCCCATCCAGGAATCACTAGAGTGGGTTGGAGATCTTTAATTGAAAGGGTTTTCACAGCGGAAAAGGACTTCAGGACCAGTCTAAATCATGCATTCTCTTTCCCTCCCCATGCTCTGACAGCGTTGATGGGGGTGTGGCATCCCCCTAGGCAGGGTGGGAGGCATGCCAATCATTCGGAAGCCTGTCTAGAATCGAGATAAATCCCTTGCTTGTTTTACAATCTTCTCTTGCCTCCACACATCAAGGACAGCTGGAGCCTTTTACAGGTCTCTGAACTCTCCTTTGCAGACTAATCAGACTGGACTTTTTCTCCCTGATACCCCCATCTCCCACTTTAAGCATCCATTATTTTAAAGCAAAAAATACAGTTGTTTTGACTGGAAATGCCCACTTGCTCTGAAACCAAATGTTTCTAAAACATTTATTTTTTAAAAAAGGGAAAGCAAACAAATTATTAGACATTTTGAAAGCAATAAAACATTTTTGTTTCATTCTAAACATTTTGCTAAGTCTCCTCCTCTTTCTTTGGCCAGGAGTGCTAGAGGAGCTGCTGAATCCTATGACGCATGGCAGGTGCAGTGACCCTGGGCATGCAGTGTTGCACACAGACAGTTCTAATCCCAAGAGAGAGGCAGGTTTTCCCCCAGTGGCAGGTGGGTGAGAAGATGGAGGAGAGGGAGCCAGGAGGCCATTTCTTTACAGGCCCCTGCCCAAGCAAAATTGAAAACAAGATCCCTGCTCCAAAGAGCTTCCAGTCTCACCTCTGATAGGATGTTGTAAAAAGGGTCAGGCGGGAACAAGATTCCACTGTTATGAACAGACTGGGACTTTGGGAATGCCAAGTCCTGTCTCTGCTCCCTATACCATAAGCCTGTCCATGATGCTGAGGGTAACCTCTGACCTTGGAGTCACATCCTCATGAGCTGTTAAATTGAGTCAGAATTTGCAGTCGGAGGAGAAGGTGCAGTAGGTTCCACTGAACAGCAGATGAGGAACTGATCCAGGGGCAGGGGATGCTCTTAGTTCAGACACAAGGGATGAAAACTAAAGAAACATTTACAGTGGATCTGTATTGTAACCCCTCTTGGGAATCAAGGAACAGGACATTTTATGGGTTCACACATACATTAAAATGCTGCTTTCCCTAAATGCCGTCAATTTCAAAATACGCTTAAATAAACCCATGCACTATTCCCATTGGGTTTATTTAAGCGTATTTTGAAATTGACTGCAATTAGGGAAAGCTGCATTTTAATGTACTCAGGTGGGAGGTAGGGGGAGAGGAGGCGGAGCAGCAGCAGAGCAGGAACAGAGCCGAAAGCCGGGGAAGGGGGTCAGTGTCATGTCAGTTACACAGCACCCCGCTTCCCTGGCTCCCGGAGAGGGGAGAGGAGCGGAGCCGAGAGCCAGGGAAGCGGGGCGCTGTGTAACTGAGATGATACTGACCAGCCCTGACATTCCGGCAAGAGGATTTATGTGGGTCATTTCAAACCCGCTCTTGTAAAGGTAGGTTTTGGCCACTTGCCAATGCGCTGAAAAAACAAACGCAAGCATGGTTAAAGAAGCGCATAGAGTCTTTCACACATCAAGGTAATATGCAAGGAAAAGAAAAAAGTGCTGGTCTGCTGAATGTGGGAATGTGCTATAGCTGCTCAGTTTTATGAATCTTTTTTTTTTTTCTGACAGAAAATACCACTTTTTCACCAAAACGAACATTTTTGCAGAAAATTTCTGTTCATGTAAAAAAATTCAAATTTCTAAAAAAATAATAATTCAGAGATCTGCTTTATTTTTCAATTTGAGGTAATGGAAATGTGTCAAAAAGCCTACCTTTGCCAGGAGTGGCTGCATAAAGGAGGGAGAGTGGCTGAGAGCAACACCTAGGCAGGCTCTGTCCAAGATGCAGGGAGTGGAGAAACAAGAGGGACCTGATTCCTGCCCCCCAGCCCAAGCTGCTTGACACTGACTGTTCTCAAGTCCCTGGACTTTTTTGCCTCTGAACTAGCTCATTTGCTAGTCGTGGGGTGAAGGGGCAGCCTGTCCTGTGCTTCACAGCACCTCAGTTGTTCAGAGGCCTGAAAGACCCCACATTTTGAGTGCCAGTTTTTGAGACTTTTAAGATTTCCCCTATGAGGTCTGGACTCTGACAGCAGGGGAAGTGTCGTGACCTAGTGTTGTTGGAATGGAGATCTGTGGTTTGTATCAAACGGGGTTGTATTTTTTTACTGACAATTTCCCTGCTGTTTTCCCCAATAAACCCTTTGTTACAAGAAAGTATATTGTGAAGGACTATATTCATTGTGAAGTCTATTGTGGTCCAGAATGGGGCTGTATAGCATTGCAGCCACAGGGCCACTAGGTGGAGGCACTGCCTGTGGAACCCCTGTCCCAAGGCAGCCCACAGAAAAAGACTGCAATGGGCTCCCTTGCTTTTGTGAGAAGGTGAACTCGCACATAACTCCTCTGCTAAACTCCGATGTCTGCGGGGCCCCAGAAGCTGTATAATCAGCCCCAGATGAACCCCTGATGGCTGTTGCGTGTGAGTGAACTGCTCCGATTTCCAGCTCTACTTTAAACTCTGATCTGATATATAGATCAGATCTAAACGTCAGATCAGAGTTTAAAGTAGGGCTGGAAATCGGAGGGCCTCACTCACATGCACCAGGGATCATCCGGGGCTGATTATACAGCTTCCGGGACCCTGAGGACATGGGAGTTTAACAGAGTTACGTGTGAGTTCAAGACACACTCCCTTCCCAAAGAGTTCACAAATGCAGCATAAAAGGTAACAGGTACATGGAGATTCCCATGTCCATCTGCGTATTGAGCGCTGGCCAACTTTGTCCACAGACATGCCTCCCTGCTCCCACAATAATATACCACCTGGGCTGCTGCATAGGTGACTGGGAATTGTTGATGGGGGGTGCACACAGGAGTGTGGGCTGGGCAAAAGGGTTCTATAGGTTTATAGGGCTTCCAAAAATCTGGGGGGCTGCCCCTCCCCAAGTTGCACTGCTGTGAGTGACCCTGGTCTCCTCAAAGTCCTGGGTGTAAATTCTCAAGAAGGCCTAGTTGTCACGCTCGCAGGATCAAGACTCTAGTCTCATAGATCAGGCCTGCCCCCTGACTGACTCAGTGACAAATCTGAGGAGCAGAGGTAACCAAGGCTCAGTTTGTTCAGACAATGGGATGCGGCAGGAAGGGGAAATATATCCTAGAGGAAGTCCAGTGAGCAGTGGCCCTCTTCATACTTAACCATTTCAGACCTGGCCTGAGCTACACACACAGACCTATGTTCACTGTGTTTTCCCTATTAAGACTCGGTGAACCTGCTAGTACTACACTCTGTTAGAAGTGCTTTCCTAGTCTGGCCTTAGGGTTGAGGTGGATTGGACAGTTCCCAGGGGCCTGGATTCTAGACCCCTGGTGCCAGCTTAACACTACCTTCGTGGCAACTGCCTAGCCTGCCCCAGGAGCCAGTGCTATTCCAGGGTTGTTCCAGCTTTTGTGCTTTTATTGTGAGTCTCATGATCATGTTTTCCTTTTAAGGCTGAGCTGCTGGTGCCTGCCCTGTGATTGTGCAAGGGACCTGGCTTTCACTTAAAAAGGAAAAATCAGGCTCCAGCCATGAGACATGGGAAGAAAACATGTTTGTTTTAAGAGATATGCTAACCACCAGCAAGTGAAAACACGGAACCCACAAGGTGCCTGCTAAAATATCATGATCTGGGAGCCTATCATGATTTCTTGGAGCCCAAAGCTAGGGGTGGGACTCAGTTATACTGGTTCTTGATTCTCATTTATTGGTTCTTTTCTTGGTTCTCTCAATATTGGATTTTTAACATTGCGGCTTTCTCCACTGACTTCAGTGGGGAACCGCAATGTTAAAAATCCGATTAAAAAAACAATGCAAAAAAAAATGATACCGCTGATACCGAGAAAAGAACCAAGATATCAGATTAATCCAATACACCCATTATCAGGTACTTTAGGTTCTCGGCAATACCGAGAGTCCCATCCTTACTGGGAATGCTGCTGCTCTTTGTGTATCCCAATCCCAACTGTGGGGAAAGTGAACATGGGATTGCCTCTCCAGCAGGTAGCCAGCCACCCAGCTCCAGGGGAAAGGCTGGCTGTGTGTGGAGGTGGGAGGGGGCAGTTCTGGCTGCAATGGAAGCTGCACATCTGTCGAGGACACAAACCCTGTCTCTGTTTCCTCCTTGGCTTCTGGGGACGCTCTGCAGACAAAGCGGGCGGGAAGCTCGCTGCCGAGGGCGAGTCTTAGATTTCTGGCTTTGTTGGGTTTCACTTCAGGAGAATGGCCTTAAGAGAAGGAGGCCCTGAAATGGAGATCAAAGCCGTGGATTGCTCTGAGCAAGGAACAAAGGGCCCAGATAGCGTCTGGCTCCTAAGAGCATCGCAATTAAAGAGAAGGAAAGAAAAGGCTGGAAGCAATTGGAGTCTGCCCCAGGAAAGGCATAAGCAACCTGAGCTGGGGGCGTCTCCAGGAAATGGGAGACAACCTAAAGGAATGGGGCAGGACACAGTGCCCCCTCACCCACCTGCAGCTCCGTCTGGATGGGCTCTGCCTTTACACTATGGGACTGGTGGATTCAGTGCTCCCAGTCTTAAGCAGCATCTCCTGCCCCGCTGCCCTCTGAATACTAGGTGGGAGCTCAAGGATAGCACTCCCGCTCTGCTAGCAGGAACGTAGGGGAAATGTCCTCTGCCCCTGGAATCTCCAGCCTCATCCCCCATCCCCTCGGTCTACTGTAGGGATGGGCGAATGCAGTTCGGAAGTTCGGAGTTCGGCCTGAACTTGGCCTGTTTGGACGACCGAATCCGAATCTGAACACGAACTGAGTGAACCAAACTCAATTCCAAATGTCAAAATGACCGAACAGTTCGGATCGCGTTCGGGTGGCAAAAACGTGTCACTGGAAGGCAAAACGTGACAGGGAGGGGGAAGTCAGCTGAGGAGCAGACTTCCAGGCACCAGGGATGGAGAGGCTTGAAGTAGCAGCCAGCCTGCCCAATTAGCATCCCTTTTCGCCTCAGACCACTGGCTTGGCAGTCTATGATTGGCCACGGCCTAGGCTGCACGGAGCCAATGGGGCTTGCGGTGAGGCGGGCGCAGCAAGAAACAAAACTGATTGCCTCCCTGATTCCCTTCCCCTGTTTTAAGTTTTGGATTTATTTAGAGTAGGAATATTATTAGATTGATTTTCATTTCAGTTTTGTACCCCTCCCTGTCTTTGTGTTTCCCCCTGTGTAATATTGTATATGTAGATAGGTATTAGAGAGACAGTTACTAGATAGATATACATAGTAGTTAGCTTAGTTATAGAGATAGATAGAGATACAGTGTGTTTGTAGGACAAGGCCTTCGTAGTTAATTATTAGGATATTCCATTTAGTTCAATAGGTTTTAGAATAGTTAATAGCAGTTAGATTTAGTGTAGAGATAGATAAAAAGAAACAGCCACTCCAGCCCCAGGACCCACCGTCAGGGTTCTGGGGCCAAGTTACAGGCAGGGAGGGCTGTGGCCAATATCCAGAAGCTGCCACTAGCCCCAGGACCCACCGTCACGGGTCTGGGGCCATAATTCCTCTCACGGAGACTATGTCTTTCCAAAGCATCAAGAAACAACCACTCCAGCCCCAGGACCCGTTGTCAGGGTTCTGGGGCCAAGTTACAGGCAGGGAGGATTGTGGCCAATACCTAGAAGCTGCCATCTTAGCCACAGGACCCAGCGTCATGGGTCTGGGGCCATCATTCCTCGCACAGAGACGATGTCATTCCACCGCATCAAGAAACAGCCACTCCAGCCCCAGGACCTGCCATCAGGGTTTGGGGGCCAAGTTACAGGAAGGGAGGGCTGTGGCCAATATTTCTTTCTTTCTTTCTTTCTTTCTTTCTTTCTTTTCTAGATTTTTACCCTGCCCCTCCTGAGAACAGCTTGGGGTGACTTCCAGCAATAAAAAAAAGCATATAAAATACATATAAAACAATTAAAAACCCATCAAAACAATTCAAAATATTAAAACAGGACCCAGGAAACATTAAAACTATAAATAGGGTAGAGGAGATAAAACCCTCTAACCCACCCTCCCCAAAGGCCTGGGCGAACAGCCAGGTTTTACAACTTCGCCAGAATGTCAATACGTATCTAGAAGCTGCCACTCTAGCCCCAAGACCCACCATCATGAGTCTGGGGCCATCTTTCCTCGCACGGAGACGATGTCATTCCACCGCATCAAGAAACAGCCACTCCAGTCCCAGGACCCACCGTCAGGGTTCTGGGGCCAAGTTACTGGCAGGGAGGGCTGTGGCCAGTACCTAGAATCTGCCACTCTAGCCCCAGGACCTACCATCATGGGTCTGGGGCCATCATTCCTCACACAGAGAGCCTTTTTCCGAACACCCAAACCGAACAGGACTGAACTGAATGTCTGAACCCGAGCGCGGCAAACGAACCGAACGGCCAAACCCGAACCGCAATCTGATTGCCCATCCCTAGTCTACTGACCATGCACACGCAATGGAGAGAAGAGCTTTCTGTCTAGGCTGCCACTTCTTGCGTTTTTCACCCTGATACTCCCATAGACTAAAATGGGCATGTAATGGGTGTGTCGGGGTCAAAACTGCGAGAGGTGGCACCCCCAGCTCTTCAGTGTGCCCTCTCCCCACACAGCTCAATGGTGGGCCTTTCCATTACGCATTTTGTGAGTGAGCCTCATTCCCTTTCCTCTGGGAGTTTTTTCACACAGCCTTTTCCCACTTTGGGGCTGGCCCAAGGATGCATATTTTGGCCACTGAAACAATTTCCATTGATCCTTGCCCTTGGAGCAGGTACACACTCCCTATTCTTTCCACTCATTCCAGAGCCATTCCAGCACTTGTATCAAGGGGGAAGGAAAGCTGGGCCAAATCACAGATTTGTTCAGAGGCTGAAATCTAAGACTTTTGGCACCCAAACATCCATTCCCCTTTGCATTGTGGGCAAAATAATCCCATCTTTCTGGGCTGGTGCTTCAAGCTGTCCTATGGTCTCTCTACACAGGGAGAGGGAGTAATCATCAGGGCAGGAGGGACTGGAGCTGGGGATTGTCATCCAGTCAAGCCAGGCACTTGATGAGTCTCCCTCCCATTTACTTCAGACTTCCCCTCACACTTGGGAGTCTCCACTAATGGGAGCCCAGGAGGAGACTGTTGGTGGGCAGATTTCAGGGGTGTTCAGAACCTGCACTTTGGAAGTTCCCGAAGAGCAGATTGTGAGACTATATTGTCTATCTGGAGGTTCCTTTCCAGTTTACTCCCTGGCTCTGACTCTGGATACACCTCTGTGTCAGTCACCAGTTGCTTTGGCCAGAGTTTCCAGGAGTATTCAAGATTCATGGATTGACCACTGAGACTGCTGCATCCTCCTGGCCTCTGTAGTTCTCTTTAGCTCCTAGCCTAGTTTATGGGGCTTGTGCTGCCAAGTGTCACTCTGCCAGACTGCCTTGAGTACATACACCTGGAAGGGAGTGCTGAAAGTAGTGTGTGGAGGCCACGAGCTCTGGGCCCTCACCCTGCTCTTGCTGTGCTGACCTATGGATTTTGGTGTAACTGCAGTGCCAGGAGTTTGCTTGGAATCTCCTACTAGGAGCAGAGGGACATGAGGTGACTGGGTGGATGCGCAAACACCATATGCCCCTGGCATTTGCTCCTCACTGTCCTCAGTTGTTTGCTAAGCCAGAACCAGCCAACTAGGACTCCTATAGGAAATGGTTTCCTCCCCCCATAAAGGAGTCACTAGAGCAGCACTGGGGAAGCTTTTCTCTCCCAGGGGCCACTTTGAAAATTAGTACAAGCTCTGAGGGCCACAAAGAAATTGGGGGTGGGGTGCTTAGGGGTGCACTCAGGAAAGGAGGGTCCAGATTACAGATCTGTGCCATGGCTCCAGTCCATATCCTTGAGTGCATGCCCTCATCTCTGCTCCCTTACCCTGAGCCCAGTCTTTCAGTGCTTGAGGGTAGTAGGAGCTGGATGCAGGGGCCAGATCCAGGAACTGGAAAAGGGCCAAATAAAAACTAGCCATGGGCTGTATTTGACCCTTTGGTTCCCCAATTCTATTATGCAAGCAGCCATGCTGTTGCTGAGTCAGCAAAGTGGACAAGCCTAGTGCAGAGCCTTGTTCCTGCAGCAGAGCATGCTATGGGTGCCTGCTGGGATCAGGGACAATAATAGGGTGTATCGTCTGTCCTGGGGTGACAAGAGGGAGGGGTTCGTGTGCTCTTGTGAGTGTAAGGAGTGTGACTGTGCTAGGCAGAAGTGAGGATAGCACGCCTTCTGTTCATCCCCTGACTTCTTCCTCTGTGCACGTGTCAAGAGCCAGGTAAGATGCAGCTGTCCTGTCTGGGGTTCTGTTTCCCTGCCTATACAATGGTGATACTAATACTGCCTATCTCTGGGAGGCCAGTGCATCCCTACAATGCTATGTGTAGGCCCCTCAAAATTTTAGGGCCCCATGAAATTCTTCAGACTACAACTCCCAGGATGCACTTTTCCCTTGAGAGCATGCTCAGCTGTGGCAGAAGCCTAGGAATAGAGGACTGAGAGTAGAGGTGTGCCAGCATCTGAGTTTTTTGTGGAGTCAGAGCACTGTGGGCTCCCCTGCCCTCCCCCAGCAGCAAGTGTGAGTAGCTCTAGTGACCATACTTCCTTGTGGAATCTGAATTTCTCTGTTCTGGGATCATATCTGCATTCACGCCAACACAAGGAAAAAAAAACATTGGGGACTCGGGTCATTTTGTGTTATTGTGTCACCCACGAATATTTTAGTTAGTTAATGATTCTGTATAGTTGAGTAGGAGAGTATTAATTGAATACATGTTTTGTGTCCCCCCACCCCCTTAAGTAAAACATGTTCCTTTTATTTAGGGTAAAGATGTTTGGAAACGTGTAATGCGTTTGGCAACTACCACAGCAATTGCATTGTATATGGGTACATGTTTTTAAAATTATTTTTTCCTGGAAGCCCTCAAAACACAGTGTAGTGTGTATAGGGTCTTCCAGGTGGAGGCACCATTATATATTATGTTGCTGAGATTGTGAGTGCTGCAGAGAGGAAAACAGGACACTCACCCACCAGGTTGTCTACCCCAGTAAGCACATGCACCTACTCAAAGAGGGTTACATATGCAATCCAAACACACAGGATCAGGACCCCCCCCCAAAGTTTCACAGCCTTGGGATACTCCTGGACTCATTGCTGCATCTGGATTTTTATGTAGCGGCAGTGGCTAAGATAGCCTTTCACCAGCTTCATCAGGTGAGAGAGCTGAAACCTTTTTTTAGTGACTCACCTAGTATCAACTATCATTCTTGTCTATGTAACTTCAAAGATGGACTAGTGCAAATGCACTCTGTGTAGGGGGGCCACTGACCCCCCCAGAATACAGGACATGGTGCTGGGGATGGGGAAGAGAACACAGGGCATGGGGGGAGGAAGAGTACAGCTGGCTCAGGGCTCCTTCCCCCAGCCAGGGCTGAGCAACAAGCACTGGGCACAGGGTGGGAAAGGAGATGCAACTTTACCGCCAAAATCCCAGCCATGACTGTATATTTAAAAAATCCACCTGGATGGAGTTGGGTGGAACAAAAAAGTGGTCATGTCCTGGAAAATCCAGATGCTGTGGTAACCCTAGCACTCCCCCTGCTCCCAGTACTGGGACCCACTGCCTCACCTCCGAGTCTGCATGCTGCCGACGCCTATGTTCTCACCTGGAAGTCATGAGATCCTGACTTCTGGGGTGGGGTGAAAGTGGTAGTGCTGGCAGTGTGTGGAAAATACAGGACAAAAACATGTAAATAAAGGACAATGGGAAAACCCTTAAAAAAAACAGGACTGTCCTGTATAAAACGGGACCAATGGCCACCCTAACTGTGTGTGGAAATGCTCTTGAAGAGTGTTCAGAGACTGCAGCTGATGCAGGACACAGTGACCTGCCTCTTGACGGATGCCTGGAGTACATTACACCAGTGTTCCAGGCTCTATACTTGCTTCTGGGCCCGATTCAGGGTGCTGATTTTGACCTATAAAGTCCTGAGTGGCTTGGACCTGACATACTTTAGGGACTACCTGCTCCCCTGTGTCCCATCCCAGTCTCTCTGTTCAGCTAAGAGTGGCCTTCTGGCTGTACCCTCTGTGTGTCAAGTACAGATGGCAAGGGTGTGGGCAGAAGCCTTTTCGATGGGCCCTGTAGTTTTGGAACTCCTTTCCCTCTGAAGTTCACCAAAGCCTGAGGTGCTGTGTTTTTGAGAAACAGTGTAAAGAATTTTTGTTTAGGTGGGCATTTGGAGGCCAAAAACTGGTTAGGGATTAGAGGGTGAGGCAAATTTTAATTGGTTTTATTTAATCCCTTTAAATGCATAGTTCGTTTGTTTTTTGTTACCCATCCTGAGTTTGTAGCTTTTGGGATAGGGTGGGATAGAAATATAGTTAAATAAATAATTTGGGAGCACTGGGTGATTATCAGTATGAAGGACCATCCAGGCATGTGGTGGGTGGGCTGAGGGCACGCTTCCATGGAATGTTTGTTCATCAGCTCTGGAATGTGTGTGGTTTAGGCACTAGCCGGTGCCCCTCTGAGCTGACTCCGTGCCCAGGGCCATGTCCAGTGCTGCCTTCTGTTTGTGTTTCCGCTTTGGAATGCCTCAGGGAGCCATTGAAGGGCCTGCACTCCTGGCACGGCTGCCTAAGGCATTTCAGCCCCTGGATGGCCCTGCTGGCAGCAGTAGGCCCAGGGCACATTGCATCACTCTTGGGCTCCACAAATGGCTCTCTGTGGCATTCTTGAAGCCGCAAGGAACACAGGGACAAACACAAAGCCTCAGGCTTTTGGCTTCTCTCTCTCTCTGCCCATCCCTGCTTTCTTCAGCTTTGCTCTGCTTTCTGAACCTGAAGGCAGAGCCCTAAAATAGGAGAGAAGCCAGTGCTTCTACTATAAGCATCTGTGAGATACCACGCTCTCCACAGCACAGGACCAAGCCAGAAGAATGCGAAGCAGCATTCACAACAAGCACACAGGAGAAGGTAGGAGCAGAAGTTCCCTCAAGGAGAGAGACCATCTATCTGTCTACACACAAACAGAGTGTCCTCTTCAGCTAAAGTGCTCAGTGCTAGTGCTAATCCAAGGGTGTTTTCAGACTGACAAACTATCCCAGGATAATTAGAATAATCTCCGGTGATTATTATCCCGGGATAACAAAGCGTACCTGGTTTAGATGGACAGGTGAATAACAATGGGTTGTAGTGAAGAACAGTATGCAACTGTGTGAGAAAAGGGGGCAGACATAAGTGTAATTCAATCTTGATTCAGGTTAGAGAAGGAAAGCTGGCGAAGCCTCACAACTTTATTTCACCTTAAAAACAGTTTTTTGTATGTGGATTTCCTTAATGACTTTGAAAATGTTGTCTCAGCTGAGTGGAGTGTATATCTCTTGTTCCCAATAATCACATCTTTTGAAAGCATGTGCTAAAGAGACAATAATATGCAAAAATTAAATCTCATGCTGGCTGGAGAACTGTCACTGTATGATGCCATCATATATCTGTGTCACAGCTTGGGAAGAGGCTATAGCTGTATCATAGTGAGAGTCAAGGCCCTCTGGATTCTGGAAAAAAAACAACCAGCCAAATTCTGTGAGCAAAAGAAATCCTACAAAAAGATGAAATTATGCACAGTTTAATACAAATGAATTTCCCAGCATGCCATTCCATCCAATATTGGACATCTCTCTCAGGGTGGCGTACAAAAATATATAAAAAAAACCAACACAGAATATATATAAACATAAGACAGTTAAAAATTCCTAAACCCCCTTAGCGTCCCACCCTCTCCCTCACCCCTCCGCCTAATCCCACCCAACCCTATCCCAGCCTGCCAAACACCTGGCCAAACAGAAAGGTCTTATATCTCTTCTAGAAGATGAGCAGGCTCGGGTTTAGGTGGATCTCCAAGGGAAGGGAGTTTGCGGGTAGTTAGTACTTGCAGGAGGGCACCCTCGGCCAGCCTCAGAAGCTGTGATGGAACAGAAGGGAAGAGGCAGTCTTTCAGATACCTGGGGACTAGGTATTTGGGGACCAGGCTATTTGGAGATTGTTGTATCCTGCCAGCTTTTGGCCAGTGGCCATAGTCCTGCTATTTTTACTCCATACGTGGTGAATAAATCTATCTACGTGCAGCTGTATCAGATCTGGCACTAGGATTGTACTGTCCATTTAAGTTCATAAATCGAAGTCTGTCCCCAAGTTCTCTGGTTTAGCCATGCCCACTTTGGCTCATTGGGCCAGCATGCTTAAGGCATACTAGTTTCTGTTGTCCTGGCTAGCACCATTCCAACCACCTTGATCGTCCTAATGAATCAGGTACCCATTTATTACTTCCATTTGAGAGAACTAGAGGCATCTGCCTAGTGTGAGAACAAGTGGGACGTGAAGTAAGACCTACAGGGAGATAATTGAGTGCCTTAACTACCCTGCCATCATGCCCCCTTTGAATTAAGTGATGTATAATCAATACTATTTTCCTGGATTTAAAAAAAAAAGTTAATGACTTTATTGTTGCTATCTTTAAAGAGTACAGAATATATAGTTTATGTGGAAAATCGTTCTGTTTTGAAAACTTTTGATTCTGATTTCCTTGAGCAAGGATTCCTTGCTCTATGATGAAGGACTTATGGAATGTCCCTGAAGGTATTTGTGAGCAGGTCTGTGTCTTTATGTGTAATATTCAGTGTTTCCTGTCTCAAATATTCAAAAATAAGGATTTGTGGCATAAGAAATTGCAAGATTGGCTTCAAAAATCACAATTTAAAACAAACTTTGGATTCTTCTTATTTGCTTTCTTGTTTTTGAGATTTACTCTCCATTCATTCATGCTTTGAAGCTTTCCTTTGTGACTGTGAAGGAAACTTCATGGCTCTGAGATTTGGGGCTTTAAGGTGGGGAAAAGAAATCAAGAGGCCCTTGAAAAAATTCCCAAGTTAATGAGTGCCAATTGTTGACATGCTTACATTGGTCTTAGCTACACTTCAGGTCATCAAGGAGATGTAACTGTGCAGAAGGTCTGAAGGGCCAGTAACCAATGAGCTTTTTTTGAGCTAGAGGGAGACAGAAATATTAGACAAAAATCAGCCTTTCAATCCAGGGGAATTTTTATTGGTCTATAACCCAGAATGGGTTTGACGAGTTTCCTCCAGACATGCAGAAACATTTCCTCTTGCCTTCTGAGTAAATATGACAGTTTTCAGGCCAAACCAATTTCCTAAGCCAAAGCTGTAGGGGATTTTCCTGGCTTTAAGACTGTAGAGGTTACTTCTTCCTCAGATATATTTGGCACCTATCTATAGTACCTTGTGCATGGAGCTGTCACATTGCTTTGCCAGTGTTTAAAGAGCTCAGCCTCAGAAATGCCCTATGATGTCAGTAGTATTATCAAATTAAATACATCCAGAAAGGACCATGCTGGTCCTCCTGACTGACACAATCCAGACCGTTTCACCAGTGATTCATACTCTGCTCTTGAACTGGAGCATGTCTTTCCAACATCCAATTAACAAACTTCAAGTGATTTGGACTTCCACCCCCCTTTCCCTCCCACATGCCCCAAGTCAGGCTGTACCAAGAGCTTAATAATAATAATAATAAATTAATTAATAATTTTATAGCCTCCCCACCAAATGGTGCTCGGAGCACTTCACAAACATAAAACACAGCAGTATAAATCAATATTAAATCCATTTGAAAGGGGAAGGTAGGGTAAGGGAAGAAAGAATACATGAACAGGAACCAGCAGTGGATCCTAAAAGCACCTGGAGAATAAATAAATCTTCAGTTGCTTTTTAAAGGCAAGGAGTGAGGAACTGAAGGTGTTTTCAAATGAGATGCTACCATGCATGGCCATCCAGTAACCGCTCATCTGAACGCCCATCTGAAAGGTGATGTGGGGGAACGCGCGCTCCTGTGAGCCACTCAGCACTCACTCATGGCCATGCACAGGGCACTGACGAGAAATCTGGAGCACGCTGTGCGGGGAAAGCCAAAAATGTGCATGGCAATGGGCCCCCATTCATCCCCTGCCAGCCCTACCAGCGGACAGATTCCCCGCTCCTGGGCACTAGGGGTGGGGAGACACTGGACATGGCCTTCACAAGTCACAGGACCTGGCTGTGAGTGCTGGGGAGCCCGGTTCCCCAATGCTCATGCCCAGGACTGTCAATTTCAAAGGCCACCCGGGTGCGCTTGCCCCTCCCCCATGGTCCGTGGCAGGGAGAGTGTGAGGTGGCTGCCATGGTAGCCACGCTGGGAGCCTCCCATAAGAATTCCTCCCCACTCACTCTATGTGGGTGGCTTTCAGCAGCCATGGAACACCTCCCCCCCCCTTCAGCCTTGCTCATTTAAAAAACAGACTCTTGAGACAGACATCTGGAAGGAGGGAGTTCCATGGTGAGAGGCCTGTCACAGCAAAAGCCCTATCACCTGCCAACTTAATGCATGATGGCGGGATCCCCAAACAAGAGGTGGTAACTGAGTGCAGATAGCCATCAGGACAAAGACCCAGGGGTAGGTCTTGAATATAGCCAGGGCCTAGACCATTGAAAACCAGCAATGCAATGTAAAATTCAATTCCCTTTGCTGTTCAAAATTTATATTTTATTTCCAGTCTAAATCTCTCCAGCGTCTAGTTACTAGATCTCACTCTACCTCAGTCTCCTAGATTAAAGAGCGAAGGTGCTTGAATCGGTCTAAGTTGCTGGGTAACTGAAGTAGCAAAGGTCTGACTGTTCTCAGAGAGGTTGGAGTCTGAAGTTAAACAGAGAGATCCTCTGATTATTTACTGCTGGTGCAAGCCCTGCTCACTTCAGTGAGACGCATACTGGAGATGGAGAGTATTTGAGGTGGTGCTAAACAGCTAGAGGATTGTGCCCTAAAAAGGCAAGCTGTTGAAAATTCTCAGCAGAATGTGATTCTTCAGACAGGGGCGTAGCTAGCTACCATGGAGCAAGGGGACTTAGCTAAGCCTGGGCCCTGGTCTATAGGGGAGCCCTTTGCAAGAGACTTGAGCATTGCTATGAAATTTTCAGACTTGGTGGAGTCAGGAATGGGGCTAATGCTCTGCCCCCATCC
The DNA here is from genome assembly GCA_003113815.1 of Sphenodon punctatus. Taxonomy (NCBI): domain Eukaryota; kingdom Metazoa; phylum Chordata; class Lepidosauria; order Sphenodontia; family Sphenodontidae; genus Sphenodon; species Sphenodon punctatus. Next base: position 2,583,430 of record QEPC01004304.1, on the reverse strand, counting down.
ACTATGGAAATTTTCTGCTGGCACTCCGGATGCTTACAAAGGGCCTTAACTACAAAGGAAATTTTCAGAGTGGGTGGGGGTGCCACTCCAGGGGCTTCACTTGGAGTCAAGGCAGCAGCACCACAATCTTTGCAGGGGAAGGAGAAGGCTGGCCAGGAGCCTTGCAAGAGCTACTGCTTAGGAAGATGTTGCACTTAGGAGGACCCATAATTGGGACATGAACCCAGGCCCACCATTCCCTTGCTACACCACTGGCTTCAGGGGATCTCAAGGTGATTTCTTTTATTTATTTATTTATTTTATTAAAATTTATACAAGGGCTGATTGTCACTTCAGGTGTTTGGTAGAGATCCTAACGGTGTGGAGTCGTACAGGCTATAATGTATAGGAATAGTCTTCCTTGCTGATATATAATGACTGTCTGCAACACTGTAATATTGAGGACTGTGAGAGGGAAGTTTGGTGAGTGAAGGTGCCAAGAGGTCTAGCTGGTCAGTGGCTCCCTTTTATTCATGGTGGGGGTCTAGCCCTCATGCTGTCTTGGACTGCGGTGTTTAGTATAAATCAAGCAAAATGGCTCCCATAGGGTAGGCCTAATGGAGTTTAGAAACCCTCTTGAAGTTTGGCACACATTATCTGGGCATGGGTGTGGGGGAAAGTGTAATCTACGACATGGTGTACGGTCAGGAGGAGGCAAGTTTCCTCAAAAACCATAGGTCCAGTACAGCTTGGATCTGGTCTCCTACCAGCTGAAACAGAAGCTGTTAAAAGAAGCTGTTGGTGGACTTGGCCTGTGTGGGGGGTGGGAAGGCTGCTTGTACGCAGTTGACTCAACCACGGACTAGTCCTGTTTTCCCATGATCAGCTCAGGACTGGAGCACTATGAAGCAGGATCATACTCACTGGAGACTGAACTGCAAGAATGTCTTAAACTGCCTTGCTCTGATTTCTCTCATTGCTATCCTTTAGATGTCTGTTTTAGAGAGACGAAGTGGCTTGAATGATATTTTTTATTGGACCAACTGTTGGTGGTGGAAATAAGCAAGCTTTTGGGCCATGCTCAACAGTTGGTCCAAGAAAAGATATAATTGAAACCACTTTGTCTCTCTGTCATTTGGGACCAACACAGCAACCACACTCTCTTTGGATGTCTGTTTTAAGCAGACACCATTGTTATTTTGCAGGTAGCTACCCCGAGGCGGAGGGGAGTGTAACTTCCCTCTCAAGACTCTGGATAAAAACAGACGTGTGGCTGGCGAGATGGCTCCCTGGCCTGTGGGCAACATGGCCTGAGCCATGTCGGGGCACTGGACACATTTGCCCACGGCAGGAGAGCAATCCCACTGCCTGTATGACTGAGGTAGGGCTGGGAGTACAACAAATGTGCGGGTGGGTGGGTGGGCAGCCAGCCCCACCCACAACCTGCCTCCCACCATGATGAAAAGCCATGGCGACCAATGACAGGCAGCCATGACAGTTGGCCATGGTGGCCTCTGGCCGGGGTGGGTATGGCAGGGCCGCAGAGATGTGCTAGCCTGCGTTGGCCTGCATGGGCTGTGACCTCTGAGATTGTCTAGAGATCACAGCCCGGGCTAGCCACCTACCCGCCCCAGGGCAGGTGTATCGGTGGCTCCTGCATTACAGCAGGTCTACGTGGGCCACTGGCACATCTGTTTTTACCCTGCGTTGACATCCCCTGAAGGTTTTCCATTTAGTTACTTCAGAGGACTGCCTCACAGAGAAAAAAATTTCTAAGACTGGGTGCTGGATGCTTCCAGTATCTGTCTCATGGGAGGCCCAGGGCAAGTTAAGTCCCCTATCAAACAGGCTGCAAGAAACAGGCTGGAGCTTGCCCCTAGCACCAGAACATTTGAGGACTGGGCAGGGGGAAGATTCTGGTAATCCGTGACGGGAAGTAAATTTGAAATGCCTCTATTTTTTGTGCTGCCTAGACTTTTCCATTCTGTCATAGATTGTATAGAGTTCAACTCTTGAGCAGCGGGGCGGGAATTACACAAGATCATGGTTGTCTTTTTTTATTTGGTATATTGGCCTGTAGCATTAGCTACAACATTTTAGTAATATACTTGTATCAGTCCCCAAGGAATACAGGGTTGCCATCTCTTATGTTTTTTTATCACAAGTCCTATGGTATTTATGGTGGGGTTTTTTTTAAAGCTCCAGGATCCTGGAGTCTTATTATTTTGTGTGAATCTCAACTTTTTTTGGAGGGGAAAAAAAGCCAGTTTCTAACCCCCAAAGTTGCAGACAAAAGCCTGAAAATGTGACCCACTTACAGGCTTAGAAATTTGAAAGCAAATACAGTAGATGCAAAATTAGTTATGATTTAGAAATAATGCTTTGGAATCTGCCTTAATTTAAGAGAGGCCTGACTTGTGATCTTTGAAAACTTGGTTCTGCAGAATTTGGAGACGGTCACCTAGGGAAGGAGAGACGCAATGAAACATGTTACTACAGCATCCTAGTGGAACCAGCACCACCCCACCCTGAGTACTGCATACAAGTCCCAAAGAGGTTGGTTAGTGCGTGGCATTGTTCATTAGCTCTTCTGTCTCTGAGTTATAGCCAGAAGCACCAGGTTATGCTTTAGGAGCTGACTCTGACGTATTACACAGGCTTACGTTAAAGCACTCGGAGCTGGTGTGCTTGAAGGGCTGATGTGGAATCTTTATGGCTTTCCCCTGAAGGACTTGCTTCCTGCTCTGCTTTGCTGGTATCTCATGAAAACATTATTTCCAAACAAGTCCCTGAGCTATGAACAGGTCTTTATTTGTTGTTTTTCTCCTTTGAATGAAATTCCTGCCAGCTCTCAAGGAGGGAGAGGGAATGAGGAGAAAGTTTCTCTAACTCCTCCCATGTGAGTCCCTGCCCAGCCCAGCCCGTGAAACCCAATAACCAAGATCATTCAACAATGCCTTCCCTTCACTGGCTGCATCCCTACTACGCTGAGGAGGAGAGCAGGAGGCTCCTCAGAGTGTGCCGTCTTTAAGAAGTTGGATCACTTTATAAGTTTAGCCAGCTAAGCTCAGAGTGGGTGAAATACATACGCATGCGGCCTATGTGCGCTGCAGCTGGGACCAGGATGGACAAGCTGTTCTACTTGTGCGCTTTCCTGTCTGTCTCTGCCTCTCTCAAGGCTGTGTCCATGGAGCAAGGTGTTGCACCCTCATGCCAACCTCAGTGCCACTGTGAGGAAGATGGCATCATGCTCTCAGTGGACTGTTCAGAGCTGGGTCTCTCTGCAGTCCCTGCCAACTTGAGCCCCTTAGCAGGCTACCTGTAAGTACAGAACTGTCATTTCCTTTGCACTTCTTTCCCAGGGGCATGAGGAGAGACTTGCAGAATGTGCTGCTGCTTGCTTTGGCTGTCAGTTTTGTGTCACGTTTTTCCTGAAATAAAGTTTCCACTGAAAATTAAAAACAAAAAAACCCAGCTATTATTACAGGACTTAGCAAGTCAATTCCCCCCTCTCCCCTTGTGCCCCTCTGGAAAGCCTGTTTATATTGTGATGTTATGCATGCTTTACTTCTTGATTGCTACGGATCAGAGGAGGCAGAGCTTGTTTGCTGGGCCGATTCTGATTGTTTGGGAGCATAATGGAGTATTTATACTGAGCAATTACTGCAAACTGTTACAGGATCCCTCTGTCAAACATTTCAAGGACAGTGATAACTTATGACTTTGGGGTTTGGGGCTGGTTTTGCAACCAGCAATTTGTGTCAGAATCAAATCCATTTCAAGGAACTTTTAACATTTTATGAGGTTTTTAAGGTGTTCTCCAGCTCTGCTGGACACAGCAAAAGGTTAACGGCAATGGGTTGGGGACTGTCGTTTGCCTTCGGACTCTGAGGTTTGCAGTTTGTTCCAGTAAAATTTCTTCTCAACTGTGGGGAGAACTTGGTGCTAATTCTCCTGAAATTTTTCCTTTTTTGACTAGGGGTTGCTTGACACGGCTGTTGGGTGCTTCCCTTCTGCTGAGAATGGTGCCCCCTCCCATCCCTGGGAACAGTGCTTCTCAGAATGAGAGAGATTAGCTTTGGCTTTGACATTCCCTGTGAAAGACACTTTGTATATTTATTCACAGTGAGTTTAGCAAACACGGAGCTGCACTGTGCTGCAGAGAGGATGGAGAGGAGATTGGCTTTTTGATTCAGGGACAAAGCTGGCTGAAGGCGAAAGACTGCCAAAAGACTATTCGCTAAAATAACCGTGCTGGATAACTGGCACACAATGTTGGGATATGCTTATCCCCCATTTCGGTGCAGCAGGCAGTACTGTTTAGTGCTTAGAGCTACAGGCTGGGAGGAAGGAGACTCCTTTTAGTCCAAACTCTGTTGCTGACTTCTCTGAGAAGGTCCCTATGCCTTGATTTCCCTCCACTTGGGGTTATGAGAGAGAACCCTGTTTTGTCTGGAAGGTGCTGTAAAAGGGTAAGGTATTTCCTCTCCCCATTCCATTTGCGCAGTAGGCTAGAATACCTATTTGTTTCCTTTCTCCAGTGGTTGTTTGCCATCTGATGTACTCTCTTGTGTCTCACAGTGGGTGACAGCTAGTGATTCTGCGTGGTCCTCTGGAAAGTTGCACCTGACTCAGGAGTGTCAGACACAAGGGACCCACATTGTTTAAGATGCATACACCCTGACTATCCTGGTCACACTGATCAGTGAGTGTCACAGAATAAGAGCCTTGCGTCCTAAGGTGCTTTGTGCCCTCTGCAAACCAGCTTTACTGTACCAGTAATTCCAGTCACCAGGAGGAAGCTGGAAGGGCAGACTCATCAAAAGATGTGGGTTGGGACCCTAAGTGGGGTTACACCATGTACTGATGGGGGTCCCAATCCCAACTGATACATTTTGCATATCTTTATAGCTGTCTGAGGTTGTAAGATTACCCTTCAGTCTCAAAATGGGGTCATACTTCTCTTTATACTGTCTATTCCTTCAGGATTCCCTCCCCCCTCCACCTTACAACAAAGCTGATCACATGCACCTTCAACTTCATGAATGTATCCCTAATGTCCCGTCTCCTTTGTTTCCCTTCCTTTGTCCATCTTGGAATGTAAACCCATCAGGGCAGGGACCTATCTTTAAGCATGACGTTTCAGGTGCCAGGCACATTGCTTGCACTATATAAATAATGATGGTAATGCAGGGAAAAGTTTGGGAGCTGCTGCTGTAAGCTATGAGCGGTTGTAAGTGCAGGCAGTTGCATCAGTCAGCCAAGTCAGTGATATGTGATGACACACTACAGCCTTGTCAGGGAGCAGTCTTGATGGTTCCGCTCCTGGGCCTTGCAAGGGGATCCCACTCCTTGATTTTGCCACACATTTAAACATGGGTTCCCTTGCAAGCATGCTCAGGGTTCCTCATGAGCCCAGTGTGAACCAAACTCTGTGATACACTAAGCCCCATATCACATTATTTTTAACCCATTCCAATCAGGCTCTTAAGACACCTGCAAAATAACCCTGGCTACATTAGTCAGAGAATCAGGTGGGACTGCTGCTGGCCTACAGGTATCAGAAAGGGACTCCCCGATGATGCCGTTTGCAGTGGGCTCAGAACTGCAGCGTGTGGCATAATCTAAAGACACTTTGGGCCCGATTTCTAGTGTTGTTGAGAGCTCTCTGCCCCAATGGGAGCTGTGGATACTCAGCACTTTTGAAAGCCAGGCCATTTCTTGATTGGTTTGCATTCCCCTGCTAGATCCTGCAGCCTGGGCCACGTGTTGGTACGTATGGATTCCCTTCCCAGTGGACCCCGTTCCAAGGGTTTGCCTAATTGACTCAGTGATCCTGCCACTTTGCTGTTTCCTAGGGGGGATCCACACAAATCCAGTTTGATCATGTGGTGGCGCCACTGACAGCAGTGTGGAGGAACAAGCCTTGCAGTGTAAGCTCCCCAGCCCATCATCCCACTGTAGGAGCCTTCCTGCGTGAACTGTCTCTGGGTAAAATCGGGTGGGGGTGGGGGTGAGAGAGTGAGAAAACTGCAGCTGGCATTGCCCAGGTCGGGGAGGGGCACTGAACTAATGTGACCACGGCCAGAGAGCCATCCTGACACCCACATTCCCCAGGTAGGGCAGGGAGTTAAACAAGAGTGCGGATGGCTGCCCCCCCCCTGCTCCCAGCACCCTGCCCCGCCCCCCATGACAGACAGCCTAGCCACCAGCCATGGTGCCCAGAGGCGCAGATGCCGGGGCTGAACACATGTACTACCCCATGTTGGCTCATGGGGGCAGCCCTTAGCCCAGGCTGCATACTCGGAGATTTTCTGAGGACACAGCCCCATCTGGGGCCGTCCTGGGCTAACACCTGGTAGCACATAAACACACATGCCAGTGGGTCCCTTGGGCAATGACGACCCACCATCATGTCTGTTTTTACCCTCTGCCTAAAAATCCCACACTCAGTTGGGCAGCATGTTGGCATGTCCAGTCTCTTGTGCACCTCACTGTTACAGGCAAGACACAAGGGTTCCTGTGCTCTGGCTTCATTCCTAGAAGATGGATCCCATCATGTAATTGTAAAGGAACAGTTGAAAGCATGGAGTGGATTATGGGCAATGGCATGGTCTCGTGGTTATAACAAAGGACTCAATCTTGGGCTGTCACTCACATCTCTGCTTCTTGTGTGATCTTGGGTGAGTCACATGGGGCAGGATTTTCCAAAGCTTTCAGTTCCCAACATGCACTTGGCATGCTTAACAATTCTGTCCCTGGCTGTGACAACTGAGCCCTTCTGGAAATCCTAGTCTTAAATCCAGTGTCACACCAAAGTCAAGGGGGTGAGTTTAGCAAGAGTTCTGGGTGCTTGGCTTGCTGCCATAAGGCTATTTGAGGGCAAAAACATGGATTTAGAGGCCTAATGTTGGGTACCCAAAGCTATAGCCCTTGTGTCTCCGTTCCCCTCCCTGTAATGCCCTCTACTGCAGAGCACTTCATTACATTCTAATGGAAGGGTTAGGTGGTGCTGATGTTTTTTGTTCTAGTTGGCTACTCTTTGTGCTGCATGCGGAGGATGAGGTATGTGATAGAAAGCATGTCTGAATTCACATCCTCTCCACAATTCTGAAGTATGGTTGCTTGGCTCTGTAAACTGTCATTTTAATTTTTTTGTAATTTATTTATCAATTATTTGGAATTGTGTTGATTTATGACCTTTATATTTGGGTTTACTTGATACCTTCAACAACTTATGCATGGTTGGGTATTGTATTGTATTGTACTTCTTTTGGATGTGGACGAAAGCCAGTGTCTGCAAATAAATTGAATTGAATCCTGTCCATACAGTGCTGCCTTTTCAAGGCAATTGACTCTTTCAAGGGGCCAGGTCTTGTGTATTCTATTCATTATCATCCCAGACTGTCCTGCACCCAAGAGGTTAGCGCTCTTGATTGCCTTGAAGCTTCCACAGGAACCAGAAAATCCAAGCAGGACTAGTGGGTTGGAGCTAACACTCTGGTGTATCCTCCAAGCAATGTGTCAAATACAACAACTCCATTTTTCACATGAGCTACCCCAAAGTACATAGCAGCACAAGCCACTGCCTGCACTCCCAGAGGTTGGTGTGAGGAGGGAGGGCATTGAGGAGGGGCTGCGTGGGAGGAATTTATGAAGTCAGGCACTGCAGAGGAGGAGGCTTCTGCATTGGTAGTGGCTATCCTGCACATGGGCTGGGGCTAGGCAACTGTGGGAAGCCAGGAGAGTCCCGTCCAGGTGACTTCAGCTAATCCAAGGAGTGCAGCTTTACAATCCTGAAATGGAGAACCACATAACTCTGCTCTCTGCCCGTATCCATAAAACTCTGGAGTTTTAGCTGGAGCCAGGGATTTCCGTGGTGGTTCTAACACTATAATTCTGGAAGCTGAACACCAGTGGCTACAGTTAGAGCAGGGCTGGGCAGTGTGGTACAAGCCATGCCTGAGCTGCTTTGGCTAGTGTCTGACTGTGCAGGGACTGGCTGTGTGGGGAACTGACAAGCCTCGGGTTAGCACAGTCAGAGACCTGTGGAGGTGGTGCTCCCTCCCTAGGAGATCTGGATACAGGAGACACCCACTCACTCCGTTTAAACGTGGAGTCCAAAATGATACGCACAGCTCTCCCCAATAAGAGAAAAGGGACAAGGGGAGATTAACTGGCTTGGACACTAGTGTTACTGGCACAGGGGAGTGGACTGTACACATGCACCTGACAGCATCATTTCCCTAGGAACTGGGTGCATGTCATTTTCACTGACATGAATTGACATCCATTTTCAAGGTGACTTTTGTGAACTTGCCTGTGTTGCTGAGGCACAGAGAGTCCACAGACTCCATAGTACTTGTGGATGCTCAGCGTGCCCAATCAAGCCAAGCCCTTATTTTGTGATCCTCACATTTCCCTATCTGCAAACCAGGAACCATGCTTACTGCTTACTTCCAAGCTGGGGTTAGATGGGAGGACTCGCTAAGAGCCAGTTCACACAGTACGGAACTTGTCCTTGTGGGGTTTGCCATTCCAGCATGTCCTTTAAGCAAGAGGTTTTTCAGTCCTGTGCTGTTCCCTAGTGATGCCTCAGGAGTTTCTAGACAACTTCCACATTCTGATTAGGCACCTGGAATTTCACAGTCTGCATGGGAATCTGAACTCCTGGTGCTACTTTTGCTTTCTGAGGCTCTACTGAATACAGCTTAGCCCATTCTGCTTCTGTGGAGTCACAGGAGCCAGAGAGACAGCCTAGATCAAATTCACAAGTTAGCTTTGGCTTGTGTTTTCGTCATTTCCACCTGCTTCCTGCACTGCTCAGCGCAGCTGTGCAGCCCAGCAGTTGGGTGTTGGCTTATAAAGGGAAAAGGCATTTCTTGCTGCCACTCTGTTTGGACTAATCAAAGGGGTTGGGCATGAAAACCTGGGGTTTGCAGCTATCCCATCCCTAGCAGCAATGTATGGGCTGAGCCAGACAGAGCAAGGAGCCATATGCTGGCGTGAACCAGGGCAATAAAGCTATCAGTGCACCTTCATCCTGGTAGCTGTGCCCCTGCCAATTGGCCATGTGACCTGGGAGAATGGTGTATTGGGCACACTAGTGTTTAGCATTTACCAGTATTTGGGGTGGATTGTGCACAGGCCTGGCCTGCTCTGCTGAGATGCTGGCACTCAGTTTTTCTCTCCTTTCGGTCACTTCATGAGGAACCTCAGCCTGTGGCTGGGGTCGGAGGAAATCCTCGTTTAGTAACATTTCTTTCCAGCTCCTACAGGAATATACCACTTGTCCTACAGGAACAGCCAGTGGGCACCAGTTTGACTTTACAGGAGGAGAGGCTTGAGAACACTTTAGATGCCAGGACGTTCAGAAGGCAAGAGCTTCTGAATTGATGCTCGCTTTTCGGTTTGTATTCACAATCACTTCCCCCCCCATTACTTGTGTACCTCCTATCACCACTCAGGCATATTGTACTGCAAATTTTAGCTCTGCCATCACAGACAGGAAGCAACGCCCATTAGCAAAATCAATTGCTGTCAGTGGCTAATTGCACTGGACCAGGTGTTCCCTAACCTAACCCTGTGATTTTTGTCGTGTGACGACCAAATTGCAGTTGTCACCAAGGACTGATTCCACAACTCTGCACTATGAGTCTGAACCCCTCTCTCCCAAGTTGGCAGCAGTAGCAGAGTCCAGCCCTCTAGAGGGCAAGTGCAGAGGGGTACTTACTCAACTCCTCACTCAGTGCTTAAGGGCAGCACACAGGCCCTATCTATGTCTGGGTCTGGATTTCAGTAAAAATCAGGACACAAAGGGGGATCCTGCACCTCATTCCATAGCGTTACAAGTGAGCCTCCCCGGTACACAACACAAACTTTGCTACCTTTTCCTCAGGAGAAACTGTCTGTTGCCTAAATGCAGAGTGTCTCCTCCAAGATGGTGGCAGTGTCTCCCTGTGCCTATGGAACTGGCACTCTGGAATGTCAAGTCCCCAGTGCACGATGCAGTGAGGAGCTGCCATCAAAGGGAACAAAAGCAGCAATAAATGAGTAGTTGAGCTGCTGTTGCTTCTTGACCCAAGCTGAACAGAGATGCTCTGTAATCCTTCGTTCTATGCTCGTCAGCCTGTAATAAGGAGAAACCCAAACCAATGAGAATTGATTTTGTTTTTAGGCCCTTTTTAAACAGGCCAGGAGGAGCCGCGGTGGAGGGGATGGGTGTGTGCCATGTGTGCAGCCCGTCACATGGACGCACACCCATCTTCACCGATCTGTTTTGTTCAATGCCTCCATGCGTGGGGGATCGGTGGAGGTGGGTGGAGATGGGTGGAACGTGGGAGTGCACACACGCTCCCACTGGCTGTCACATGGACGCCCCCTGCCCCCCACCCATCCATTCGCATAGGTGGGCAGGGCGTCTCGTGTGAAAAGGGCTTTAATGTCTGACCAAGTGCCTGGGAGTGGGTTTGTATGGAAAACCCAAAGCCACAGCTGTTGGGCATATTCTTCTGAATGACATTAGTACTCACTAGGAGTCACACGACCTCCTGTTAATCCAACCAGCATCCCGAATCCCTCAACCCCCTTGCCTTTTGACTCTGAGCTCTGAAGCGTCCAACTGGATACCAAGGAGGTGAGTTTCTTATTGGCAGGACTTTCTGCCCTGCCACAGTGATGGTTGGGGAAATGACAGCCAAGTCTGGCAGGAGGAGAGGGAGTTGGCAAGGCAAACAGAAGAATTCTGTGATTTTCAGAATCTAGTGATGGACACTGAAAATTTGCATGATTGGACGTCCTGCAGCAAGGTGTGTGCTTGACAGCGAGGTCCCTGCTACTCTGACATGTGGCCTTGAAAGTATTCTTGAAATGAGTGAAATCAGCCCTGCTGTGATAAACAACTGTCATTACTGCCATCTGTTTGGAATGAAATGAGCCAATATCTCTAGCTCTTCTTGGAGGGGAACAGGGAGTGCAGGCGGTGAGGGATGCTGGCACAGAAAGCAGAAGACCGTGGAAGTATTTGACCCTTTATGGAATTATTTATTTATTTGATTTATATTTATTTTATAAAATAAATTTATGGAATAAGTCTGAATAGTTACCACTGAACCATGTGGATGTATTCCTGTCATCCTTGTCTGCCTAGCTTTTGTTCCTCAGCTGTTTTAGTTCAATTTTGTTGTATCCTATTATGAATAATTAATATAGCACTTCTGCTCAAAGTACTTTACAATTCTTAACCAGTTCACCCTCACAACAATTCTGTGAAGCAGGTCATTATTATTTCCATTTTACAGATAGGGAACTGAGGCTGAAAGATGGTGACTTGCCCAAGACCACACAGTGAATTCATGGCTAAGATGGGATTTTGAACCCCAGTCTCCCAGGTCCAAACCCAACACCTTATCCAGTAGGCCAGGGGTGTCCTACATTTTGGTCAGAATGCTTGTTGTGAATGGGGGATCTGACCAACAGTCTGCACAGCCCTGCGCTATGTTCCCATTCTGGACATTTTTATATGAGACACTATCATGCAGGTCCACCTGGTGGGCACGTGTGATAGCGCCCATGTAAAGGTGCGGGTGCGTGGGTCGTGTATGTGACCCAATACCCCCACCCCAGAAAATCCCAGGTTGCACCATGTGGGTGGATGAGTGGCTGCCAGGTGGATGGGTGTGCACACTGAGGTTCTTTTCACACGAGACGCCCCCACACAACACGCACGTGGGAGCCTGTATGTGCATGTGTGGGGGAGTCCCATGTGACCGCCGCAGTGGGTGCATGCATGCTCCCACATTCCACCCATCACCACCTTCCTCCACCTATATCGCCCACGCATGGAGCCATCGGCCAAAATGGGGATGGGTGCGTGCATGGAAGTGGGTGGAGATGGGCGTGCGTCCGTGTGACAGCCGCTCTCATGCCTCACACCCACCACGGCGGCTCCCCCCCCGCACACACTACAGCCTATTTGAAAAGGGCCTGAGTGTGGCCTGATGAGGCATCTACTGAAGAGCAGGGAGAGTGGTTGTAATGTGTAGGGCTGTGACTGCCCAACAGTCAGGCCAGCTGCTGGTTAGTCCATAAGAAATTTTGAAGGTGGACAGTGGTTTATTGGTTCCAGATATTTGGAAGCCACTGGTCTAGCAGAAAGAACAACGGTGAGGTGGTTAACTCTGTTGACTCATGTGACTTCTCACCTCACTATTGTGTGACTCAGTTTCCTTGTCTGTAAAAATAGCAAGGTCGTTGGGACAACTGAATTATTTGTGCTTTGGCTTTTCAAATGAATTTTATTTCATGCACCTCATCTTCAGAAAGTTCCTTTACACAGTGAGTTTGACAGGTTAACAGACACATCTTCCTATCTGAATTAAACTTAATCCAGATAAGCCTCTCCTATTCCATGAAAAATGGGTCTATGCAAGTAGTTAATATGGGTTGACTTACTAGTCCATACTAACTAAAAATTAGTTACCCTGTGTGAGGTACTGGGTGGAAGATATTATCAGGAAGACTTTGAGTGCTAGTTATAACTACTGTACCACAAGTAAAATGTTCCCAGGTCTCTGGAGAGCAAATGGTGAGCTGCTCTTTATGCACAAACATTGGAGCCCAGCAGTTCTGGGAAGAGGAATACAGAGGCTTTGATCAGAAATGTTTGAGAATATCTGTGCCTGCAGCTAGAATTTCCAAAACCTGTTTGCCCTCCTTCCCGGCTATGTGAGCACGGGGGGAGAGGGGGGGGCGGATTTCCAAAGGACCCGATGCTGACACTGGGGCTGTCATTCGGCAGCGCCTCCCACCCCAAGTCAAGCTTGTTCCCTCCTCCCATAGCAAACCAAGCATGGCAGCTCCCCCTCTCCCCTACCTTTTGGAGAAAAGCTCATAAATCTGCCTGGGGCACTGAACACGCTGAGCTCATGCCCTTAGATCTGCGCGTGAAGAGCTCTAACTGGCGATTAAAGGAATTTAGGGTTTGCTTTGAAAAGCTCTTTGATTCCGGGAGACGTTGAGGTGCCAGGGGGCAGCCCATCATGCCATATGCTCCCCATTCCCACAGCACCTCCCTGGGTCAGGGAGCAGGAGAGTTGGGGGAGAGGGAAGACAGTGGGGATGCTCTGTACTTCAGACTAATCTAAGAGCAAACCCATCTCCTGCCTGCTCCCTCCAGCACTGTTCATGGGATTCCAGAGGGACTAAAGACACCTCTTTTAGCCGACAGATTGCAGTATAGAGCTAGTTTACGAGCCTATGCCGTGGCTATGTGGGCAGCAAAGAGGGAATTCTTGCTACCCTCATAGCATCCGCAAAATCCCGTCAAGCAGAGCTGTTCTGGGTTCTCCAGGGGCTGGTCAGTCCAGCTTCCCTCTACCCTGGAGTTGAGTCATCATTTGCGGATTACTTTGTGGAGAAAATCGCTCGTATTCACCAAGACCTCGATAGGTAGAGGTGGTAGAAACCCCGCCTTGTCCGATTTTGTGCGATCAGTTTCAGTTGATGACACCCGCTGACGTGGTGGGAGTGCTGGGGGCTGTTCGAGCCACCTCCTGTGAATTAGATCCATGCCCGTCCTGGCTGATTAAGACCTGCTGGGAGACAATGGGACTGTTGCTGGCTGGGGTGGTCAACGGCTCCCTGCAGGAGGGCAGAGTACCAGCCTGCCTCAAAGAGGCGGTGGTACGGCCTCTGTTCAAGAACCCATCGCTTGACGTTGACTCCCCTGCCAGCTATCGGCCTGTCTCTAACCTTCCCTTTTTAGGAAAGGTTACTGAATGGGTAGTGGCTCAACAGCTCCAAGGGCACCTCGACTGCACCGGTTATCTGGACCCCTCGCAGTCTGGCTTTCGTCCAGGGCATGGAACTGAGACAGCGTTAGTGGCTTTGGTCGATGATCTGCGCCGTGAAAAGGATAAGGGTTGATCGACTCTTTTGGTCCTGTTAGATCTGTCAGCTGCATTTGATACCGTTGACCATGAGATGTTGGTGACGCGCCTGCGGGACATTGCGGGGGTGGGCGGGATCGTTCTTGAATGGTTCCACTCATTCCTGACCAGGAGAACTCAGCGGGTGGTGCTCGGTGATTATTTTTCATCTCACCGAGACCTCATGTGGGGTTCATGTGGGGTCCCACTGGGTTCTGTTCTGTCCCCCCTCCTGTTCAGTGTGTACATGCAGCCGCTCGGCGAGGTGATCAGGGGGTACAGGGTGAGGTGTCATCAGTATGCGGATGACACCCAACTGTACCTCTCATTTTCAACCAACCCAGGCCCGGCTGTCTTGGTGCTTACCCGGTGTCTGGCAGCTGTGGGGGACTGGATGAGGGCTAATTGACTGCGACTGAATCCTGACAAGACGGAGGTGATGTTAGTGGGTAAGTCGGTGGAGATGGTGACCCCCTCGATTGAGGGGGTTTGCCCTCCACTGACTTACCAGGTACGGAACCTAAGGGTGTTCCTCAATGCGCAGCTCCGCCTGGATGTCCAGGTGGAAGCTGTGGCGAGGGGTGCCTTCCGCCAGTTACATCTGGTGCGGCGGCTTCGGCTGCTGGTTTTGGTTTTGGATCTGGTCACGATCATCCATGCTTTTATCACCTCTCGGTTAGACTATTGTAACGCGCTCTACGTGGGGCTACCTCTGGTGATGACTTGGAAGCTGCAGCCGGTGCAGAATGTGGCGGCCCGTCTCCTGGTGGGTTGGGCCGCCGGGAGCACATTACGCCAGTGCTCTGATCACTGCACTGGCTGCCAATAGTCTTCCGGGCCCGATTCAAAGTGTTGGTTTTGACCTATAAAGCCTTACACGGTCTGGGCACTGCCTATTTGCGAGACAGCCTCACTCCTCGCGTTCTAGATCAGCCCCTGCGGTCGTCCAGGGGCGCCCTGTTGGAGGTCCCTCAGGTTTCCCGGGGGGCCACGCAAGACAGGGCGTTCTCGGTGGCTGCACCACGCTTTTGGAACTCCCTCCCAGTAGGGGCCCGTCTGGCCCCTGACCTCCTGAGTTTCCGTAGGAATTGTAAGACCTGGCTGTTCTGCCAGGTGTTTGGCAAGGGAGAAGAGTGGGGGTGGGGGGTGGTATGGGGTTTTTTTGGTCTCATTTTTATTGTTGTTTTTAGTATTTCATGTTTTACATATTTATTGTATTTTTATCGATGACTTCGTTAGCCGCCGCTGCCAGTGGCAGAAGGGGCGGGATAAAAAAGTTTAAAATAAATAAATAAATAAATAAATAAATAAATAAATTTTTATCAAAGACTCATGCACCAAAGACTCATGGGGGCAAGAGAACACTCTTTACAATGAGAGACTTAAGAGAGCAAGAGCACAGCCTGCTTAGTTTATCAAAATGTAGTGGGGAGAAAGTGCTGAGTACTAAAGAGCTCTTTAGCCAAACAGAGGGAAATAGGAAAGAGCCAGTGACTGGAAGTTAAGGCTGGACCAATTCAATAAACAAGTTTAGAGTGTATTCTATTATTCTGTTCTATTGGAATAGATTGTCGAACGGAGCAAATGGATTCTCCCTCAAGACCTAGAAACCTTCTAAATGGTACGTGCTAGCCAAACACAACGTAAGGGGCTTGCTACAGCAGTAACTGGAGAACATTCAGTGGTGTCCGTGATGCATGGGGCCTGACTGGATCACCTCAATAGTTCCTCTGAACTTAAAATGCATGATTGAAGTGGGGAAGGGGATCAGGCCCTAAGACCCTTCATCACTAGTGAATGGCCCACTATAGTTATTAACAGTAATAGCAGTATTGTAGCAATGCCCAGAGTGTCAGTCAGGGATTGGGACCCACAGTGTTGTGTGCACATGCTTAATGAATAAACTTAAACAGTCCCTGCCTCATACTATTTTCAGTGTAAGTAGAAGGAAGGAGAAAACAGGTGGCTACAAAGGAAACTGCAAGATTTTTAGCATGTGGTGATGGTGCTGCAAACTGCTATCGCTATTCTGTCTCGTAGGCCTCACAGGCCAGTTTTCATCAGGATTATGGAGGACAATGGCAGTTTTTAAATGAGATGCAACCCTGCAGGTCCACCCATCCCACACGCATCCAAACACCTGTCTGAAGGCGGCGTGGGGGGTGCACACTCCCATGCCCCACGCGCCACCCATCCATGCCCCCTCAGAGCATTGGGGGGAAATCTGGACTGCTCCATGCCAGGGAAGGCTAAAATGCGCGTGGGTAGCATGGCATGCATCCCTGGTCCGTCTCAATCCCTCCCCACCCACCCCCTGTGCGTGGGCGGTCTGCGCCCATCTCACTCAGCTCACACGGACCCGCCCCCCCCCCGCAGCTGTGCTTGTTTAAAAACGACCAATGAGATGGCCTTGCAGATGCTGCAGGAACCTTCTCCTGTGCATAAGGGGCAGCAGGGGAGAGAGCACAGCGGTGTTCGTTGGAAAACTTGCAAAGGCTGGAAAAGGGAATGTGACAGTGGCTGAGATGCAAAGGGAAGAAGACCAGGATGGGAGCCTTAGCTGTGTGCATGGAGAGAAAAGATTCCGTCTTAGAGATATGTGACAGGAAGAATCAGCAAGATTTCAACATGGCCAGAGAAATCTCTAAAGAGAAAAAACGGAGCAAAGATAACACCAGGGTGTGAAGAGGAGGATGGTGTTGATTTCTGAAGCCAAGGGAGGAGGGCCTAAGGGAAAAAACGGACAGCTCTGTGTTGAGCATAATCTGAAGGCTAGAGCAAGAGACAGGCTGACATCTTAGTCTGGAGTCCAAAAAGAGCCAGGTTTGGAGTTGAGCAGTGGAAAGCATCTGAGGGAGACAAAAGTGATGACTAGATAGCTGAGGCTGTAGGCATGGGATTCATTTGGGTTGTGGAGGAGAAGCAAACGTGTTTGGGTAGAAGTCGGGCATATGTGGAGGGAAAGGCGCTCTTGTAGTCAAGGCAGGCAGTATAGTCGCAGGCTCTTTGCACCAAAGCAGGAATGCAAGAGGTAAATGAGGCAGGTGAGTTAAGGCTGAGGCTTCGTAGGGAAGGCCTTAATGGGGAATACAGGCAAAGGAGTCCAGTGTGGAATGGAGATACTCAGCAGGCACATCCAGGAAGGAAGGGACAGAATATGGAGGAGAAACCATTTCCTCTGAGTTGAAGTTTCAGAGGGTCTGCATGGTAGGGCAGAGGAGAGAGGCAGAGGGGAGATATGAGATGGTATGATGGTGTCACAGGGGGGCATCTTGACGATGGAGAGTTCAGAAGTTAGAGTGTTTTGTAGTGGCCTGGGTGTGTGTGTGAGAATGAGTGGTATTGCTGTTTAGTGACTGGATACAAAAGGGATAAGCAGCCTACTACAAATTGTAAGCAGCACTCTTAGCTCCTGTGTAGTCTATGTTACTATTTCCACTATTTTCTCCCTATTTGGTCTGCGATAAAGTGCAATTTGAGTATGAACCTTACTTGGATTTTCTTCCGCCTTATCTTGGATAGCTTTTGCAAAACTTTGTTTTGCTTTAATGCATACAAATGTGCTGTTTGGGAAAGAGCTTAATATTCCATATGACTCTAGGGAGTGCCCGTGTCAAGATGCTATTGTAGACTCTCTTCCACATTATGTTTTAGATTGATTGTTATTTAAAGAAATTAGAACTAGGTGGCTTTGTCCCCTATTTTCTTCCCATAGAAGCTGGGTTTTTTGTCAGCCTAGAGGAAACTTGCATTCCTCTTGGGCAGCAAAGATTTAAAAATAATTTATAATGTAGCAATGTTTGCTATTTTGGCTGATTAAAATTAGAGCTGAGCACTTGTTTATTGCAGCAAAGGATGTATGTGTCACTCCTGCCAGCCATAGACCCCCCGGGGTGTGTGTGTGTCTCCAGGAAACCGTTGGGGAACCACCTCCCCCGCTCCAGAAAATGATGCAGCACCACCGACCACAGAAGCTGTCACTATATTCCTAACTACGTGGAAATCATGACTCCCCTTACACGACTGTTAAAGAAAAATCAGGCATACCTTTGGGGAACCGAACAACACTACAGCTTTGACTATTTGAAAAAGGCATTCATAACGGCACCCATCCTCCAACACCCTGATTTCCAGAAACCTTTCCACGTGGAATCAGATGCATCCAGTGGAGCCATTGAGGCGGTGCTACTACAAGAATCGGAAGACAAAAATCAACTATTACCATGTTCATATTACTCTCGACAATTAACGCCAGCAGAATAAAATTACACCATCTTAGACCACAAACGTTTAGCCATCAAGGCAGCCTTTGAAACCTGGCAACATTACTTAGAAGGGGCAAGACACCCCGTGACCGTAATAACGGACCATAAAAATCTTACCTTTCTCCAAATGGCACAAATAGCCAACGGCAGACATGGCCGATGGGCTCTATTATTTTTCCGCTTCTTCTTCGTAATCTATTACCGACCTGGAAAATTGAATGTTCTTGCCGATGCATTGTCCAGGTATTATGAGGGCCGTAATATAGACGTAAGACGACAAGGGCCCATCTTAGACCAAAAGGTTTTTGCGGCCACCTATTTACATCTTGATCACATTAAATAAGCAGTGGCGTGTGAGCTTAAACTAACGGACAACTCTTCTTATGTTGAAGAAAATGGATTGATAATAAAGCAAGGTCTGATTGTAATCCCGCCATCATGCCAACCACACATACTGTGGGCACAGCATGAGGCTCCGCTGGCAGGTCACCCAAGGCAAGAACGAACGTGTCAAATGATCCAAAGATTCTTTTGGTGGCCCACCTTAGTGCAAGAAAGCGGCTGCACCACTTGTGCCCACACCAAGGTCCCTAGAAAGGCCCCAGTGGACCTGCTCCAACTGTCTACCCTACCTCAAGGCCCATGGCAACAAGAAGGACTAGATTTCATAGTCAAATTACCTCCCTCCAGGAAGTATAACACTGTTTTTGACATAGTGGACCATTTCATCAAAATGGCCCACTTCGTAGCGTGCAAGGGGTTGCCTTCCGCTCACCAAACAGCCCTACTGTTTATACGCCATGTGATGAAACTACACGGGTGGCCTTTGGAAATCATCAGTTCCCAATTCGTTTCCTGGTTTTGGAAATCCTTATTCAACGCCCTGCAGGTTACATTGAAACCTACCACTGCTTATCATCCGCAAGCAAGCGAACAGGTCGAATGCATGAACCAAAACTTGGAACAGTATCTCTGCTGCTACACGAACTATCTACAAGTCGATTGGTATACCTGGCTACCCATAGCAGAGTTTGGATACACTAATGCTCCAAACGCCTCCCAACTCTCCCTTTTATATATCCTACGGATTCCACCCCAAATTGGAACAATAGACCTACCGTCCATGCAAGTTCCGGCAGCAGGTATGCTCATCCATCATATTCAAGAGACACGAGCCTTAGCCAAAACAATTCTCGAGCGTGCAAGACAACGATATAAACTAAATGCCGATAAACACTGACGAAGCACATCCCCTCTGAAACCTGGAGACTACGTATGGATTGATCGTCGACATTACCCCTCTGCACACCCATCTGTGAAACTGGACTACAAATTGGTCCCTACCCAATCCTCCAACAAGTAAATGATGTCACTTATACAGTACAATTACCACCCCACGTCTGTATCCATCCTATGTTCCATGTCTCCCTGCTAAAGAAAGCAGATGATACTGCTTCCCCCGACTCTACAGACTGACCCGGCCCCGTCGTCCAGTCAGATCTAGGGTCTGAATACGAAGTCAAAGCCATCCTGGACTCCAAACTGCGCCATGGTTGCCTACACTATTTGGTCGATTGGGCGGGATATGACACGGAGGAACAGTCTTGGGAACTGGCTGCTGGCATCTCTGCCCCTCATCTCATTCGCTCGTTCCACCTATGGCACCTAGCAAAGCCTGGCCCTCGCTGGTCCCTTGGCCTGGGGGGCTCAATGGGGGGTACTGTCACTCCTGCCGGCCACAGACCCAATTGGGGGGGTGGGGGGACGCTCCAGGGAAACTGCCGGGGAACCGCCACCTCCGCTCCAGAAAATGATGTAGCGCCGCTGGCCGCAGAAGCAGCCACCCACAGAAGCGCCTCCAGAGTTCCCACTGCGGTGGGTTACTAGGGCAACCTGCCCCCACGCCGGCCCTACAAAGCCCCAGCCACTGACCTCATGTAATGTTGGGTCAGTGCTGCAGCCAGTGCGGTGCTCCGCACGGCTGCAGGCACGCAAGGGGGCGGAGCCTGGAGCATAACCTCTGGCACTGTGAGGCACACAGCACCGGTAATCAGAGCCTCAGAAGCTGGCCCCTGTGAAAGCTAAGTGTGAAGTCTCTTTGTCTCTATAGTGTTTATGCGTCGTGTTATTGTGCTAGACTAGATTGTATTTCCTGTGTTGTTTCCCTGTGGTTGACTGTGTGTATGTAAGGTGAGTGAGAAGAGTGCTAGCCCCTTCCCCTCCCTTGGGGTCCTTCCCTATTGCCCAGAGAGTGAGTGTCCTTTCCCCTCTACCTTGAGACCTGGTACCCTGCCCCTGTGCCCCTCATGTGCCTATCACCTGCCTCTCCTGTCCCTTCCCTTCGGTTTGAGTGTAAGTGGAGTGCATGTGTGGCGTGAGGCCATAAACTCACACGACAGCTCTGTGCCCTATGATGATAGGGGTCTGGTCTCGTTGAGACCTGAGGGCCACAACACTATCCTGACGGGCATTATTTCTCAGTTGTCCTCCAGAAGAGCATGGGTCTGGTTTTTGTGTGTGAGCATAGTTCTCCCCAGTGACAGTATGATGTCATTGTTTTATTTGTGTATATCACATTTGTAACAGCACAATTGCTAACAAATAAATCTGTATTGACTGACTGACTGTTACTGCAGCTGGGGGAGCAGTGTGCGTGCGTGCATGATACATACAGCTTTCTGGTACAGTGGCGGAACTAACTGGTAGGGGCTGCAACTTGCCCAGCCTGGGTCCTACTAAGATCATGCTGAATTAGTATGCTGGTGGGTGACAGGGCCAGATTCTGTATAGGGGCTATTAAATCCTGCCCGAGGTCATTCCAGTGGCCAAACAAGGCAAAAGCAAGGAGCCCAGAGGGCAGTGCCTTTCAGAACCAAAGATTTGCATAGAGAAGCAGTGTTTCCCGAGGTGCCTTGAGAGACCCCAATAAGAGGTGCCTCCTTTCCTCCGCCGGAGATTGTTTCTGTAGCTGCTTAAACCCTGCTTGAAGGGAGAGGATTTTCAAATGAAAGGAGCCCCCATGGGGGGAGTGAGTCAGACACACCTGTACGTGTGGGAGCTGCTCCTGGAACCTGCTGGCTCCTGGCAGGAGCAGCCGTAGGTCCCACTACAAAGGGACCCCGGGGAGACTGAATAGTTTCCAACCGAGAATATCCCCGCAGGGCGGGCAATTAATAACATTCCCTCGTGTTCAAAGGGAAGGCGAGGCTCAGGCTCAGCAGCGTCTTGTCAGGGTTGGGCCTGCTGCAAAAGAGAACCACACAGGAGTGAGGGGAAAGGAAATGCCTCTTTGTGTGTGTGTACGCACATGCATGTGAACTAGCTGGCTAAGGGGAAATGCCATTCAGCATTCTCTTAGAAGTCAGTTGCTTGTGCAGTATAGCGCTTGTATGTGCTGAAATACAAGGAGACACTAGGCTATGTGGCTGGCACAGAGGGACCACCCGGATTCCTGGTGAGTCCCTCCAGCACAGAATCAGCCTTCCCCAGTACAGAGCCAGTGCAAAGGGAGATCTACAGGGCTGCTGCTCTTCTTGCAGAGCTCTTGCTCTCAGATTGCGAATAGCAGCGGCACAGACGCTCTTTTCTTTTTGCTGCAATGTTGTAGAGGTGAATAAGAGTCCCTGGTTCCTGTTTTGTTGATTCCCCCACCCCTTTTTCCAGGGAACTCACAAGTTTGTTAAATTTTGACTATTTAAATCGTGGTGTTTGATATGGGGGAGGGAGGAAGAGGGTAGAGGAAAGACTACATTGGTAGCTATGAATTCCCTTGTGCCAGCAAATGCAGATTCTCATTTGCCCCCATGAAAACCTTGCTTTCTCTGTTTCACTGAAAGTAGGGGACAAGGGAGTGGATTGGTGTTTCATCAGAATTCATGCCAGTGCTCTTCTTCCTGGTCCCATTGGGTAATGATTCCTGCAGAGCTGGTTCTTTGCCTGAGATGAGCTGTCCTGGAAATACCAGATACCTCTTGACCTCATCCCAGTGACCTGGTCTCTACAGAGTCCATTGAACTAGCCCCTTATTCCAGGGTACTCTGAGCTTGGGAAAGTTACTTTCCTGCTGTCATGTACAACCCGGTCCTCAGCTGAAATGAATGAGGCATGTGCTGGTGGAGCGGATTAAGGACTAGAAGCATCATGTCCTTTCCCATTATTGTCCCCAAATGGTGCCTTAGCACAGAGAGGGCTAGATTTTTGGACTCCAATTTAGATCTCCAATTTAAATTCCAGTTGAGCTTTCTGCTTCAGTGATATCCTGCAGCAACTAGTCCCACAGATAATTGGTCTGTTGCATAACCTATTCATTTATTCATATTTCTATCATATTTGTAACACAAATAGACTGAAATGGAACACAAAATAGACTGAAATGGAACACAATTTCCAAAGAAAAGTAGGAATATTTGGGGGGTAGCTATGTTGGGCGTGGCATCTATTTAAATGGTGATAAACATTGCTTTTCTGAAGCTGTGAATAAGTGCAAACTCTGTACGAGCTGGTAGAGATGTCCGTGCGCCACAGACACCAGCAGAACCTTCTAGAGCTATTCCTTGTTCTGCAGGCTCTGTTTTCGTGTCTCATCCTGCTGGGAGTGGATGAAAAGGGAGCCCATTGTTCCCTTTTAATGTTGCATAGACAATGCATGATTTATTAATGACAGAGCTAAAGAAAAGCTCGAAAGCAGGAGGTCTTGACTTATTGGGGAGTGGGTGATGAGAACAAGCCGCAACATGAGCTATTCGGTGAGACATCAGCTGGGGATGAGCTAATGCACACAATGAAACAGCCACAGTAATTCCCAGTGCTCAGCTCAAACTCACCTGTCAGCTCTGTGCAATGCACTTTAACAGTATTGCCTACTTCATGCAGAGCATCCTAAAATGCTCTATGGAGGAAATTAAATACCAAATAGTGAGAGAAGATAGTGGGCATTTTCAGACAAGACACTCTCCACCCACTATACATGTTGCAGGGCTGCAGTATTGCCCTATAACATGTATAGTGGGTGGGGAGTGTCTTGTCTGAAAACGCCCACTGTCAGCCACATGAGAAATGTTCTGATGGGCCAAGGGTGGATGCCTTGAATGTTATAACTGGGCTCTTAATTTAAAACACATTTTTAAAATCTTCCTTGAATGCCAGTATTTAGATGCTGTATTTCTGCAGTGGAGTTGGCTTGCTGGGAGAACATGGATAAGTGTCTTACGCTAATATGGTATTCTTAAGGATGCAGAGAGCTTTGCAGACTGCTAGAATCAGGATTCATAAGAAAAGAGGTGTAAAAACACCAAGGACTGTATAAATTTGTATATACAGAATATACTATCCCAGTATCAATATATAGGTGAATAAATGACAGAAGTGTGTATACACGTACAAAAATGCACATGAAATTTTTATTAGAAGTTAATTAAAAAGGTAAATACCTTTCAAAATTAGATACATTCACTATAGAGATGAAACCTCTAAATATGCAATGTGTTGTAAGAGTATAAAAATGTTACCAAACAATGACCATATAATATAAAATGGCTGGGATGAATATGACCTAAAACATACAGTTGTAATTGCATGCAGTGGTATATGCGTTGAGTCCATTTTAGTTCCACAATCTCCATGAGTTCCCGGTTTGTTAACTCGTTTCATGTATTCTTTATCAAGATGACTTGGAACATGGATAGTAATCCATGCAGGATTTTCTCTGACTCCAAGAAGTCCTCATAGTTAGTCCTCACAGTTAGTTATTTGATGTTAATCAAAGTTTCACAGTCCTGATCTCAGCCAAAATCTCCTCTGCCTCTGATTAGAGAACCATGGTGCCCAGATGGACTCAATATTAAATCTAGAGTCTCAACCTTCATGCAGTTGCTGTTGATGGAAGTTTCACAATCCTGCTCTCAACAAAGACTCATTCTGATTAAAAACACACTTATTTTTATTCACCTATATATTTATATTGGATAGTATATTGTGTATATACAAATGTACACATTCCTTGGTGTCTTTACACCTCTTTTCTTGTCATTGTAGGACTGTTTCCTTTGTTTTTAGAGTCGGGATTCATTACATCTAATAGCAAAATGTGGCCACTTGGTGGTGGAACCCAACAGTTGTTTAAAACTCCCAGTAATACTGCATAAGTTCATTAACGGAAGTTAATTGGGATATCATCTCCAGCTGAATGTATAGATTAACTTTAGTCACTCACCTTGGAAGTTGGCCAGGACAGTGGGGTCCATTACCCTAGTTCTTGGAAAACCTACTAGCCTAAATGTGAAAACAAGACTCCTACCTCATTTCCTTGATCAGGTGTGGGGAACCTCAGGCCCAGGGTCCAAATTCATTTCATACCACCACCACCAAACCCCCCCCCCCCCCCCCCGCGTGCGCGCTCAGGACTCGTAAAAAAATCATCCCATGGACTTAGTAAACCCAGCTGTTTATTTTGGAATGGACTTTCTTGCCACAATTTTTTAAGTGTACCATTGCTACAAACTCACCTCCGTAGATATGCTTGTCCAGTAAGTCTAACGGTAAGCAAGTGATCATGCATGAGAAGTAATTGTGTGGACACTAATATTTTGGGCACTTCTACACCACTTCTCCTTTGCTGCCTGCTTCCTGAAGCCTCTTGGCCTGATGCTCTGGTAAGAACACATCTCTGTCTACTAGTTTATTTTTGTTTAAGAACATACTGTGATCATACTGCAACAGTGTAGCAAATCTATACCTGGATTTCAGACACCTGCACCTACTCTCTTGCTCCAAGACTCTTAAACATGTTAACATTGGTGGTGTTTATACTACCTCAACGCATCTTTGTGGAGGAGTACTGCTCAAATATTATACAACCACAGCACAGCCTCAATCTTGCAGACTAGGGACATCATCAAGGAAAGAAACAGCAAAGTTAGCCCTGCTTCCCAAATCTTTCCAGTCCCAGTATTTAACCAAGTCATTATGATTTGGGTGTAGCAAGTAGCCCCTATTGTCCACATTCTTCCTGTTCTCTCCATCCCAAATTAAAGCATATGAGGAAAGCAAACTGTCCTCTGACCCCTGCTCTCTCCAGCTTCAGTGTTGCGCTCAATCTGTAGAGGAGCAGAATTGGGGCTGAAAGACCAAGGCAAAGTGTGGGTGCGTGAAGCCTAAGATGTAAGCGAGCACAATATGTGAGACTGTACAACATCTACTGCTTACTTGGCGTGCACGTTACGGCGGAAGCCTTAACTTACAATTTCAATGCTTTTTGGAGCACAAGTGAATTTGTAAGAGTCTTGACTTATCTCTTATACTGAGGGAGTTCTGGTCCTAGCATTTCCCTGTTTTTTTTTAATGTGTAGTACACTAAATTCCCCCTCCTAAAACACTACCAACCTTAGTTACATTGTAAGGCACCTAGTGAGTTTTCCTTTCATCCTAAACTTTGTCACTTCCAGATTTGGGATTATTTTTACACCTGGAAACAAACTCCAATTTCCACAGCAAGAGACAGAGGGGGTGGAACAGGATATTACTTAGGAGAGCCCTCACTTGATTATTTCCCTTGCAGATAAAAACTTAGAGTTACATAGCAGAAAGAGTTCCATCCTACTCATGTACAATTTATCAATACACATAATAAACTACGGTCTCTCCTCTAACTTCATCTCTTCTCACAAGGAGTTTTCATCTTCATTTCGGAAAAGTTGCAAGACCTGGCTGTTCTGCCAGGCGTTTGGCGGGGGAGAGGGGTGATGGGGGGAGTAGCGGGCGGTTGTTATCTCTGTTGCCTCCTTTTAATGTGTTTTAATTGTTTTTATTGTTGTAAGCTGCCCTGAGCTGCCTGTGGCAGGAGGGGCGGGGTAATAAGTATTCAAAATAAATAAATAATAAATAAATACCTAGTAAGTAAGTTTTTATTGGCTCAGCTTTTGCCATGCACTGTACACAATACAAAAGAAACAAACAATACAACACATTTGAAAAAGGCTTTATACAAATACAATATTCTGAACTTACCCAAAATACAAAATTATTTAACCAAACTTCTTCCCCCTGTAAAAACCTAGCCCTATTGGGCTTACATAGCACACAACCAATACTTGCCCCTTGAACAATAAATGCCCCACCCCTCACTGGGCCTGCACATGGCAAATACTCGGCCCCCAAATTATAAATACCACACCCTTCATGGGGCTCACGTGCAGCAATTGCCTGACCCCTGGATGGAAGATGCCTTACCCTTTCACGTGGTTTACATGCGGCTGTTGCTTGGCCCCTGAGTGATAAAATGTCAAATGATCTGGCATTTTACCTGGTCTGCCAGATCAGTATCAATGGAAAGACCCAGGGGGAGTTACGACATGGTAGTTCTCTGAAGTCATTTGTTCATGCCAACAAATGAACCCTGCTGTATAGGCAGCATATCTGCATTTGGGCTCCTTTAGTGTCATGGGCTTCTGGAGATTATGTCCAGGAGAGACATTACAGGATCCAAAGGTCCAGGAGTTCAGGGCAGGCTGGGGACCAACAAACGGACCATGGGATGCTGCGCATCCAGGAAAACGTTTTGCCTAATAGATCGTTCCCATCTGCTTTCTTACCACTCAGAGGCATAGGTACTGCCTTACTACAAGCAGGTAAGTACATATAGCTGATTGTTTTGGCTTCAGATAGCTCCTATCCATTGTCTACAAGCTTTCACCATCAACCATGCAAAGATAGCAACTGATTTTACATTTCTTTCTGTTGCTGCTGCTAATAATATGTCAAGCTTTTGTTGGATTGTGTAGTATTCTTTCCCTTCCGGTAAGAGATTTATCCAAACGTGCCTTAAGTTGTCATAAATTGGGCACTCCAAAACTACATGCTCTAGGCTTTCCACCTTCTCAAGGTTACAAGGGCATATACGCTGATCATACAGTTTGTGCCCATACCTGCCTTCGGTAACATCTGATTCAAACATCACAGTAAAGTAAAACTTCTCCGTAGTTTAGGATCAGATAATTTGTCTAGATATCCTTCCATTTGGAAGATTAATTTAGACTTTGCATACCAAAGAGCAACATTCCAGGAGGCTACACAGGCCATATCTTCTTGATGTAAGATATCTCTTACCCTTAGTTGGACCAATTCTCTCTGTTGTTGTTGTTGTTGTTATTATTATTATATGAATATAATAATATTATATTATTATATTATTCCCGAGCAGAATTGAAGACAGTCCTGTTTTGGATAAGAGCTCAAATATTTGCCTGTTCCAAGGATATGTCATTGCACCTGGGTACTGTATTTCTTCCAACAAACACAGATAGGGCATTGGAACCCACCATTTCATAGCTGGCTTTCACATTTTTTACTGTGGGATAAGACGGAGGAGGAAGGGGAGAGAGTTTTCAATCTTACACCTCAGTTTGGGATTCTCCCCTATGTATAGCCTACACACAGATACCCATTCTCCCTGCTATGAGAACATGTCTGCATGTTTGTTGTACATATAATACGTGTTCAACATGACAAAACTTTAAAATCTCACTCTCTCCACTGTATAACATGGGAACTTGAAAACATCATAACTTAAAAACTACACAATACTGGTAGATCTGAAATGAAAAATCTTGGCTAGTGCTACTTCCATTGGAAGCAGGGCATTTGCCGAGATTCGCAAAACACAGGAATTTACAGGCTTTCCTGATGTTTTTGCCATTTCCCAATATTTTTCATACGTTGGACAGGGCTGCCGCGGGCCAGTCCTAAGCCTCGTTGTGCCCCACGCACCCCCGAGGGCTGTTGAGATGAAAACTTGCCAGCTAAGCACTGGGGAAGTGCTGGAAATTGCCAAACATGCTGTAAAACCATTGCAAACATCCTAGAAAATGATGAAAAATGGCAGAAGAATGGAATCTCTGGAAACTGATGACATACCAATGGATACTTGCAAGCACTCCCAAAAGGTCAGTATTTCCCTTTGGAACAGGAACACTTGCTCTCATCAAAGCCCCAGGGTTTGTGAGGCCATGTGCGAAGTCTTGGTGCAGGGGGGTGGGGGTGGGGTGTTAATTTGCATAATTAGGCCCCACCTAATTTACTCCCTCTGGACAGGGAGGATTCCCATTCTCCACCACTCAGAGCAACCATGGAGAAGCATGGCCTCCTCATGCTCCCCCCCGCCCCTGGTTTGGCACCCCTTGGCTGCCTTAATATCTGGTGCTCAGCTGAGTGGCCTCAAGCATGGCCTCCCAATGCTCTCCCTCACCTCCACCCCCCACTTCCCCAGCCAAGCATCTACCACCACTCCTCAGGAGTGGTTCCACTGCAGGGGCAGCCGGGTGGGCAGTGAGGCAGGCACAGAGAGACTGCGTCCACTGCCTTACTGGGGGAGGGGGTGAGCTTAGCCAGTGCCCCCCCCACCCATAACCATTTAATTTGTGCCCCTGGGGCAGTGTGAATTAATTACATGGGGGCGCAAATGAACTGGTTATGGGGTGCGGGTTTAAAGATAGTATTCCTGTTAGCAATAACTTCATTAAGGAAAGTTAGTGAAATAGCAGCCATAATAATCTCCGAACCATATTTGCAGATTTATTTTCCAAGATAGAATAGATATTGCTTTACATCCTAAATTCCTACCTAAGATAGTATAAGTAAGACAGTTGTGAGAATGTGACCCTTTTTACACCGGCCTCTCCCACCCATGAACACGCAGATTTCCGTGTGTTCATGGGTGGGGGAGCTCCGTGTGAACGATACGGTGCATGCGCCCATGGTGAGTTGGGGTGCGTGGTCGCCTGCCTAACACACATCCCCACTCACCACCACCCCACTCGTCTCCATGCCCGGAGCAACCGGGGGAAGCGGCGGTTACTCCGTGGGTGTGGATGAGTGGGGGGCGAGTGGGGATGCATGTGAAGCCATGTGCATGCCCCATCCATGCACTGGCGTGCCCACGGACCCCCCACCCGGCAGAGCCATGTAAAAATAGCATGTGAGGAGCCACTTGAAGAAGAGCAGAAGGTTGCTACTTTGTAAACAAGGTTCTTTGAGATGTGAGAATGTTCAGAGCCAACACCCTCTCTTCCAGCCCCGCATGGAATTTTTTCCTTGTATTTCTAGAAAGGGTTGGAAGAAACTGTCATTCTTTTAAAAAAAAAAAAATTATACATTTTTATTTAATTATATCCAAAAAGTAACAAACATAATAACCATTACATTTTCACTTATTTCTCATTCGTTCCATACATGTTGTCATCCCCCCAAAACAATAACAAACAACATCCAAAACCGCACTTTGGTCGAAGCATTTTCCCCACAACAACACTGTCTGGGAGGGGCAGATTTGATCATATTTCTCACAGTTTATAGTTCCAGCTGCTGGACTCCCTGTTGTACCGGGCTCTCTTCTTGCAGTGTTTCAAAAGGTGTTGACCATTTACTGCAGAAACTGTCACTATCGCCTTTGAGCTTCCCTAATGTCTTTTCCATAATGACATTTTTCTGCATTCTGTCCGTCCAATCTTGTTTCAGTGTGCCGGTTTCCCCTTTCCAGTTTTTTGCAATACCATAGAAACCAGCCACCAGACACTCTCTAGCAATTTGCCACTGGTATGTTGCCTTTATTTGGTCCAACGAGTGTCCTAGTATGGCCACCTCTGGCCTAAAAGGCAAGTTTACCCCCGTAGCCACTCTAATATACTTCCATCTCCATCTCCAATAATCTATAATATGTGGGCAACTCCAGCAATGATGTACTAAGTTACCCTGATTATCGCAACCCCTCCAACACTTTCCACTATTCTCCTTCCCTAAGTGTTTTGCTCTATCCGGTGTTATGTAATACCTAAAAAAAATCTTCAAAATTGTATCTTGCTTGTCTAAGGATTTGAATTTATCAAAAACATATCTAATAGTCTGTTCTCTAGCTGACTTGTCAATTTTGATTTGCAACTCTTTCTCCCATTTACTCCATATTTGTGTGGGTGTTCTCATGTATATTTCCTGTAGTGCTCCATATAGTTTACTTAAAGCCCCCCCTTGTATCTAATGGTCTAATAATATTTTTTTTATTCTAGTTGGTTTACGCTGAAATTCCAATATTAAGTTCCTTTGTGAGAAGTAACTGCGTAGGAACTGTCATCCTGAGGGGGAGAGTTCTTTTTATGCTAGAGGAGCTCGAGACCATCATGTGGTCTATTATTTGAATAGGGTGAGCATGCACCACTCAGTTATGAGAATGTTAGGCGCCATCTCGAAGAACCTTCTTTACAAGGTAATAACCTTCTGATCACTCACATGGGGAAGAGTTGTTTGTAAACAAACAGCTTTATCCCCCAGTCTGATTCCTGCTGCTGCTGCTGGAGCACTACTAGGAGGCAGAGGCAGAGGCAGGTGAGGGATGGGGACCAGAGCTAGGGAGGGGAGGGGAGGCAGAAGAACGTATTTGGGGAGAAGCTGGCTGCAACCTGCTGCCCAGCCATGCAAGTGCGGGGCTCCAGCTGGCCGCAGGGCCATGTGCAGCCCGATCCAGTGTGCTACTAGAAGGCAGAGGCAGGTGAAGGATGGGGTCTGGAGCCAGCCAGGGGAGGAAGAATCACTTACTGGGAGAGAAGCTGGCTGCAGCCTGCTGCCCAGCCAGGCAAGTGCGGGGCTCCAGCTGGCCGCAGGGCCATGTGCAGCCGCACATGTGGCACATGCCTGGGACCAGCCCTGACAGCCCTACAGGATGGATTTTCAAAATCTAAACTTAGGTATGTGCTACAATGCACACTTGAATTTTCTGACACCGCTACATCTCCAGACGGATGACTTAAAACACATTTTCCTGTGTCAGCAAAAAGGGCTGCAAACCACAGAAAAAAATCAGTTCTGCTTCCAAAATTCAAAGTCTTATAGCTTGGCTGTTTCTCAACCAATTTGGCTTCATTTTGGACATCTACCCCTCACCCAAGCAATCCTCCCTACAAAATTTCACAGTGATACAATAAATTTTATAACGAGTAGAATGTTTGTGATTTTAACAGTGTTACAGCTGCCTTAACTATAGAGCCGCTCCCATGGCTCTATAATAACACTGCATCTTTCTCTTAAGCATCAACTACTAATCACTGTTAGAGGCAGGATGCTGGACTAGATGGGCTACAGGTGACTCCTATGTTCCAAGCTAAGAGAATTGCTTGAACTCCTGTGCAGGTTTCATATTCAAAAAAGAAACTTGAAATTGTCCAAGCTGAAGTAGGCAGGGCAGGAATGCTGGCTTTCTATGCCCTCTCGTCCTGTAATTCGGACTTAGGGAGCGGTCTCCCGGAGGGCCACTAGGAGGCAGCAGAACTTCGCTGGGCGTACAAAGGGAGGACACTCCCCTGCCTTCCCCAGTTCGAAGTCTGCCTCAGGCCCGATAGGACCGGCAGCCGGGTGCTCTGCACCCACAACGAAAAAAAAAAAAAAGAGAAAAGAAAACAGAGGAACGGAGATCGGGCGCAGCCTCCCCTCAATTCCGGAGTAGGCTCTGTCTTTACCTGAGCCGGCCCGCGGGTACAGGCCAGGGAAACCATCGGAGCGGGGACTCTACGGAGCTCCCCCCCCCCGGACCTTTCAGCGCCACCGCCATGGCCGAAGCGGCAAAGACCCGCTGGGCCGCTGCCGGACGGGCACCCCAGCCGCAGGCCGAACCCGCCCCAGCGGCGGCCAGGAAACGCCGGGCCAACAGGCCGGAGGACGCGGACGCGGCGGCGCTCATCCCAAGGAGGGCCAGAGCCGAAATGGCGGCGGAGGCGAGGGAAACACAAAGCGAAACCTCCCTCCCCGCCTGCCAGGCCCAAGCCTCCGGGAATCCCCCATGGAGGACAGCGGCGGGGAGGTAGCATCAGCTGCCTCCTCCCAAGTAAGGGGGGACCTGGATGTAAGCGAGCCCCTCGCCTTCCAACAGGTACAGCTGGAAGCCCTTAGAGCAATGGTGGGGGCGCTCTCGCGGATAGAGAGCAACCAAAGGGCCCACAGAAAGAGGCCTGCCACCGAGAGACAGGCCCCAAGGGATACCTTTAAGGGCACCTCCCGGGCAGCGGGGAAGGGGAAGGGCAAACGCCCTGTCACCCGGGCATCCCTGTCCGATCTTCTGGGCTCCTCCTCGGCTGAGGAGGAGGATTATGACTCGCCCCGCGAAAAAGGGGAATTCTCAGGGGACTCATCGGATGCTGACTCCCCTCCCCCGGCCAAAAGGCCACGGACTCCCCGCAAGGGGCCTCCCCGCCTCCCTGTACCCTCCTCGGATGAGGAGTCAGAGGCAGGTTCGTCAGCGGCCTCCCAATCAATGCGAGAGGATAGATCCCAGGACTGGGAAAAGATACTCGCTAAGGGGCACAGAGACCAGGGCAGGGAGCTGCCCCATGACCAAGGCCCTAACCTGATAAAGAGAGCTGAGAGGGTGTTGAGGGTCACCCCCAGAACCCAAAAGAAAGGGGAATCAGACTTCTCCTCGGACGGAGAGGAGGATTCCGACAGGGATTATATTCCTTGACTGGAGCAGGGCACCGCAGGGGCATCCCTAGACAAGGCCTTCGAACGAATTATCAGGGCGCAGTGGAAGCACCCCACTAAGTCCTTTAGATTAACACGGCCTCAACAGACTCTGTACGCCTTTACAAAACGGTGCAAGCCCATATTCGCCCTGCCCCGGGTTGATGCTGCAGCGGCAGCGCTGGCGTGACAGTCTGTCTTCCCCACTGAGGGCGATTTCCTACCAAAGGATCCGACAGACAAGGGCCTCGAGATTGGCCTTTAAAAGAGTTACGAGGCTATGGCCAACACGCTACGTATGGCCACCACGGCATCATATGTTTCGAGGGCAGTGATGAAGTGGTTCAAAATGGGGAAGGACCCCAACCTTTCAAGGGCACAGTCTAGGAAACTAGCCACGAACGTTACGTTAGCCCAGGCTTTCCTTATGGATTCGTCCATGGACATGCTACAATGGGTGGCTAAGGGACAGCTGGCTCAGGCACATCTCTCTCGGACCCGAGAATACCTTGAGAGCCACGGCTTTGTCATCAATACCCCCAAGAGCCATCTGACTCCGACTCAACGCCTCGAGCATCTGGGAGTGGTGTTCGACACCTGCCTCAACCGGGTGTTCATTCCACCTCAACGGCAAACCAAGCTCTTAACCCTCATCACCGCAGTTCGAGACAGCCCGCAGGTGTCCACCCTCACCCTGGCATCCCTTCTGGGCCTGATGATCTCGCTCATACATCATCTGCAGTGGGCTCGCTTCCACTCGCGCCTGCTTCAGGCCCTCCTCAGGCCCTGGCAGGCTGCTATCATCAGCAACAAGCCGGTGCCCATATCTATCAGTTGCACAGCCCGACAGTCTCTAACGTGGTGGGAGCAAGCGCACAGGTTTGCCAACGGAGTGCCTCTTTCGGAACCGGAGAGGCTGAGACTGACCACGGATGCCAGCTTAAGGGGGTGGGGAGCTCCCCTCAACTCCCAGACGGCTCAGGGAGCGTGGTCGAACCGCGAACGAGAGCACAGCATCAATTGGCTGGAGCTCAGAGCCATCCGTCTAGCAATGCTTCACTTCGCCACACAGCTGCGGAACCAACATGTTCTGGTCTTCACAGACAATACTACCGCTCAGGCCTACGTGAACAATCAGGGGGGAATCCAGGTCCTCGTCCCTCCACAAGGAAGCCTCTCTTCTCCTCAGCTGGGCGGAGGACAATCTGCTTTTCCTGGCGGCCAGACACATCAGGGGACAAGGCAATGTACAAGCAGACTGGCTCAGCAGACAGGAAGTGGATCCGGGGGAATGGACCCTCTCTCCGCAGGCCTTCAACCTCGTGGTGTCGTCATTCGGGGCCCCAATAGTGGATCTCTTCGCATCGGTCGCCAATCACAAGACACAGAGATTCTTCGCCAGGAGCCCCCACTCACGCGCGGAGGCTCACGACACCCTCAGTCATCCTTGGCCCCAGGGCCTACTGTACGCTTTTCCTCCCTTTCCTCTGTTAGGGAGAACGATCAGCAGATTCAAGAAGCGGCAGGCCACAGTCATCGTCATAGCCCCGTTCTGGCCCCGCAGACCGTGGTTCCCTGACCTCCTCAGCCTATCCAGAGGAAACTACCTTCCACTGCCGGTGACACCGGACCTTCTCACCCAGGGGCCCCTTAGATACAAAGAGCCCGAATTCCTGAAACTGAGCCTGGCTATTGAGGCCGCCGCTCTCCGGTCCCAGGGATATTCAGGGCCGGTAATCCAGACCCTCCTTGCGTCGAGGCGTCAGTCAACAAGACGGATCTATCAATCTACCTGGACCACCTTTGTTCGTTGGTGCCGGTCACATCAGGTTCCTCCTCGGGATCCTTCCACACCACAGATTCTCCAATTTCTTCAGGAAGGGTTGGAGAAGGGGCTGCGCCCTAGCATGCTGGCGAGACAGCTAGCGGCTATCGATAGCACCATCGCATCCTCTGCTGCCCATCGATTCTCCGCACATCCACACGTCAAGCAGTTCTTACGAGCAGCCAGACGTTTAGCACCTCCAGTAGTCCATCGTTTCCCTACGTGGAATCTCAGTGTCATTCTTAAAGCCCTCACGGGCCTTCCATTCGAACCACTAGACCAAGTCTCGCTTTACTTTCTAGCAATTAAAATGGCCTTCCTGATCGCCATAACATCAGCAAGACGGGTCTCAGAGATCGGAGTGCTGTCTATCGACCCAGCATTCTGTGTATTTAGGAAGGAGTTGGTGCTGCTCAGGCTGGATCCAACCTTCCTACCCAAGTTCCCCTCCTTTTTCCATCTAGCTGAGGAGGTGGTTCTACCATCTTTCTGCCCTAGGCCTCGCCACCCTCTGGAGCGGCGCTGGCACACCCTGGATGTTAGAAGGGCACTCAAAATTTACCTAGAGCGCACTCAGCCCTTTAGGAAATCTCCTTCCCTACTAGTCAGCTACCACCCGCACTCTAGAGGGAAAAAAGTCTCAAAGGCAGTGATCTCCAAGTGGATCTCTGCATGTGTAGCGGACGCGTACAGAGCCTTGGACTTAGTTCCACCTGCCAGAGTCTTAGCCCATTCTACCCGGTCAGCGGCTACTACTTGGGCCTTCCGGGCCAGGGCTCCCACATTAGAAATATGTCGGGCAGCAACGTGGAGAAGTCTCCACACTTTCACGAAGCATTATAAAATTGATCGCTTCGAATCAGCAGAAGCTGCTTTTGGAAGGCGGGTGCTACAAGGGGTGCTAGATCCCCAATAGGCGCCCAGTCCCTCCCGTTCTCTCGACATACTGCTTTGGTACCTCCCTAAATCCGAATTACCGGACGAGAGGGCATAGAAAGAGGAATTGGGTTCCTTACCTTGGGAATTCCTTTTCTATGTCATTCGGGCCCACCCGGGTTGTTTGTACCTGGGCGCTGAGGTCAGGTGGTTCTTACGCAAGGTCTTGCTATTACCCCTTCGGGGGACTGTTTGCTAATCTGTGTTAAGTTTTTCAGCTGAGCAGTTCGGCCTCGGCTTATCACTCCTGGGGAAGGTAAGGGAGCGTCCTCCCTTTGTACGCCCAGCGAAGTTCTGCTGCCTCCTAGTGGCCCTCAGGGAGACCGCTCCCTAAGTCCGAATGACCTCCCTCGAGGGACATAGAAAAGGAATTCCCAAGGTAAGGAACCCAATTCCTCTTTCCCTTCTTGAGGCCCTTATCATTCCTTCCCATCACCATCCCGCATCCCTTAATGGAGCCAACTGTCCTGCTCTATCCTGCACCTTGGCTGTGCTGGAGGGGAAGGAGTGCTCTCTTTGAAGTCTAGAAGCTCTAGAATTATGGGGCTATAACGTGTGAGGCTGTAATTTTGATTAAGATCCTTGGATGAAAGACACGTTATATGTGCAAAAGTTATTATTTTTCATCTAATGGGGGTGTATTACATGAACTATGGAGTGAAGCATACACCTAAACTCTTATTAACTCCTACTATTGGGAATGAGGAAATTCAGGAAACTGCTTGGTGCTGCTGTGCAAATTGTAACCAGGGCGGATTATGGCACTGAGGGGTGAGCCATCCTTTAGAGGCGAGACACATAAGTAGGGCTAAGATTTAGTCACAGTAGTGATGGGGGTCATGTTTTTAGTGAATCCCCCCCCCCCCCTCACTGTGACGTTTACAGCTTTTCTGTGACTTCCATGACTTTTGCCTAAAAAACACTGAAGGACCCACCTCTGACTCACCATGGAGAAGAGAAGTGCTGCAGAGAAGAGCAGCATGGAGACCGCAGTCAGTGCCGGCTGCCGTGTTGATGTCTCTGGGGTTCTCCAAACCCCTCTGCTTCGGAGCATAGCATGGTTAGGGGTGGAGCTTCAGAAGCGTCGCCCAGAAGAGCAGTGTGGATACTACACTCGGTGCCGGCTGCCGCGCTCACGTGTTGCTCCAAACCCCTCCCCTTCTGAGGTGGTGTGGTTAGAGGCAGAGGGCGGGGTCAGAGCTAGAAAAGGCATCAGGGAGGAGACGGCAGCATTTCCTCTGCGTTTTCTTGCACCTGCTCTACCTT
Source organism: Sphenodon punctatus (assembly GCA_003113815.1). Lineage (NCBI taxonomy): Eukaryota > Metazoa > Chordata > Lepidosauria > Sphenodontia > Sphenodontidae > Sphenodon > Sphenodon punctatus. Next base: position 2,546,738 of record QEPC01004304.1, on the reverse strand, counting down.
CTCTCCTTCCTGGGGGTTTCATTCTGAGAGAGATAAGGGAGATGGCAGGTTCCCTTTCACCATCTGGGGCTTTCATTCACAGAGAGATAAGGGAAAGGGGTGGGCTTTCCTCCTTCCTGGGGCTTTCATTCTAAGTGAGATAAGGGAAAGGGGGGTGGGGTCCTTTTCCTCCTGCCCCGGTCTTATATTAAGAAACATTTAATAAAATGGAACTTTTTTTTACCCATGACTTTTCATCGTTTCTACTATGACCTAGTCATGACTTTTTAGAAAAAAATACCATGACAGAATCTTAGCCCTACGCATAAACTAGTGATGCTGAAAAGGACATGGGAATTCTGATGGCTAAACTATGGAACATACCCTCCTGGTGTGGTGCTAGCACTCAGGAGGCCACCCCTAGAATACTGAATTCAGTTCTGGTGTTCACACTTCAAAGGACATTGAAAAAACTAGAGCGTTCAGAAAGAATTGATGCAAGTTTTATTGAACATGCTTTACAAGGTGACATTTAAAGGGTTTCAGTTTATTTAGTTTGTAGAGGTTTAAGAGGGGATAGACCTATTCCAATGGGGAGGATATTTCTGAGAGTAGAATTTAATAAAGATGGCAACATCTAACAGCTGGAAGCTGAAACTGGATGGACAAATTCAAATCCGAAACATGTATTTGTGTTTGGTTTTTTTACAGTGAGATTAATGAACTATTGAAGCAGTTTACCTAGGGACTTGTTAGAGTTGCCATGACTTGGAGTATTTTTAATTCAGACTGGCTGTCTTTCTAGTAGATTTGTTGTTGCTCAATCAGATGTTCTGAACTTGATGCAGGAATCACTGGGTGGGTTTCTTTGGCCTGTGCTATACAGCAAATCAACCAAGATGACGAGACTGGCCCCTACTGGCTTTAAAATCTAGGAATCTGTGAATCACAGCTTTGACACAAGTCAGATGTGCCTGCTTCTGAGAGAAAGTAGAGGGAAGACAGAGTCGATGTTGTACTAGGTAGCAACATGACTGCAGATTAGGAATAGATAGTGATGACTGAACACAGGGATTTTCAGGTTCCAGACTGGAGACCCAGTCACTACCTGGCCTGCCCACGCTGCTCTCATATCCGACACATTACTGATCTGTCCTTCCCCTGTTCTTTGTTAATACCACTTGTGTCATGAATAAAATACCTTTTGAATTGAACTGATCAGCCACTTTCAGTGATGCTACTCTTCCCCATCCCTCTTGCCCCTAAAAGCTTTGATAAGGGGGAGGCTAAAATTTTGTAAGGGCAGCACAACTTAAAAGCAACCAGTACTTTGCCTTTGGGTAACAAGCAAAAGGTCAAAGCAAGAAAGTGAAACACCAGCTATGTAGGATCGGTCAGTCAGTCCCACATACCTGCTGCCCCCATTCCTCTCATTTAAAAAAAAAAAAAAGTTAGTTCTTCAGCAAGGATATCCAAAGAAACTAAAGAGCTTTTTAATCTTGTTGCATCAGTAGTAATTTATGGACCCGATAAACTGATAGATATGGCTCTGTTAGGACTTAATTTCTATCCCTTTGAGTGAAATTTTTATGGCCTTGGCCTCGGCTCAAAAACTAAATTTTTTAAAAATATCTCTAAAACCTGCTGAGTAATTCACATGGCCATCCATGTTTGATAATAAAAAGTTTGTTCATGGAAATTTCACAGCATCTACTCGCTGTCATCACACTGCCTGTGTGAGGGTAGACTGAGGAAAGCTTACACACATGAAAAAACCCACATTGTCAAGCTATTTGGCAAATCCTTGAAATAATAGACCGATTTAGAGAAATCAGAATCTTTTTGTGAGTGGAGAAAGGGCTACATTTGCTATCAATCATTCTTCACAATGAATAGTTGGACATGACAGATCTGTACTTAAGAATATACATGTTATGATTTCTGTAGAGCATTAAATGTGTATCGGATACATAGCATTGAAGTGAGGAGGTTGATAATCCGGGTAAGAACATAAGAACTGCCATACAGGATCAAATTAATGGTCCATTTAGCCCAGTAGCTGGTCTCTGACAGTGCTCAGCATCCGATGCTTCAGAGGCAGTCTATGAAACCAGGGCAGATGTGGAGTGGTCTACTATGTTATTCCCAGCTTCTGGAAGTCAGACATCACATTTCCTAACCATCTTGGTTAATGGATATTCCTACCCCCATGAGTTTAGTAATCCTTTATTGAGCCCAGTTGTACTGTTGGCCTTCATAACATCATAGGACAATGATTCTACAGGTTGTGTATTTACTTCTTGTTTATTTTAGTCTTGGGATACGATAATTTTATCATGTGTTTTTATAGCTCTTCTATTATGAGAAATGGTAAACACTACAGTAACTCTTTATTAATTTTCCCCACAAATGGTGCTATATAAATAATTAAAATAATAATAATCATTGTTCGCCTTTTGATTGCTGCAGTTCATTGAGCCAAAGGGTTTGGTAAATTTCTTTCCTGAATTTCTTTCCTGAATAGCAACAGTTTAAGTTCACCATTGTGTAAATCTGGAGTATTTTAAAAAATGTGAATCTTTTTTGAGTTTATTGGAGTTGAATTTTCTCTGCTAATTTATTGCTCAGTAACCCAGTCCTGTGAAAGTCTTCTGTTGTACTATGCAGAACGGAAGGACTCCAAGTGAAACGCATCAAATCCTGATGTAAAAGATTCTCTCTTTGTTCCAGGAAGGTGCACATAGCTCATTCCCCTGTTCCCATGTACCAGTGCTTTCCAGCCAAGGTTCAGTCCAGAATCCTGCAGTCCCCTAAGTTTGAGTCATTGGCTGTTTTTACATGATCACGGTTAATCCAAATTAGTTTTTAATCCAGACCCATTAATTCGGGGTTAATGTTCAGGAGTAACTGTTCACATGATCATTTAAAATCAGGAATAAGAATTAATCCTGATTTACAGTGTGAACAGGTTAATCTGGATTAGCACTGCTTTTAAACGAGGGCGCGCTGAAGCGCCTCCCAAACGCCGCATTAAAGCAAAGCCGCCGGAAGTGATGTTCTCCCCGTTGCCGGCGGCTGCAGCGGCTGGAGACACGGGACTTTGGAGCAGCGCGTTCTTAAGCCTAATAATTGAAGTGTTAAGAACGCGCCGCTGCAAAGCCCCGTGTCTCCAGCCGCCGCCGCCGGCGGCAACAGGGAGAACGTCACTTCCGGCGGCTTTGCTTTAATGCGGCGTTTGGGAGGCGCTTCAGCACGCCCTTGTTTAAAAGCAGCCTAGGAGTCACAAGAAAGACTGTGAAAAGAAAACCCATGGTGCAGTACAATCCGATTCAAACATCCTCTTCTTTTCTGATTTCTGGGAGTACAGTGAGTGACAGAAACAGAAGGTCTTCACCTTGGCACTGTGGATTTTAAATTCAGCACGCCAAGCAGAGTCTGCTGGAAAAACTGTGGGATACCATAGAGATACGGATGGTTAGAGGAGAGACATGTCTGTCTTCAGCACTCTATGGGTATTTTCAAACATGACACCCTGGCCCAGGGTCATGCTTACCCCAGCGTGGCCACAGGCCGGGGTGTCACGTCTGCTTCCACCCTGCCAGATGTTCACCACAGTTGTGAGCAGAAGTTACCCCGGACCGTGGGCCCCTGGCCAGCGCTCACCTGTGGTAAGTCCTGCCACAGTCCAGGGTAGGCACCCCCCGGACTCTGGTAGAGTGGGCCATCACGTCTGATGGCCCACTCCACCTAACCCTGGCCTGTGGCTGGAGGGGTTCCGGGCGGGCGCTGCGGACTCATAGGCCGCCGCACCTGCCCATTGGGGAGGAGGTGGGGTCGTGCTGAAGAGCACCGGACCCGCCCCCTCCCCAACCCTGGCTGCCTGAATGTTTGTTTGGTGGCGGGGTTTACCCCTCCCTGGTTGGTTTTAAGCGTGGCGGGCAAAAAGCCTGTCATGCTTGAAAATACCCTTTGGCACCTGGGACTTAGTCTGGATTAACTGTTCACACGATCACTAATTTGGACTGAGCTTTAATCTGCATTAAAATAAATCCTTGAAAATTAGGTTTCCAGAACTCAGTTTAAATTTTGAATCTGGGGTCATTACTTCAGACTAAAGTGTTCACACCATCAGCTTTCACATTAAGAGCTGCTTAATTCAGATTAATGGTCATATAAAAACAGCAATTAATTTAAATGATTCCTTCAACCCAGAAGCCGGTGAGGTTGGGAGCATGGTAATTGGCTTTAGTGATCTCTCCAGATAATCAGGAAGGCATGCATCACTCAATCTATGTAAATTTCCCTTGCCCCGTTCTTGTTCAGATCTCATTAAAGTTGGAGATTTTAAGCAAAACCAGGCACCAAACATGGCTCCCACCCAGTTATGACAGCACCAGTGTTGACTGAGTCAGACTCCACAGACACTGCAAAGCCTTGGAGGGACCAGGCTCAGGTTTCATCCCACACCCAGACTGGACTGTTCTTTTCCGAATGGTTTGGATTTCCTCTTTGTTTTGATTTTTTTCTGAGCTTTGTGTGTGAACTTTTGATGGCGTTTAGGATGCTCATTACCTACTCCAAACCCTGGTGAAATCAATGCGAGTTTTTCAGCAAATTCAACAGGCTTTGGATTGGACCCTAAGTTCCAGTGCATTGGGCTGTAGCAGGGAAGTCAGGGGAATGTGGGGTTGAGCATCACATGAAGGCTCATACAAGAAAAGTGTAGGAGGCAGGTAAGAGTGGAAAGAATGTTTGCTAGATTTGATCACTTTGGCAAGCAGACCCCTAGAACTTCATGTCCTGAATTCCTGTTGTGTTACACTACTCTGTGCTGTTAGAAGCTGCTGCGTTTCTTACCCCAGAGGTGGCAGTGTTTCAGTGATGGATATCTGTCTTATATCTTGGGATCTTTTGAAATAGTAGATGTCACGGAGGAACATAGGGTCACATATGTGTAACACGGTCCTACATGTAGACTACGAGTCTGGTAAATATGTAATGCAAAAGGTTCCACATGTATGTAATGTTACAATTGAGAACTGTAAAACTCAAAATAGGGCTATGACACGTGACCAAACTCCAGGAAATGCAAAGAGATACAAAGAATGTGTATTTGCAAGCAGACCCCTAGAACTTCATGTCCTGAATTCCTATGTTGTGTTACACTACTCTGTGCTGTTAGAAGCTGCTGTGTTTCTTACCCCAGAGGTGGCAGTGTTTCAGTGATGGATATCTGTCTTATATCTTGGGATCTTTTGAGATAGTAGATGCTATAATAATTGTAAGATGTATAATGGCAGGGCTTCTGTCATTTAATTCTATCACCAAATCTTCTAAAGACTTTATTATTTCTTTCTACAAGTGTCTTAATTCAGTCATTTCCCTTGGATGTGAGTTTTTGTGACTCGTTTAGACTAGGACTGTTTTCCAGACGTTGGGTTAGTTCTCAGCCATGCGTGTCGGTGCCCTTCATTGCTCAGATGATACCGAGTTGAGTGCCTCCATTCCTATTTCTTTACCGTCAAGGTTGTCGCCCTCCAGGTCAGCCCTGGTCACTTACTACTTCAGCTAGGCTCATTTTTTTTCTTCTTAGAAATTTCATGTGGCCAGGCTTTCTGGGTAGTTTCTGGTTCTTTTTTCCTTTCATGGCGAGCCTGGCTTCTGTTCTGTTAATTCTGCATTGTTGTAAAATCAGGGTGCTCAAAGGTCAGCAGGAAATGTTTGTGTGAACCCTGGTAAGTTTGGTTTGAATTTTAGGTGATAAATGAGAGAGAGTCTCCTTTACCCAGACTGGTGAGTCTTGTTATGCTACCTGAATGCAACAAGGAAACCCCCCTATCTAAATAGTGCATGGCCAAAGGAATGTTCCGACCTGCTAGACTGGCAGAGCAGTATCCCGTATAACCCCTCCCACTCCTGGAGAACAGATTGGTGACCTACTGGCAATGAGAGACTGTGCAGTACTGTGCTCTCCTGCCACCCTGCTTGACAGCAGCAGAGGAAATGTTTGTTAGTATGCAAGGACCACACAGTGAATGAGGCTGGAGCTTCCATAAAGCAGGGAGAAAGCTGTCATGCCGTAACATCTTGTGGCTTTATGGATATAACATGCTGCTGCCCTGTTGGAGTTAACAAGAAACCGTAGCCAGCTATGCTTTTTAGTTAAAAAGCAGTGTCTGACTCTGCTGTTCCATGACACTGAAACAAACATCTCTTGAGTATAGTTTTAATTTATTTTGTTCTGTGAGCATTTGCTTCTCTACCACTCATCATGCCATTCCTGGGTATGGCTGAATGGTTTACCCTCGCTCATCCTACAGGCTGTTGCAAGCATCCAGTGTGGCCCCCCAATGCCTCTGTCATATGGATAAGAGTGGTAGATGGAACCCACTGGAGGCCAGAGCTGGGACTAGAACCTGATATCTTTATCTCCAGAAACACAAATGATGAATGTTTGAGCCAAGAAGAAACCTTCCTGCAGGACTCGTTCCCTGTTGTCACTATGGGCTAAACTTCTAGAGAGCAAGCTCACCCATTTATTTATAAAGCCATAACATTACACTACTAGGCTACCTTTGAAAGGCAGCAAGCCTCTTGTACAAAATGACACAATTTCCTTCCAGCTGCCTGAATAGTAAGTCCCCATGTCTTCATATTACCTTGGGGTAATTGTGCAGAGAGGGTGGGGGATTTTTTTTACAGCTGGTGACTGGTGGAAGGGAAGAAGGAGGGTTTCGGTGCATACAACTTGAGCTGCTGCTCCCAGACAAAATCTAGTCAGCTGACTACAATGTCTTCAGAAAGGGGCCAGTGCTTGGTGCTTCAGAGAGGAAGTTAAAAATTATCTTCCACATCCGGTCAGCTGCTCCATGATGCACACATTAAACAAGGAAAGTTAATGCCCCACCTCATCTGCTGTGTTAGAAGTGAGATTCTACTTGAACAATGCTCATGGAGGGGGAAAGGTAATGTGAGGGAGAGCCCTGGGGAAGAAGATTTAAGGCTGTAGATGGGCAGTGGATTAGATGCAAGATTCTAGTGCATTGTGGTCATGAGAGAGGCCTGCATCAGCCAGCTCTGTATGCAGGAGGCCTCCCATCGGCTCAGTATCCCTTTCTGCATGTAACTGCACCTGGGTTGTTTCCTTCCCTTCGTGGCAATGTGGGTGGGATATGGTAAGGCCAAAAGGGGTCATTTTGATCATCCATGCTCACCTCCCGCATCAAACAAGTCAAGGAAATATCCACAACTCCCATTGACTCCAATGGGAACAGTTAGGCCAGTGCAGAATGTATTATAAATCAAGCTCCTAACAGCATCGTGGGTGGCTGTGCGAGGAAAAGTGGCTCTTCTGCCCCGTGTACATGAATAACTCGCCAGCATTGGAGAGCTTAATGGGAGCACTTCAGCTTTGCCCTGTCTGGCTCCCCTGCTCTCCTCAGGGCTCCTGCAGAGACTTGTGCACACTGATATCCCAAGAAAGGTCAGCTCTCTATCTGAGTGGAGGGTGTGCCTTTGCTTCTGAGTGATACTGGCTGCTCTGTGACAGGCTCCCGGAGATGTTCTTGGCAAGAATCTGGGCGGCAGCCCGTTGCAGACGGAGTCTGGCTGTGCAGCAGGTATTGGTAATGCAGAAGCGGTGCTAGTGTTTATGATTTCAGCCCCTGGTGGAGGGGCAGGAGATGGCAGTATGCTATCTTTCAAAGGTAAGCATTGCACTAAGCATTTAAGGAACCCTTCCTAGACAGGCAGCAGGCTTGGCACCGCTTCCACATTCTAGAGCTAGGAGAGAGAGCCAGCATGTGGGCTTCACACAGAAAGAATGAAAGTGAGAAGCATCCACCCAGCATCCCCCTAATAAACTCCACTGCAGCAGGGAAGAGCCAGGGCTGCTGGGAGCTCCTCATCGAGTTGGATTGAGGCAAGTAGGAAAACTATTAACCCCATTGGGTAGCTCTGTCTCAGCTGAGGTGCTGAAAGCAAGGGTGTTTTTAAATGAGCAACGCTGGGGGCGGGGTGGGGGTGTCAGTGGCTGCTGAGCAGCACAGCTGTGGGGCAGCCACTCGGGTGGAGTGTGCGGGGAGGGCTTCTAGAGGGCAGCTCCCAGGGTGGCCACTGTGGCGAAGCAGGCAGCCCCCACACACTCCCAGTACCACGGACCAGCCTTACAAACAACTCATACGGGCAGCTGTTCCTCCACCCAGTAAAACCCACCCATCTGTCCCCCTCTGCCATGACACACAGCTGTGGACACCATGGAAACATGAAGCTGCAGCAGCCGGTAACCCCTTCCTGCCCATGACCCCAGAAGCCGCTGCAGCTGCTGGCAGTCCCAGACAACAATGGAGGTGTATACTGGGCAGGACACACAGGAAACTGCTGGCCTCCATGGTGTTGGCTCGTCTCTCATGCATTTTTTGTGGAGGGAGGCGTTATTGTGCTTTGAGCCAACACAGTTTTATATTTTCTACACATGTTTTTTAAGGGCTCCCAGCAGGGCTCCCAGCAGGACTGGGGAAGGGGCCGAACTCTGGACCTGTCTGCTGGCGTGGGTGGCTGCCCCAGTTCATACTGACTGGGGATGCATGGGCGCCCATTGCCACACACTTTTTTTGGTTTGTCTTGCACAGGGTGCTCTGGATTTTGGGGAGTGGCCCATAAGTGGGTGCTGCTTGGCTCATGGAAGCATCCCCTCCGCCAGCTCCACTTTCAGATTGGCGTTCGGATGAATGGTTGCTGAGTGGCCATGCGTAGTAGCATCTCGTTTGAAAACACTTCAAGTTTAGATAGGTGCGTGGAGTAAACAGCGTAGAATCTTCCTTTCGCACTTCAGGACAGGTGACTCAAGAGGTTCCTTCAGGCAGCACAGCAAAGCTTTGAGTCCAGCATTTCAGCAGAACTGAAAATTTGCGGCCTACAGGAAGGTTCACCGCTTCAACTCAGACCTTTAAACCTGTCACCTGGATCCTGCTACCTTTGACATCCCCTTGTTAATATTCCTTTCTTATGCGGTTTCCTAGTATAGCTTTAGCAGAGTGAAGGTTGCTTGAATAAGGACCAAATAAATGCTGAGTAAGGCCTTCATGATGTGGCCCAGTGAACTGTAATAGGAACAGAAGGACTGAATAGATTTGTATAAACTCTGACCATAACTTCCCAGCTTGAGAGGGCTTTCTGGAAGCTCTGCACCTTTTAATCAAGTTTCCCTATTGCCAGAATAAACACACTATCTTAAAAAAATATAATTAACAAAACTCTCCCATTAATGCTAACAATGGAACAATTCATTATTAGTGAAGCATGCAAGCACAGCATTCCAGGGGCTCTTTGAGAGCTGGTACGGCTGCCTCAGCAGGAATGTGGAGTCCGTTCGTTCTATTTAAGGACAATGCTTCTCTGCTAGATTGTCTTCACTTCTTCTTTAATCCTCAAAATATCTGCCTGAAAAAAGTCTTCTACTATCTGCTGGGCTTACCTGCTGCTTCTACCCCAAATATCCTTTTCATCTGTCCCGGAGGAGAGGCACAAAATGGACTTATTGTAATAATGGTCTTCTCTAACCCCTCACCCTGGGTTAACGGGCGTAGCTATAATGGGTGCAGCTGCACTGGGACCCATGTGCCTGGGGGTCTCACACATACGTAGAATGCATATGTGCAATGGAGTGGAGTGCCCCTAGCAGGAGGCCCATTCCCACCTAGCTATGCCCCCTGCCGGGTGATGTAGATTAAAAATAATTCTTTAATTTCTGTATCACAATTCTTGCTGTAGCAACCAATGGGGATGTTACAAACAGGATTCCAACTTCAGGTGACAAAGAGCAGAACCGTATTATTTTTCTTGAGTGACCGCAACATTGGTATCATGCAGCTGTTCTGTATAACTTAAAAAGGAGGGAAAGAGCACAGAAAACATAGGAGTATAATGGAATAATTCTCTTGATTTTTCTCCCACTCCGCTCCCCACCTCTTGCTTGCCCTGACATCAATTAGGAGTAAGTCCATTGGGCCTGATCTCCCTGTCATTCACCCTGATGTAGATAAGGAGTAAAGTCACTGAAGTCGATGGAGTACGGCCTAAAACTTGCGTAAGGGAGATCAGGCCAAAGGTTTTTAAAATACCGTAGATTGTTAAAGAAAACAGGAGACCAATGTAACTGAGCAACGTCCTGTTCTCAGTTGCTTTATAAACTGATTTACTGGAAGCCAGTAATGACAGCAGGATAGAAGGTGGAAGAGTAATCATCTGTGGCTCCTGTGCAGAACTATGTCTCAGGGATTGCTTCCTTTCCCATCTCTGGAGGGCATTGTGCCCAGCACAGAACAAGGTCACCTATTAACAGTGTGCACCCAGTGGAAAGAGGAATTCCATTCTCATCCCATTGTCCAAGCAGCAGTACTGTGTCTGGTTTATTCTCTGCTGATAACCCACAGCCAAGGAAAATAGAAAAACTGCCGGAAACCATTAGTGTAACGGGCCAGCCTGGCACAGTATGGGGGCTAGCAATATATCACACCAAAGGGACAACGGGGACCCTGCTGCACAGAAGGGGCCCTTGGTGCTCACTGAAAGGGCAGCTTCTGATGGGAGACTGCTTTAACGCTTAAATCCTAACAACCAGTCCTCCCCCCCCCACCATTGAGGATGGCCACAGGATGCCTCGGGACTGCATTTATAACAGTTAGTACTAGGAGAAAGTCAGCTGACAGCTCATCTACTTGGGTTTAGCCCAATCAGTGGAATTTGACTGCCCTATAAGCCCTGGGCCCTGTACTGCCCCTGTGTAACTAGAACCCTTCACATTGGCACCTGTGCAATTGTAGAAGTCAGCCGGTCTGGAGTTAACCCCTTGTACACCACCAGCCAGCTATAGCTCTTGCAGCATGTCTCATCTTGTCATTCAGCTCTGTTCTATGTTCTCTGCATTCTGATGCAGCAGTGGGTACAGGATATTAACATAGGAGGGCCAGTTTGCGGCATCACACTAGCCACTGAAGATCTCTCTCAATCTGTTGGCCTTCAGCACAGCCCCCCAGGGGAAGGGGTGGGAGCACCATGTAATGCTAGAACAATAAAAACAACAAATGCACAATAGGAGACAATCCTGTCCCAAGAGAGGATGGACTTGAGACCTTAGGAGTCATTGGCACCCCTTGATTCTAGTATTCGGCGCTCAGAGATTTGTGCAGACCAATTTAGATCAGCAAGCTCTGTCAGTGGGCTAATAATGGAGAGAAAGAACATAGTAATGGAACTTTTCTGTGTTCCTTGGAACAACTTCACTCTGGCCCTTTTTACACGGGCTGCGGCACAGGTTGGTCAGTGTTCGCACCGGTCTCTCTGCGGTGAGTGGGGGGAGCGTGTAGACGGGGGCACACTGAACTCTACCCACCTCCACCCATCGCACATGCACGGAGCAATTGCCGGTTTTGCCAGTTGCTCCATGTGTGTACGATGGGTGGAGGTGGGTGTGCACGCGTGTTCGCAGGAAGGTGCATGCAACCCCCACCCACCTGACATGGATTTTACACAAGATTCACCTATGCATGAACACACAGATTTCTGGGTCTTCATGTGTGGGTGCTGCCTATGTAAAAAGGGCCTCAGAGTAGATGACAGGATCGCTGGGGGCTCACTTCTGTGCTTGGTGATTTTACTGGCCTGCTGTGGAGAGATTATTTAGAGAGTGAAACAATAGTGCCTAGATATTTATTTATTTATTTATTTAATGCCCTTGCCCCCCCCCCCCCTTGCCTTGCCAGGTGATGTAGGTTAAAAATAATTCTTTAATTTCTGCCATCGCAATTCTGCCTCCTTCTCCCCTGTAACTAAATTAAGCATGTGCACCTGCAAACTTCACAATTTTGTGAATGTATTCCTCTCTCTCTCTCTCTCTCTCTGTCTCCCCTTCTTGTCTCTTTTAGATTATAAGCCCACTGGGGAAGGAATGCGTCTATGGCCCTTTTCACATGAGACAATCTCCCCCCTCGCCCACCTGGGTGACTGGGTGGGCGGGATGTGTGTGTGTCCATATGACAGCAAGTGGGGATGGGTGGGGGTGTGCGTATGCTCCCGCGCTCCACCCATCTCCACCCATCGCTCATGCGCACAGGCATTGGGGAAAACGGAGGTGCCTCCATGGGTGGAGGTGGGTGTGCGTTCATGTGCAGGGCCGCGCACCCACCGCTGCCTCCACCCATCCCCCACGGACTACAACACCTCCTTGGTCAGTTTAAAAAGGACCTAAAATCAATTATTGTAAGGCGCCAGGTACATCACTTGTGCAATATAAATACTTAATAATAGTAATATCTCCATAGATGGTCTAGAGACAGCATGGCTAATATAGGTTGCAGGAGCCAGCGGCATAACTGTGTCCAGTCAGATTCCCAGTGCTCAAAGGGGAAGGGGTAGCTGAAGATGTTATACTGTGCTAGAAAAGTGGGTGTGTGGGCTAGATCTGCATTTTCTGTTGGGTGTATGAAATTGGTTAACCAGAATAGGAAGATGAGAATGTCCTAGCAGCCTGACACACTGCAGGGGGAAGATGAAGGATGGGAATATCCTCCCCATTGTAGAGGAAGAATTGCCCCCAACATACAGTGGGAGTGGGTGAAAATTAGTGGTTAAGGTAGGTTCCTACTAGTAAATATGGGCGCCCACACTAGAGAAGCCGCCCGTGTAAAAAGGGCCTATGTTTCTCTCTCTCTCTCTCATACACTCTTCCATACAGAACCAAATGATATGGAGCCATGCAAGAGGTATGGCCAAACCATTGTAGTTGGCACCTTGGTGCTAGCTGGTTGATTGTAATCACACCCTGCATTTATGCTGTTATACAAATGTCCTTTCTTCATCCATCTTCTAGGAGAGTCATGACTTAAGATGCCACATGGGAACTTTATATCAAATGTTTGCAGCTTTCACTTTAAATGTTTTGCCAACACTCATGTTTTGCAGCAGAAAAAGTAATGTAGGTACGATGAGCACTGTACATAAAGGCAGAACTGCTCTCCATTATAAACAGGGGACTGCTAAAGCCTGGATATTGAGGAAACCACTTGAGCTACGGTTTTGAAAATTTATCCATGGCTTATATTGGTGGGGACCATCATATGTGCAAAGTGTGAAGAAGTTCCAGACAGCAAATCAAAAGTTATAACTGTTTAAAAGTTAATTGGTTGTGGTCAAAATGCACAGCATTCCGTTTAGTTTGAATCATCGTTATCTCCTCCCCCCTGATGGGTTTAGCCCCCAAATTTCACGGCGTTGGAGCTTGAAATCTAGATCAAGTGCTGGTGTAGTGTGATAATGATTGGTGCAGCCAAAACCAAGTTATTAAACATTAAAAAATCAGTTCTGCTGGCTGGCGCATGCATAGTCGAGCAGCCACTGACTGCCAGTTGCTTATTATAATTCAATGACAAACAATTTTTTTCAAATTGCCTTAACTCTGTCCTTTTGCGCAGAATTGCATTGTGTACAACTGATTGTATAACGTTGTTTACACGGACATTGTCAGCAGTTCATTGTATAATGTATATACAATTTTAATACATGTAAATGACAGAGTTAAGGCTGTTTGAAAAATTTGTTTGTCCAATTATGATTAAAAAATGATCAATAAAGAAATAATGTGATAGTTTAGTTAGTGATAAATAATAAGAGTAAGTACATATATTATGTTAACGTTGATGGTAAATTATGGAATATAGATAGAAAATCTAAATAATGTCCATGTTTTGGACATTTAATTTTTGTTGTATGTTAAATTTTTTTGAATTGTAATTGCAATTAATTTTCATGTTTTGGGGGAGTTTATGTTAGGGAAAATGTAGTTTGTGAAATGGTTTTGAAAAGGAAAGTTTTTTGTTTTGGAAACAGTTCTGCCTTTAACAGTTTTCAACCTGTAAAGTTTTTTGTTTTAGAAAATTAAATATATAATGGATCCATGCACACATTACAAATTTCTTGGTAAAATTGCCACGGGAGGACTGTAGCAGGGCTGCAGGTGTACGGGCTTTGAGAGCTAAAGGGATGAGTAACCAGCAGGCAGAGAAAGAGGGCTGCAGAGTGGAGTGCCAGAGGGGAATATTGTAGCCTGACATGAACTTGAAAAGAAGGCTGGGAGCATTGAGAGTGCTGGAGACTGAGCTGAGACTAGGCTAGGAGCCAGTGAGCTCATCTGGAAAGGTATTGGGACCCCAGGGGTGCTGTTGAACTGGGAGCTGGATGCTGGGACCGGGGTAGCACCCTTTAACAAGGACTAACTAGACGTTGCAAATAATGTGAGCCAGCCTCTACACATTCTAATCTTAGTGTAAGTTAAATAAACGTTAAATTAACTGCATGCACACGTTCCAATTTAATGTAATGCAGAACTCGCGTTACTGTCAGAGTAGGATTTTGCTACCCTGACAACTGTGATGAGAATCATGGGAATTTTCTTGACGAATGAGAAAAGGTGCATACACGTTATTAAATCTCCTGTAAGATAGAAAATAATGTGAAGTAGTGTAATGTGCAAGTCCCCTTAGATTAATATCAAAGAAATTTAACACTTGTAACAAGTCTGCTACATGATCATCGGGGGAACTATAAAGAAGATAAAGATGAAAAGGTGGAAAGAATATTTTTATCTGCTACCGAGTGTGACTAATCAATTTGAGCCAGCTGTCCTTAAGACCATCTCCAGCAGCCAACGATCAAGAGAAATGCATACTGGCAGCAAAAACACAAGCCACATTCTGGTCCTGGAAAAACAATAAAGCATGTGGGCCAGATGGAATAATGCCTGAAGAGTTAAAACATGGCAGAAGAGGCATGATGATCATGGTCCTTTGCAAACTATTTTAACTTTGAGCATTGCCCAAAGTCTTTAAAGATTTCACCCTTTATCAGAACAAACATCGTACCACACTTTAATAAATGTGGCCCACAAGTTTCACAAACTATTATGCTACCCTCTTTCCTTGGTCATCATCTTTCTAAGCTGTAAAGTCTCAGCATATGAAAACTGTTCCATACCCGATTGTTATTTTTGCCTTTCTCTGTGACTTTTCCAGTTATATTACATCCTTCCTGAGATGGGGCAACCAGAACTGCATGGAATAATCAAGGTGTGGGCACACTTGGATTTATACAGTGGCACTGTGATATTTTCCATTTTATTTGCTATCCCTTTCCCAGTTACACTGGTATCTTGAATAGTCTCAACACACTAAACTGATGTTTCTAGTGAACTATCTCCGAGGTCTTCAAGATCTCTTTCCTGAGTGGAAACAGCTAATTTAGAACCGAGCATGGTGTATGTACATTTAGAATTATTTTTTTATACAGTTATACTATACAATGAAAACTGGTGCAAAGTATTAATTTTTCTTTGCATTGGTCTTATCTTTTTTGTATGGTCCTCTTACGCTTTGATGGTCCACTGCTCTTTGTTAGGCATCCTGCTTAAGATGTACTTACAAAATTTCTTATTGTTAGTTTTTATGTCTTTAGCTAATTGCTCCTTAAATTCCATCTTGGGCTGCATTGATATAATTTTCCATTTAACTTGCCAGAGCTTATGATCTTTCCTGTTTTTCTCATTTGGACTCACTTCTACATTTTAAAGGATGTCTCTTTTTACTTTAATAACCTCTCTTTACACTGCTGTACAGCCCTGATGACATTCTTTTGGTCTCCTTGCTGCCTTTTTAAAAATTTCAGTTATACATTTACTTTGGATTTCTGTTATGGTATTCTTAAGTAGTCACTGTGCACACTTGAGACACGTCTGTCACGGATTGGAGGGTCCACACACCCCACTTTACCGGGTTTGAGTGACTCAGTTTCCCTTGTGCACAGTTCTCTTGATTCAATTTCTCTCTCTGGTTAATTCAAGTGTGCCACAATGAAACTCCTTTGTCACCCAAGGTCCCGATCCTTCCCGTTCACAGACTCTTTACTCTCTGGGTTCGCAAGAGCTTGAGGGCTGTTGTTGCTCACTTGTGTTCCAATGTTAGACATAGACACTTCTTCATAAATATAAGAAGTAAGTTTATTGATTACATAAGCAAGATAGTTGATACAGAGTGGTTATTAGAAATCAAAGGTAAATATAACGCATTCCTAACCTATACTGGTTGAGTTCCTAAATTACGCATCTTACCCTACCAAGGTCCAGAAGTTCTGGTTTCTCTCAGCCCTTAAATGTAAGCGGCTGGGTTCTCGCTTTAGAGAGCAAAATCCTCCTCTCAGTTCATGTTTCTGCAGCCTAACTGCTGGCAGGCAGGCTTTCACATGTAGATCAGTTCTCAAGATGTCTTTAGGATGGAAGAGCCTCAAGGTGACTCACTGGCCACTTTAAATAGTTTTCCCCTTTGGGGAATTGTGGGGTCGGTCACGTACCAACCCAGGCGAACACAAAGGCTCATCTAAATGTCAACAGGGCTGTCTGGCAAGAGTTTTCAATGCACATTTTGGTATCTCTTTGTATTTCCTGTAGCCTGGTGACGTGTCAGAGCCCTAATTTGAGTTATACAGCTCTCAATTGTAACCTTACATACATGGGGAACCTTTGGCATTACATATTTACCAGACTTGTAGTCTACATGTAGTCCCATGTTACACGTGTGTGACCCTATGTTCTTCCGTGACAGCCCTCCCCCCGTAAGATAGCATCGTGAAGTGGGCACTGCAGAGTCCCGTAACATGCTGAGACTGGCGTGTCCTTTTGGTGTGTGTAGGGATATGCAACTTCCCTACCTCCTTTCCATGTGGTTGAATCCTATTACAGTTAGCCCTTTGGTTTTCCAAACCCTCTGTCAGCCCTGTGGGGCTATCATGTTCACGTGTTTTCCACCATGTTGTAGTGGAGTGATCCTGTAGATTATACACTTCAAGGTACATCAGTA
>QEPC01004304.1:2509197-2522359 GCA_003113815.1 Sphenodon punctatus | reverse complement strand
GGGGAGGGTTTTTTTTAAAAAAACTTTTTTGGTGGGGCTTTAAGTTTTTTTACATTGCAGCCATTTTTAAATGGCTGCAATGCAAAAAAAATCCGGTACCCCGGAATCCGGTACCCGGTCCGGATTACCGGGTCGAATCCGATAATGCCGGTACGCCCGGTACCGGCATTATCGGATACCGGATTTTACCGGTTTCCCGCCCCTACTGCTTACATGGTGTGGAAGTTAAGGCGAGAACCTTAACACACAATTTCTAGGTTTGTTAAAGTTTGCTTGGTATGAATCTGCCTTAACTAAGTTTGTAAAACCGCAGTTTTTTTGTTTATTTAATATTAAAATTACAGAAGAGCTCCTGTCTTGGAGCTCTGAGTAACCAACATCAAGAGCCGGAGTACAGACGTACTTATAGACAGGTAGCATGTGTGGTTGTTAACATTCTTTTGATGTGCTGCTTACTGTTAACTTAAACTTGTTTTGTTTAAAATATATTATTTATTTATTTATTTATTTTATTATAAAATTTGTATTCCGCCCCCTCCTGCTAAAAGCATCTTGGGGTGGCTAACAACATGTTAAAACAGATTAAAATAAACAACAATAATACAGTTCAAGCTCAACATGACTAAGACTGAACTCCTTATTTTTCTTCCTTACCCTTCCTCCCCCTCTTCCCTCTCCATCCTTATTGATGGGGTCACCATCCATCCTGTCCCCCAAGCCCGTAGCTTGGGCTTTGTCTTTGACACTCACCTTTCCTTCAAACCTTACATCGACTGTTGCTAGGTCCTGTCGTTTTGTCCTCTGTAACATTGCACGGATTCACCCCTTTCTGTCCGTCTTCTCAGCCAAAACTCTTGTTCACGGCATGGTCATCTCTCGCCTTGACTACTGCAACCTCCTCCTCACTGACCTCCCTCGCTCTCATCTGTCCCCCCTTATTTCCATCCAAAACTCCGCTGCTAGGATCATCCACTCGGCCTGTCGCTTTGACCTCGTGCAGCCTCTCCTCTCCTCGCTTCACTGGCTCCCCCTTCCCGCACGCATCCGTCACAAATTCCTGGTATTTACTTACAAAACCCTTCACAACCTGGCTCCCCCTTATCTCTCAGCCCTTATCTCCTTACACTCCTGCACGCACTCTCCGCTCCTCCTCTGTCCCCTCCCTTGCTCTCCCTCGTCTCCCCTGCTCACCTAACTGCCTTCGTCCCGTCTTCCTTGCTGCTCCCCATGCCTGGAACTCCCTCCCTGCCCACATTCGCCTCGTCCCCTCCACACATTCAGATCCCTCCTTAAAACCCACCTCTTCCTCGCTGCCTTTCCCAATGCCTGTTAGAACTTCCCGCTCAATACTTTCTGTCTGCCCTCCCCGCAGACTCCTGCCTAACTGCAACCAAGCCAAGCACATGCACCTGAGACTTTGCATCCGCTTGAATGTTTTTATCCCTTGTCTCTCCCTATGTCCCCTATCCCTGTCTTCCCCCTCCGTGTCTATTAGATTGTAAGCTGTAGGCAGGGACCGCGTCTACCTCATTGTTCTGTAAAGCGCCACGTACACAGCTGGCGCTATACAAATGCTTATTATAATAATAATAATACAGTTAAAATCACACAATAAAAACAAGTTACCCCCTATTATTATTATTATAAACATTTATATAGCGCCGGTCATGTACCTGGCACTGTACAGAACATAGACATAGACGCGGTCCCTGCCTGTGGCTAACAATCTAAAAGACAAGGAGGGGGAGACAGCGAGAGGGGACAGTGGGAGAGTCAGGGGAGAAGACAAACAAACATTCAAGCGGGTGCAAAGTCCGCTTGAATGTTTATTACCCCATCTCCCTCGGGAAAGGCACGGTGCAACAGCCAGGTCTTCATTGTCTATGGAAAGAGGGGCGGTCCGTGGTCAGGCGGACCTCCAGCGGGAGGGAGTTCCACAGCCATGGCACGGCCACAGAGAACACCCTCTGCAAGGTTGACACCTGAGAAACCCAGGGGACCTCGAGGAGGGCACCCCCGGCCGACCGCAGGGTCCGATCCAGGATCCGGAGGGTGAGACGGTCCTGCAGGTAGGCGGGGCCCAGGCCATTTAGGGCTTTACAGGTAAACACCAACCCTTGAATTAGACCCAGAAGACTATTGGCAGCCAGTGCAGAGAGTGAACCACCGGTGTAATGTGCTCGCGTCGGCCCGTCCCCATTAGGAGACGAACTGCCACGTTCTGCACAAGTTGCAGTCTCTGAACCAGCACCGAGGGTAGCCTCACATAGAGCGCGTTACAGTAGTCCAGTCTCAAGGTAATAAAAGCATAGATGATCGTGGCCAGATCAGAGTCCGAGACATATGGCCAAAGCCGATGCACCAGATGTAACTGGCAAAATGCCCCCTTTGCCACAGCCGCCACCTGAACATCCAGGCGGAGCTGTGGGTCCAGGAGTACCCTCAGACTCCAAACCTGAGATACCAGGGCAGGACGGACCCCATCAATGATGGGGGCCACCACTCCCCCAGCCTTCCCCGCCACCATTACCTCTGTCTTGTCACGATTTCATTTCAGGCAGCTCGCCCTCATCCAATCCCACACAGCTGACAAACACCGGGTAAGCACCGAGACTGCCGGGCCTGAGTCGGATGAAAAAGAGCGATATTAGAACCTAGCTGTATGGTTTTGTGGTGTTCTTTTTCTTCATGTAGAAGTCCTCCGCGAGACTGCGTGCCTTAGTGGCCATCTTTTTATTTAGATATTATCTCTATATTATTAGACTGGGAGAAGTGCGAGGCCAGCAAAGGATTGTTATCTGAGAGAACATGGGAAGTTTCTGGCCACTTAGAGGTCTGAGTAGCTAAGCTTTGTCTGAACTTGGGTTCCTGTGTGCCAGGTGAAAAGCTGGCTCAGGAAGGATGCCCTCTTATAATTTCATCCTTAGGGGATGACTTGGCCCAAAATATATGCTCTTCCACCCTCCCAGATTTCCCCACTCCTTAATTTAAAAGTTCCTCTAATTCAGAGATCGGCAAATGGCAGCTCAGGAGCTGCAAGCAGTTCTTAGCTGTCTGTGCTCTGATTCTCACCAGGAGTGGCTTCCTGGGAGCGTGTCCATGTGGTTCCCTCAGAAGCAACTAGCTAAGTTGCCACTTAGGCCGCTGGGACTTCATGGGTGCCATGTGAGCAGGGGGAGTGAGCACACCTTGTTCTTTTATTGCTGCTGTACAAACGTACCAAGCCGCCTGGGAGCCAGCATTTTGATATGAGCGAGGAACTGGGGGACGGAGCGCTGCACTGTTCGTGGGGCTAGGGGAAGCTGTGATGTGACTCCTGGTGTTATGTGGCTCTTGGGAACTTGCCCACTCCTGGTCCAAATTCTTCTTTCTGTGGCCTTTTTTTAAACGGACCCTCCCACCCCACCCCAACACCAGCGGCAGTTTCTGGTTGTGCTGTTTCGGAGGGGGTGGGGTGCAGAGAGGCGAGTGCAGTTGGGCGCACACCCATCCTTACCCATGCCCCCACACACAGCAACCTGTGTTTTTGCCAGTTGCTCCATGCGGGTGGCGATGGGTGGAGGTGCATGTTTTGCAGGAGTACGTGCACAAGCCCACCCACCCACCACCACCACCACTTTCAAAGTGGACACACCCATCCATGTCCACTGCTTGAGCACGAGTGGGTACATTCATTTAAAAAGGGTCTTTATATCAGCAGTTTGGTTCTGTTTAGGAGGAGCACCTTCTCCTTTCCCCCAAAGGTGTCTCAGTTCCTGCTAAACCTCAAACCCTTCCTCCCATCCCTACACTATCTCTTCACTCCAACCGGATACCTTCCTACATCAAGACCTTCATTCCCCCCATATTGGCCCTGCCTGCTGGCAGCTGAACAAGAAGGAACAGGGTGTGAGGAAGCTAGAGTGGTGCCATGCCTCCCCTTCTCCATAGTGACACAGGCCATGGGGACCTGCACACCACAGCCAATCTGGCAAGGCTGCAGCTAAAAGTAGCGAGGGAGGGGGGTCGACTGGGCATGTGCGGGTAGCCAGACGTGCGCGGCTGAGCTCCCTCTGAACCCAATGTAGAAAAGGCAACAGTGAGAGTTAATTGCCACAAAAAAACAGCAATCTTCGCAGCCACAAGAAGATAAACAAGGTATGACCTTAGAAAAGAAAAAAAAAAAGACGTAGATTTGACTATTGAAAAGTTTTGCCAGCCATGCCGCAGCACAAGGAAGGGGGAGGCCGCCGCTTTCAAAATGGCGGAGGATCCGGCGCGCGAAAGCCCGGGAGACCCAGGGGAAATCACAGCGCTGCCCCAAGTATTAGAGTTATTCAGGGCTATCAAAGAAGACTTGTAAGAGAACAAGGAGGGGATAGCTGCTATAAAAAAAAGCCTGGGGGAGATAAAAACGCAAATGGAGAGCACTAGTAATAAGCGCATAGAGGAAGTGGAACATAGGGTAGTTGGAGAACAGAACGCGCAGGAATAACCTGCGATTTATGGGCATCCCTGAGGGATCTGAAACAGCAGGAGTGGGGGACCTGGTGCAGAGAGTAATAAAAGAGCTGTTCCCAGACAGACAAGAATTAATCTCAGCTGAGATAGAACGGGCTCACAGGTCTCTCCGTCCCAGACCCAAAGAACAGGACCCGCCAAGAGCTATAATAATAAAATTTCTCCGCTTTCAAGTAAAAGAAGAAATTCTAAAAGCTGCCAGAATACAGAAAGAACTTAGATTTCAGGGACAAAAAATCTCTATCTTCCCTGATCTGGCCTTTGAAACTGTGAAAAAAAGAAAAAGCTGGAAAAAGCAATTAGAGGCATTAAATAAAATGGGCATCAGAGCGCAAATTTTCTATCCAGCAAAGCTCTCCTTCATATACCAGGGTAAGAGACGGTACTTCATACAGCAAGAAGAACTACAAAGCTTTATAGAAAAAAAACTTAAGAACAATGACTGAATACAGGAATAATGTTGTGGAATCTAATTGAAGAGAATAATGTGACTGTGTAAAAATACATGATGCAAGTGAAACTGTGGTAATGAAAAACATTTACAAAGGGTTGGGAGGGAGGAGAGAGCCCAAAAGGCATGTATCTCCGTATAGGGGACCCCTGAAGGTTATACAAAAGTTTGTTAGGGGGGTAGAGGGGTAAGCTGTTTAATAACATGTATGTGTTGGTTAAAAAGGTTGGGATAGGGAGGGGGAAGGGGAATGTTAATGGGGGAAAAGTTGAATGTATTAACAACAATGATAAGGTGAAAAAGATAAAACTGTGGATCAGAAAGAGTAATAAAGCAGGTCTCACAAAAAATATAACAAAACAGCACACCACCAGCAAAAAAACAAAAGATGATGAATAAGTTAAAGATCATTTCCTTCAACGTACAAATACACTATAGCAACATTATACGCCCCGAATAACAACACGAGGGCTTTCCTATGCGATGTAATACCAAAAATAACAAATAAAGTTGAGGGTAGAGCCATAATCACGGGGGATTTTAACGCCCCACTTTCAGCATTAGACCTATATACAAAGGCTAAATTAAATAAGCAGCAGGCTAAAATAGCACAAACAATAGGGGAACATCACTGGAAAGAAATTTGGAGAGTATTCCATCCTAATATACAAGACTTCACATTTTATTCCAATCCGCATAAAATCTCCTCCAAAATAGACCATATACTGGGAAACAATGAGGTTATAACGCACTGTGATAAATCATATATACAAATTATACCGTTCTCCGACCACAGTGCTGTGGTGGCAGAAATAAATGCAAAACTGAATAAAAAAAACAACAGGCAGGAATGGAGATTAAAAAAAATTTATTTGGAAAATAAATGGGTTCAGCAACAAATACAAAAAGCAATAGGGGAATATCTGAAGTTTAATGACCAGCCTGAAATTTCTCCTACGACTCTCTGGGAGGCAGCTAAAGCTGTACTCAGAGGGCAATTCATCTCGCTGAGTGCCCAACTAAATAGAGAGAAAAAAGCGCAAAGCAGTCAATTATATTTGCAAATAAAACAACTGGCCAAACAACCCAAAATCAATGCAGAGCGAATAGCACTGCTGAAAACTCAAATTAACCTGATAGAAACACAAGCCATGGTAAACAAATTGAGATATACAAAAGCCTACTATTACGACAAGGCAAATAAAGCCGACAAAGTGCTAGCATGGTTGATTAAAAAAAAAAAGACAAAAAGCAAATATACCATTTATAAGGCAAACCCAAAATTCAGAAATACTTCCGGGAAAGATAAGGAACAATGCTTCCTGGAATATTATAAAAAAATTTATACCACTGCAGCACCTACAGAAAAAAGTATAAAAGAAATTTTATCTAAAATTAAAATACCAAAAATTACACAAGCACATGCTGACTACCTAAACAAGGCAATTGAAGCAAAGGAAATACAGGAGGCAATTAAAAAATTGCCAAACAGTAAGGTGGCCGGCCCGGATGGATTCCCGGCGGAATTCTATAAAACATTCTCAACTAGTTTAAACCCAATTCTAACAAGAGTATACAACACCTTTCTGAGATCACAGACAATGCCCCAGTCCTTTTATGATGCTAACATAATGCTATGCCCCAAAAGTGGCAAAAATACTGAAATATGCAGCGGGTATCGCCCAATATCACTAATTAATACTGATGCGAAAATATTCACAAAAATGTTAGCGGGTAGACTGATGGAAATTATCCCAGACATAATCAATCCAGACCAGACTGGATTTATCCCTAAAAGATTAGGCATCGATAACATAAGGAAAATTATTGATATTATAACACACATCTCAAACACAAACACGCCGGCGGCTATAATATCCCTCGACGCGGAGAAAGCGTTTGATTTGGTGGAATTTAAATACTTACGGGAAGTGATGAAAATAATGGGAATAGATGAACATTTTCTACAATGGATAGAGCAAATATATAAATCCCCAAGAGCAAGGATAATTATGGAGGGCCAAACAACTGAGGCAATTCAACTGACCCGGGGTACGAGGCAGGGATGCCCGTTCTCCCCTCTCTTATTTAATATAGCTCTAGAGCCCCTAGCCATCGCTATTAGAGCACACCACCAAATAGCAGGAATAAAAATCCACGGAAAGGAGTTTAAACTCGCCCTATATGCGGACGACATGTTATTAAGCCTAACGGAGCTCCCAAGCTCTATTCCTAAATTGCTAGACGCTCTTCACAACCTTGCTCCCCCCTACCTCTCTGCACTTATTGTCCTCCATACTCCAGCCCGTGCACTTCGCTCCTCCTCTGTCCCTTCTCTCACCCTTCCACGCCTTCCCTGCTCCCCTAAGCGCCTTCGTCCCTTCTCACTTGCTGCCCCCCATGCCTGGAACTCCCTCCCTGTCCACATCCGCCTTGCCCCCTCCCTTCATACCTTCAAATCTCTCCTTAAAACTCACCTCTTTCGCTCTGCTCTGTCTGACTCTTTATCCTGCTGAGCCACTATTCCTATACCTACGATCTGTTTACCCTTATCCTTGCCACATGGACCTGCCTGCTGTCATTCTCATCGTAACCAAGCCAAGTACGTGCACTTGAGACCTCGCATCTTCATGAATGTTAGACCCCTTGTCTCTCCCTCTGTTCCCCTTCCTATGTCTCTCCCCCAGCTCCTGTCGCTCAGATTGTAAGCCCTAGGGGCAGGGACCGTGTCTATTTTATTACTTTGTAAAGTGCCATGTACACTGCTGGCGCTATATAAATGTTTGTTAATAATAATAATAATAATACAAAGATTTGGAAAGATATCCGGATATAGGGTTAATATAGACAAATCCCAGATGTTGATCTTTAACGAAGAAAAACTGACAGAGCAAGAAAAGCTCATCTCCACCCCATTTAAAATACAAAGCAACTATATAAAGTATCTGGGAGTAAACATTTCTTAAAAATGGAGGGAGTTATACAAATTAAATTTTCTAGCACTCCTAGAGGATATAAAAGCAAAAGAAGAACAATGGCATAAGCTACAGATCTCGTGGCTAGGTAGGACCAACCTAATTAAAATGGCCATACTGCCAAAGCTATTATACACATCATTTGCTCTTCCAATAGAGATTCCTAAAGAATACTTCAACATAGTAAATAAACTTATAGCCCGGATAGTGTGGCAAAGGAAAAAGCCACGAATAAGACGAGCCATTATGTATACCGCTAAAGAAAATGGGGGTCTAAGCATGCCAGACATCAAAATGTATCACTGGGCCTCTTCCCTAAGGGGTATCAAGATCTGGTACCATGATCCGCAATTCCCTGACTGGAATATAATCGAAAAAGAGGCTAGTGGCAAAAAAAAAATGTCTAAGGTACTTACGGATGGGGAAGAAATAAAAAACCAAAAAGATGAAGATCACCCTTTTATATGGTATGCCTTACAAGTATGGGAAACAATGTTTTAAAAAGCTGGTGTCTGTATGGATAAGTCTCCATACACACCAATATTTGGAGATTGGAGTAGCATTGCCAATATCCCACCCACAGTAAAGAAACTATGGGAGACAAGTGACCTGAAATGGGCCTCACAACTGGTTGTAGGCCAGGACATATTAACAAAAGACACAATTCAGGATAGAATTGGAAAAAAAATAGATTTCCTAACTTACGCCAAAATTAACAATAAATTTAACAACAGAACTAATAGGCCACACTACAGCAGGAAACCTCACAAATTAGAAAAGGTGCTGTATGGAGACTCATCCCAAATGCATGTACTATCAAGAATATATAAAGTGATAAACCCTATAACTAACTTACCGAATGCTGGATATATAGCCGCCTGAGAAGAGGACCTGCAAAGACAAACAGAAGTTGAAGACATGATAACGATATGGTCGGTCATGCACAGATCATCAAGATCAAGATCAGTACTGGAACCATAAATAAAAACAACCTATAGAGTGTATTTCACCCCACAGAAGCTTCATATCATAAATCCACAGTACCCTGAGGGGTGCTGGCAGGGATGTTCAGAAACTGGTACTTGGATGCATTGTTGGTGGACATGTCCATACGTAAAAAGCTTCTGGAACGCGATCTGGAAATACCTCAATCAGATTGCACAAGCTGACGTCCCGCAATCGCCAGAGGTAGCATTATTAGGAATATTTCCAAAAATGAACATAACAAAAGACAGAATCAGTGCATGCCAACAACTCCGACTAGCAGCGATTCACACCATTGTCTGTAACTGGAAATAAAAAATAAAACCATCTGTAAAAAAATGGCAACATAGACTCTGGATAACACTGACTATGGAACGAACCCAAGCTGAACTACAAATGAAAATGGAAAACTTCTATGCTGTATGGAGCTGTATCTGGGAAATGATCCAAGATGAACTCGATCTAATAGAATCAAATGTTTCACTTTGTCTTAAAAAAATATAATCCCAGGTGAAATAGATAAAAAATGTTTAGTAGGGGACCGACGCTGTAACCCCAGGTCCCTGCTGATAGCATTCCAGAATGTTACAACACTGAATGTTATAACTGGGAAAACACCAATAAAAAGAAGTTAAAAAAAAAAAAAAAGTAGCGAGGGAGGAGGAGCATGGCTGGACCGGTCTTCCATGAGGCTCTTGCTGGTGCAAGACTGACTTCCCCTGGCAGCTGATCTGGTGAGTCTGTGGCCCTGAGGATCAATGGAGGTGCAGTGCCCTGGGTTTCCAGGGGGCACAGTTTCTACCCCTCCCCCTTAAGAAATTTCTGGGTCTCCCCCTGAATTACTGTTACTGGACCAGCAGTGCAGCTTCTTCTCCTTCGAAAGCCAACTGGCATTCTCCCTGTGCTGTATTACAGGCCACAAGACCAGAGCATAACCTCTCTTCCAAGCCAGCTGGCCTTAGAAAGCCGGCAAGCAGCCTGTGCTGAACTGCATGTCCCCAACGCTAGGAGCTTGGCCTTTGTGCTAAGTCAGGCATGCTTTGGCTGGCCAGCTGGCAGCGTCTGCAATTAATAGCAGTATGTTAACAACTTGATTAAAGCCCAGAAGGACCTGCTAAAAGGGTGATGGGATGGAGCTACCATGCTGGCCAGAGGAGGAGATGGAATCCTAGCATTATAGAATTGCCAGTCTGCTCCCCACCAGGCAGCACTACTACATCTTCCTTTGCTATGTGCTTTCCATTTAATAGCTATGAGTTCAGTTCTCCCTGCATTTACTCTTTCTTAAGGATCCCATTTCTCTTGGCCACAACCCTTTTATTCTGCTGAATGGCTCTTCTCCTTACCTTGGGAGGTATGTTTAGAGGGAGAAAAGGCAAGTCCTATCTCACTGATTCCTGCAGCATGCATGCACTGGGCAGTAGGGGCGGGAAAACCGGTAAATCCGGTATCCGATAATGCCGGTACCGGGCGTACCGGCATTATCGGATTCGACTCGGTAAATCTGGTCCGGGTACCGGATTCTGGGTACCGGATTTTTTTGCATTGCAGCCATTTAAAAATGGCTGCAATGTAAAACTTAAAGCCCCACCAAAAAAGTTTAAAAAAACAAACCCTCCCCAAGTCCAGGCTGCGCGGGTGGAAGGGGGGACACCCCCCCACCCACCCTGCCCAGCCTGGATTTTGTTTAAAAAAAGACTCAGAGGCGAGCCCACCCCCCAGCACCAGCGGCCGCGGCGTCCCCGCAGCCGCTGGTAAGTATGACCCGATCCCTGGGGGTGTGTGTTTAACACCCCCCCAAACCCCCAGGGATCACCCCTACTAAAGTTCAGTGCTTGCTTACCTTGCGGAGCTCCGGGTGCGGCGGCGGCGGGCGGTCCGGCGGCCTCAGCGCCGGCTGTGGCTGCCGGCGTCAGAGACGCTCTAGGCCTTCCGGGGAACTTNAATAAAAAACCAAAAAGATGAAGATCACCCTTTTATATGGTATGCCTTACAAGTATGGGAAACAATGTTTTAAAAAGCTGGTGTCTGTATGGATAAGTCTCCATACACACCAATATTTGGAGATTGGAGTAGCATTGCCAATATCCCACCCACAGTAAAGAAACTATGGGAGACAAGTGACCTGAAATGGGCCTCACAACTGGTTGTAGGCCAGGACATATTAACAAAAGACACAATTCAGGATAGAATTGGAAAAAAAATAGATTTCCTAACTTACGCCAAAATTAACAATAAATTTAACAACAGAACTAATAGGCCACACTACAGCAGGAAACCTCACAAATTAGAAAAGGTGCTGTATGGAGACTCATCCCAAATGCATGTACTATCAAGAATATATAAAGTGATAAACCCTATAACTAACTTACCGAATGCTGGATATATAGCCGCCTGAGAAGAGGACCTGCAAAGACAAACAGAAGTTGAAGACATGATAACGATATGGTCGGTCATGCACAGATCATCAAGATCAAGATCAGTACTGGAACCATAAATAAAAACAACCTATAGAGTGTATTTCACCCCACAGAAGCTTCATATCATAAATCCACAGTACCCTGAGGGGTGCTGGCAGGGATGTTCAGAAACTGGTACTTGGATGCATTGTTGGTGGACATGTCCATACGTAAAAAGCTTCTGGAACGCGATCTGGAAATACCTCAATCAGATTGCACAAGCTGACGTCCCGCAATCGCCAGAGGTAGCATTATTAGGAATATTTCCAAAAATGAACATAACAAAAGACAGAATCAGTGCATGCCAACAACTCCGACTAGCAGCGATTCACACCATTGTCTGTAACTGGAAATAAAAAATAAAACCATCTGTAAAAAAATGGCAACATAGACTCTGGATAACACTGACTATGGAACGAACCCAAGCTGAACTACAAATGAAAATGGAAAACTTCTATGCTGTATGGAGCTGTATCTGGGAAATGATCCAAGATGAACTCGATCTAATAGAATCAAATGTTTCACTTTGTCTTAAAAAAATATAATCCCAGGTGAAATAGATAAAAAATGTTTAGTAGGGGACCGACGCTGTAACCCCAGGTCCCTGCTGATAGCATTCCAGAATGTTACAACACTGAATGTTATAACTGGGAAAACACCAATAAAAAGAAGTTAAAAAAAAAAAAAAAGTAGCGAGGGAGGAGGAGCATGGCTGGACCGGTCTTCCATGAGGCTCTTGCTGGTGCAAGACTGACTTCCCCTGGCAGCTGATCTGGTGAGTCTGTGGCCCTGAGGATCAATGGAGGTGCAGTGCCCTGGGTTTCCAGGGGGCACAGTTTCTACCCCTCCCCCTTAAGAAATTTCTGGGTCTCCCCCTGAATTACTGTTACTGGACCAGCAGTGCAGCTTCTTCTCCTTCGAAAGCCAACTGGCATTCTCCCTGTGCTGTATTACAGGCCACAAGACCAGAGCATAACCTCTCTTCCAAGCCAGCTGGCCTTAGAAAGCCGGCAAGCAGCCTGTGCTGAACTGCATGTCCCCAACGCTAGGAGCTTGGCCTTTGTGCTAAGTCAGGCATGCTTTGGCTGGCCAGCTGGCAGCGTCTGCAATTAATAGCAGTATGTTAACAACTTGATTAAAGCCCAGAAGGACCTGCTAAAAGGGTGATGGGATGGAGCTACCATGCTGGCCAGAGGAGGAGATGGAATCCTAGCATTATAGAATTGCCAGTCTGCTCCCCACCAGGCAGCACTACTACATCTTCCTTTGCTATGTGCTTTCCATTTAATAGCTATGAGTTCAGTTCTCCCTGCATTTACTCTTTCTTAAGGATCCCATTTCTCTTGGCCACAACCCTTTTATTCTGCTGAATGGCTCTTCTCCTTACCTTGGGAGGTATGTTTAGAGGGAGAAAAGGCAAGTCCTATCTCACTGATTCCTGCAGCATGCATGCACTGGGCAGTAGGGGCGGGAAAACCGGTAAATCCGGTATCCGATAATGCCGGTACCGGGCGTACCGGCATTATCGGATTCGACTCGGTAAATCTGGTCCGGGTACCGGATTCTGGGTACCGGATTTTTTTGCATTGCAGCCATTTAAAAATGGCTGCAATGTAAAACTTAAAGCCCCACCAAAAAAGTTTAAAAAAACAAACCCTCCCCAAGTCCAGGCTGCGCGGGTGGAAGGGGGGACACCCCCCACCCCACCCTGCCCAGCCTGGATTTTGTTTAAAAAAAGACTCAGAGGCGAGCCCACCCCCCAGCACCAGCGGCCGCGGCGTCCCCGCAGCCGC
>QEPC01004304.1:2466766-2482252 GCA_003113815.1 Sphenodon punctatus | reverse complement strand
CCCCCCCCCCCCCCAAATCTCTCAGATTGTTAGCCGTAGGGCAGGAACCGTGTCTATTCAATTACTTTGTAAAGTGCCAAGTATGTTGCTGGTGCTATATAAATGCCCGTTGTTAATAATAATAAGTAATAATAATAATGTAAGCAGTAAAGACATTGTACCGTCTCACATATTGTGCTTGCTTACAACTTAGGCTTCATGCACCCACACTTTGTCTTCGTCTTTCAGCCCCAGTCCTCTTCCTCTGCAGGTTGGGGGCAACACTGAAGCTGGGGTACTCCGTACAGCATCAGCCTTGGCCAGAGGGGTGGGGGTGGTGTAGCCATTATTTTTAAGGACACATGGACTGCAAGGAAGTATCCTGTGCAAACTATTTTAGGCATTGAGGGCCTCCATCTTGTGACTGATTTTGCCGGAGACAGATTGGGGTTGCTGCTTGTAAACCGTGCACCTACCTGTATAGCAGCATCTCTGCACGCTCTAGCGGAGCTGGTGTCAGAGGTGGTCTTGCAGTCCCCAAACACAGTTGTCTTGGGGGACTTCAACATCCACATTGATGCCAGCCTTGGTGGGGGGAGGGGCGGAGGGTGAGTTCATGGCCGTCTCAGCTGGTTGTTGGCCCGACTCATCATGGAGGGCATACCCTAGGCATGATATATTTTGCATCAGCCTTGAGGCGGGGGATCCGTTGGTAGGGGAGGTGTCAGCTGTGCCCTTGTCATGGATGGATTATTACCTCCTCCAGGCCTGTCGCCTGGCACATTTCTGCCGCCGGAAAGGTGCAGAACCAGTTTGGCTGGTTTGCCCCAGAGACTTATGGAACCAGAAAGGTTCCAGAATGCTCTTGGAGAGTTTCCCTCTGATCTTAGCCGTTCTTCAATGACCTCATGGCTTTTGGGGATACTATGCTAACTGAGGACATTGAGTGAATGGCTCCTAGGCATCCGCTCTCTGACTGTCAACAACGCAGGCCCCCCTGGTTTACAGAGAACCTGCAGCGGATGAAGCAAGAAGGGCGGTGGTTGGAGCAACGATAGTGTCAATCTCGTGCTGAAGCCGACCAATTGCAGCATAGAGTCAGTTTACAGACCTATGCCGTAGCTGTGTGGGCAGCAAAGAAGAGGTTCTTTGCTGCTCTCATAGCGTCCGCAAAGTCGTGTCCAGCTGAGCTTTTCCGGGTGGTGAGGGGGCTGGTCAGTCCAGCCTCCCTCCGACTGGAACTGGAATTTTCCAGTGCTCGCTTGACAGTTTTGTTGACTTTTTTGTGGATAAAATCACTCATTCACCACAGCTTTAGCGCTGCACTTGTAGCAGTAGGAGAACCAGAGGAAATGGAAACCCCGCCTTGTCCTGTTTTATGGGATCAGTTTCAGTGGGTGTCGTCCACTGATGCGGAGGAGGTCCTGGAGGCTGTCACGGCCACCTGTTGTGAACTGGACCCGTGCGCATCCTGGCTGGTTAAGGCCAGCCAGGAGACTCTAGGGCTGGTGCTGACTGGGGTGGTCAGCGCCTTCCATAGGGAGGGCAGAGTGCCGAGCTGCCTCAAGGAGGCAGTGGTATGGCCTCTGCTCAAGAAACCATCATTAGACATTGACTCCTTGGCCAGCTATCAGCCTGTCTCTAACCTTCCCTTTTTAGGGAAGGTTATCGAACGGGTGGTAGCTCAGCAGCTTTAGGGGCATCTGGACCATGTCAGTTTTCTGGATCCCTCACAGTGTGGCTTTCATCCGGGTTTTGGCACTGAGACTGTGCTTGTGGACTTGGTTGATGGCCTTTGCTGTGAATTGGACCAGGGTCGATCGATCCTGTTGATTGTATTAGACCTTTGGGCTGCATTTGATACCGTTGAAAACGAGATGCTGGTGGCCTGCTTGCGGGACCAATCTGGGGTGGGTGGGACTGGTTCTTGAATGGTTCCGTTCCTTCCTGGCCAGGAGAACTCAAGTTGTGGTGTTGGGTGATTGTTCATCTTCTCCCCGGGGCCTCACATTTGGAGTCCTGCAGGGTTCTATTTTGTCCCCTCTCCTGTTCAACGCGTACATGCAGCCTTTGGGCAAGGTCATTAGACGGTTTGGTGTGTGGTGTCATCAGCATACCGCATGTACACATTGTCAATATGCTGATGATACCCAACTTTACCTTTCTTTTTCAACTGACCCACACCTGGCAGTCTCAGTGTTTACTCGGTGTTTGGAGGCTGTGGGGAACTGCATGAGGGTGAACTGTCTGAAGCTGAATTCCAACGAGAGGGAGGTGATGCTGGTGGGAAGGGCTGAGGGAGTGGTGGCACCTGTCATTGACAGGGTCTGCCCACTGTTGGGTCCTTAGGTCCATATTCTAGTGGTGCTCTTTGACTCACAGCTCTGCCTGGATGCCCAGGTGGTGGCTGTGGTGAAGGGAGCATTTCGTCAATTACATCTGATGCGTTGGCTTTGGCCGCATTTCTCAGATGCAGATCTAGCTACCATCATCCATGCTTTCATCACCTCAAGACTGGACTATTGCAAAGCTCCCTATGTGGTGCTACCCTTGGTGACGGTCTGCAGCTGGTGCAGAACGTGGTGGCCCGTCTCCTTATGCGGACGGGTTGCCATGAGCACAGTGCTTCATTCTTTGCACTGGCTGCCTGTAGTCTTCTGGGCCCAATTCAAGGTGTTGGTATTGACCTATAAAGCCCTAAATGGCCTGGGCCCCCACTTATCTGCAGGACTGCCTCACCCCCCAGGTTCTGGACCAGCCCCTGCGGTCGTCCAGGGACGCCTCCCTCAGAATCTCCCGGGTTTCTCGGGTGACGATGATGGCGGGGGGTGTTCTCAGTGGTTACACCACAGCTGTGGAACTCCCAACACAACGGAGGTCTGCCTAGCCCTAGGCCTTCCCTCTTTCCGAAGACATCGTAAGACCTGGCTGTTCTGCCAGTCGTTTGGCGAGCGAGATGGTTGATGGTGTGGTGTTGGGAGGGTTTTTTGGCTCCACCTGGGGTTTGTTTATTATTGATTTAACATTGTTTTTATATTGTTGTTATTTATAGATTAATTATATTATAATATTTTATTATGTGTTAAAGTATGTTATGGACACCCCCCACCCCACCCCCAAGCTGCTGTAGCAGGAGGAGGCAGCCAAGAAATTGAATAAATGAATTTCTTTTATTTCATTCCAAGCATCAGTCATTCTAAGATTAGCTGCCCAGTAGTATTGTGTTAAATCTGGGAGATCATTACCACCCTTTGCTCTCAGGAGGTGTAAACTTTGTTCTTTAATCCTAGGTTTCTTGAAGGACCATAAGAGTTTTAGAACCATAAGAATCTGGAAATAGTCTTTCTGGCACTGATGAAGAAAAAGTCAGGGATCCATATAGGGAGCAAATAGAATAAATAAAACACTCTTGGAAGCCAATTCATTTTAACTGCTGATCTTCTACCAAGCCAACTAATATATAATTTGTTCCAGCTCTTGGCTTCCTCCTGAAACTCAGATTTTACATTTTTATAACAGCCCAAGAGAAAGAGTAGATCACTTTGATTTTTTCTATAGTTTCCAGTGCCATGGAGATATGCAGAAAACAGAAATTTTACCTGTTAATTTTATATCCTAACAACACACTGAATTGATCAATCTCTGACAGAAAATCCCAGGTATAGAGGTTTAAGGTTGGGTGATATACAGCAGGATATCATCTGCATACAATACTGTTGTGTTTTTTTTAGATAGATTTGATTTTTTCCCTTGAGTAAGACCGTTATCTCTAATTTTCTGTGCAAATGTATGTACACACACACAGTGGAGGAGAGCACCTAATACCACACAGGTAAAAGTCACAGGAGGCTAAAGACACTTTCACGTTACTGGCGAGGCAGGCAAACCTCCGTGAATGCAGTCATGACTCTATTCTCACAGGAATTAGCACATGTGGGAATGCGCTATTCCACTTTTATCCTGCAAGAACACTCATCATTATAAAAGCTACATTGTGGGACCCAGTCGGGCGTGAGTGTTCTCACAGGATAGAAGCAGACTAGTGCATTTCAACATGCACTAATTCCCATGAGAATAGGGCTACGATTGCATTCATGGAGGTTTTCCTGCCTCCCTAGTAACGTGTGATAGTGGCCGTAAGTGGCTGAGTGAAGCCACCTGGCCGGGCATGAGAAGGGGATCTGGACAGTTGAGAAGGGGAACAGACCATCAGGGAGAGGCAGGGGGCCAGAGAGGGCTTTGCCTCACAAGGGCTGAGCCAGCCTGCAGCCGGGAGCTGCTCCTGGCTGAGCTGTGCTGCAGCAGGGACTGTGCCAAGCCAGGAAGACCTATGCTGAGCAGGTACCCCAGGAATGTATATATGTGGACTACTGGGGACCTGGCTGGAGGGACTGTGTGGTGAATGCTGTTTCCAGCAGAAGCAGGTCATTCACATGAGGCAGAAACTTAACGGCTTTTCTTCTGTGTTTGCCATTTCTTCTTGTATTTTTTGCGAGTTGAACAGAGCTGCTACGAGGCTGATCCCAATCCCCGTGTGCATCCCAAGCACACCCTGGGGGCTGCAGAGATGCAAAAGTGTTGTAAAAGTGCTGTAAAACTGTCATAAAAGTCCCCCAAAGTGACAAAAATGAAAACAAGCAATGGAAAAATGCCAGAAAGTGACAGCATTGATGGGAAATGATGAAAAATCACAGGTGCCCATATTGACAATTGTGAAAGCATGAAATCTGCAAAGACTGACAAAGTACTGACAAATACTTGCAAGCGTTCCCCAAAGGTCAGTATTTCCTTGTGGAAAGGGATCACTTGTACAAACCGACAATATTTAACTAACTTTTCCAAATGACTGAACACCAGTCCCCTCTTACGGAGACTCATGGAATTATTATTCCATGAAATAATCTTATACGTATCTAATGTGGACATAGACGATTATTATTATGCAATGTCTAACTTCCTTTTTAACTTGGACAGACCTTAACAAACAAAACAAGCAAACAAACAAACAAAAAACCCGATGGATGCGAACACGAATACAAATAATTTATTACGGCATTGACTTTCGTCGTAGACAAAAATGGACAAAGAAAATGTATATACATGAAATAGAAAATTACAAAAGTTATAATAAAATCCAGGTCCATTTACAAGGACAAATTAAAAAAAAAATCAAACCATAAACTTAAGCAAATGTAAGAATACAATACTCAACATCAATCCAGGGACCTATAAACTAGAAGTCTAAAGTCGTGGACTACTAATATCTCTAACGATAAAGCAGTCCTCATGGCTGCTCAAGCTGGGCGGCTAACTCTTAGTTAATGCCACATGAGATCCCAAGATCTTCTGTCTCCTTTCGTTGGCCAGTTTAATAAAAATTGCCAAAGGAATGAGCGAGTCCAATGAGGATAGAGTCAACAAATATTTAAAGATCTCTTCTAAACCCTCCCTCATTGCTGAATCGATTAGGGGAGATAGCCAGGTGTCAAGAATTTTGTAATAATGACAATGCAGAACGAAATGCTCCGGTGTCTCCACTTCACCCAATGAACAACGACACAGTCTCTGTTCTATTGGGCGACCCTCATAGTGGCCTTCCAGACCCCGATGGATGCTTATAATCAGCAACTATTCTTAAAAGGAAACAAAATTAACTATATCTGACTCTTTGTTTGTAACTTCTATACTTGTCTAGACTTCTTTTCCTAAACTTTTGAACTAAGGTGAAAATGTCACCACTAATTAAATTCTTATCTAACAACTGATGTTAAGGTAAAGTAAGGTAAGCAGTTCTCCAACCCCTGCTACAGACTGTTTACTTCAGCTTCATCAGAATAATACATATATCCCCAATTATACCGGATAACTTTTTGTAGGTTAATTACTGGCAATAGCAAACTTAGAAAATTTTTAAAGTAAAAGGATCAAGCAGTTTAACACTCAGTTATCTCTTTTTCACTTTTATGGTCAAATAACGTTTTAGAGTTAAGTCACTCAGTGTACAGAGAGAAATAAATTAGGATTTGTTTATTCCATTGTCCCAGAGTAATTGCAAGGTGATCCTTCTTTGATATAGAAGACTTGTGATATTCTTGGGACCCTTGGCAGGAAATCTTCTGCAGCTTTAATTGAGACACTTGGTGCTTTCTTGGTTTCCAGCTCTGTCAAGTAACGTTGCTGTTTCTGGCGAGCTAAAGAACTTGGTTTGGTTTTTATAGTGGATCTGTAATTTTGCAGGATAGAGACAAAGTAGTAAAGTGATATCTTTTATTGGACCAACTACAATTGGTGGAGGTATGCAAGTTCCATACGGGTTACAGTAACCCCAGACTTGTCTGATGAAGGACCCTGTGAGGTCCGAAAGCTTGCATACCTCCACCAACTGTAATTGGTGCAATAAAAGATATCACTTTACTACTTTGTCTCTATTGCCTAAATTTGGGACCAGCACGGCAAACCCTATTTTGTAGGACGTAACAAAGCAAAAGGAATGTCCGGCTCCCTCAGTCTTCTTTTCTGAGTGAAAGCTGAAGTGTCAGAAAAGAACATTATTTTGCTACCTCTGTATTGATAGATTCCTTCCTTCTTTCCAGTTGCAGAATTCTCTCTTTGTCTTGAGGATGATACCTCTAGGTGGTTATTCAGGAAGTGGCTTTGGTATCAGGCTTTATTGTGCTCTTTCAATTTCCAGTTCTGGGGTGGGGTCATCAGGAGCAAACATTTCTCCAACCAAGGCTATCAAAAATTGAATCCTATTTCTCCCTTCCATCTCCTCTAGTAGACCTATTAAGTGCAGGTTGGATCTTCAAGGCCTATCCTCCAAATCTGCCAGTTTGCTATAAGTTTGCTATAAGTCAGTCAACTACCTTAATAACCTGAGCTGTGGTTGTGATTTGTCTGTTTTCTAGGCCTTCCATTCTCTGCTGTACATTCACAAGTCTTGTTTGAAATAATACCATATTAGATTTAATCTCCTTCACACTGTAGTAAAAACACTAGCTGCTTGGTCAGAGAGGTGGGTAAAGCTTTTCTTCAACTCCTTCCTTCAGAACAAGCTCCATTAGTGCAGGCCCAGTGAAGCATAAAGCAGCTGAGGCCCTGTAAAATACTTGAGTGTCCCAGTACTTGCAGGCCCTGTGCTGGAAGGAGTAGAGGTAGAAAGAGAACCAGCAACTCGCTCACCAGGAGACACCACCGCAGCCGAGTGCTTTCCTCTGCCGCTTCCTCGCACTCTAGAGAGCTCAGTCTATTCTGTTTTGCTTTTCTTTGGGGGAAAAATAAAGGATCTAGAAGCTGCTGGTTGGAGGGAGCTGAGCCACAGCTCTATGGTGCAGCCATCTTGAGGTCATATGACTCTCCCTCAAATGCAAATTTATTGAGTGGAGACTACTGCACCGATACTCTTCTATCTTCATTCAGCAAACAGAGCTTGGGAGATCTGACATTATTGCCAGTTCAGCTAGGTGACTTTGGGCAAGTCATTTTTTGTGTGTATGATGGGGAAATGACGTAGCTTTGAGATTTTGGGATGAAAAGGGCTTGGATGTATTTTCCTCTAATTTCTCTGTGAATTTCAATGAACAACCCCTACCAAATATTACTGAGTCCTTATTTGTAGCAAATTGGCATATGCAGTGATTAGCTGACTAACAGCTGGGCTACATGCTATTAGCTCATAATTCAGAGGCTTTTCAGTAACCGAAATAAATGTTAATCTTCACTAAGACTAGGAAATACAGGTAAATCTTCTCCATTTCTTTTGTGCTGAACTCTTGACCTCCATGTATCTAACCTCGCTTTGTGCCAGACACTGTCCGGAAGAGCCCACTCAATCCTTCCTCAAAGCATCCTTTGCTACTATTCACCATATAAACAAACAGTTGTTACAAAAAAGAGGGGAAGGTCAGCCCTGTCCTCCTTCGTTTGAGATGCAAGCAGGGCCCAGCACACCTGACTATACCCATGCTGAGTAAACAAGAGCTGAATGAGGCAGATGTTGTTGAGTGCAGAATCACAGGGGAAGCTCTGCTCCCCACCCAGTCTTTCCCCTTCTTTTTTCTCTGTCTCCCCATACATTAGATGCCACCCTAGCTCTCTGTTTGTTTTCCCTTTTGTGCCGGGGCAGGAAGCTGCACTCCCAGACAAAGAGCAGACTCACCGATGACGAGAAAAGAAAAGGAAAAGATTTATTGCTGGGAGCAGATTGGCCAAGGAGATGTGTATGTTGCTTTAGAAGCTGCCTTCATTGTCCTTTCTTTTCAGCGGTAGTGGAGCAGGTTCAGGCAGAGGCAGGAAGAATCCCAGACAGCAGAGAGGAGTTTCCACCAGAGAAATCCGACTTCATTCAGAAAAACAGGCTGAGAGCCTGGATGTTTTGGCTGTGATATATTTTCCTGTTTTATGCTGTTTGCTACTCATCCAGGCTAATGGGAGCCATATAAGAACCTGGACAGGTAGAGTCCTGTTGCACTGTTGCCATGCCATGATTCTTTCACATAATAGAGGAAACTACAAAGGCCATCTGAGAGCACTTTGGGTTATGGTTGATATGTGGAAAACCTCAAAGTTTGACATAACCTTAACTTAGGAGCAGCTGTCAGCATCTTCGTATTACACACGCAGCATGTGGAAGTTACGTCGATGTGAAAAGTGACAGATCTGTGCAATAAATGTATTGTAGTGCATGCTGGTCTATCTCCTTCCCTTTGGGATTTAGTTTAACAGCCTAACCAACTACCATATTTTAAACGTTAATCTGCCAAAGAAACTTTTCTTCCTTCTAATCCAAAACGTGGAAAAGAACAGCATTTGTATCTACTCTGGAAAGGCCTGAGAATACATGTGAAAACTGGGATGCTTTGGGGTTGGAAAATCTATTTTAGACTAGATTTACAATTCAGTAACTTTTAAATTACTTGGAAAATTTCCCTTAGCCATTCTATTTCACTGCCTCACTGGTCTCGGGGCATAATCCTCCATTCATTGAAGCTGGTGTCTCTGGTCCCACTGATTTATTTATTTATTAGTAAGATTTTTTTATGTTGATATCAAAACAGTATGTGTAAAAAAGGATACAATGTTGTTAAACAGAACCAGACTATAGTAGTTGAAATTAACTAAATACAAAAACATATGCTCCCCCTGATTTTAATGGTGAAGGATTGTGTCCTTGCTGTTAAACATTGTACCCTCTTTCTAATTTGAATTTGCCTAGCTTTAACTTTCAGCCACTGGCTCCTGCTATGGTTTCCTCTGCTGGATTAAAGAGCTTTTTTAGTATTCAGTGCTTTCTTCCCAGGAAGGTACTTAGTGGTTGGTTTATGCCCTGACTCATTAAACTATTTTGAAACAGACAGAGTACTACAGAGAACCAAACTCTGTTTCATGTTCCACAGAGATACCTGCCAAGCAGTTTCTAAATATAAATCACTCTGGAGTGTGAGATGCATGCAAACGAGTTCTCGCCTCCCCGTGAATTATTGCTTTCCATTCCTGCTCGAATGCATTATGTGTGTTTCAGAGCTGTAGCTAGGGGATTGCTCCTTCTCTTACTTTATTTTGGCATGGAACACGTCTCCGAGAAGAGCGATTTAAAAGGCAAGGCTAAGGCATGGTTTCACTTTTTAAACAGGTGTCAGATTATGACACAATTTCCCCCTCTTGGGGCAACTACTCTGCAGATGTCTCATTATCACTGCAGCCATTTGTACACACAGTGGCCTGGAAAACATTCATCTTTGGGTTGGGTCATTCTTTTACAGAAGTCAATAACCTGCCCTGTTCCTGGTGCAGTCAGCAGACTGTGTAGTTAGCCCCAGGTGCCCATATTCTTCCTGGAGCTTTACCTATTAAGGCCAAGAACAATTTCTGTGTGGCTGCTTTTTATCTGAAGAATTAAGACTCCAGGGTAAGAAAAGTCCTAGGCTTGGAAGAAACGGCCAAGAAAAGTACAGCATTAAAGTGCCAGCAGATCGGAGGTGCTGCCCGGCCCCGTGATGCTCATCCCCAAAGCATTCCTCTGTGCCAGATCTTGTGATCAGGAAATGCCATTGGGCGAGTAGTTGGACCACCTGTAGCAGTGGAGGCACAATTGAGGGAGGGGAGATAAATGAGAAACAATGGATGAGGAGACCATGCTAGAAGGCCCAAACTTTGAGACTGGGCTTTGAGCCTGAACTATGAAGCTAGGCTTTAAAGAAATAAACCCATAGAAGGCCAGGGCTCTCATATCCGTCCTATAACCTCCCTCTTATAAGACAGACATAATCTCTTGGAGGCATTACGACTAACATCTGGAAATGACGACGATCCGTGAATGCTTAATAATCCAATAGGGCCCTAAAGAAATACAATGGAACTATATCTCTAAACGGCAGGAGGAGTAGGGAGTGGGTGGAATGTCACTGAAGGTTATTCCAACCCCATTGTTATTTTAAAGGTTCTTTGTACTTTATCCTACCCTCCCCTTCCCCCCCCCCCCCGCTCCCTTCCTTTCCAAGATGCAGTTCCATTGTATTCCTTTACCACCGCGTAAGGGCTGTTGGCATTCACAGATCACCTTTGTTTGTAACTAGAAATCAAGTAGCCTCCATTGTGTTGAATGGGCAGTTTTCATCATTCCTTTTAGTGTATCCCCGCTGTGGGATGTGCCTGCTGTGACAATGAACACTACATCACATGTTTCCTAGGCCCTGCTTTCTGCACCATGTCCTGGCCCCATTGCCTCTGCCCAGGTAGGACCTTGGGTGTGCTGCACAACAGTCCACCCCAACTCAGTTCACCACTGGCAGACTGTGCCCTAGCCCAGTAGCCCACTCTAGCCCCTTTTCTAAACCTCCCAATGACTGCTCCTCCTCTTCCCCAGATTGGAGGAACCCACACTAATTGGAAGCCAGGGGAGAAACCTCTATGTTCCCCCACCCCTGCATCTTAGGAGCCAGGGAGGTGAGCGAGAAGGATCTGTATTGGTTGGGGTGAAGAGGGTGAACCTGTGCTGCTTCTCCCCCACCCAGAGCTGGGGGAGGGGAGGGATCTGTGTTGCCCCCCCGCCCCAGTTCCCAAGGCAGGGGCCATGGTGCTGGGGGGTTAGGGCGGTGTGGCGCAGTTCCAGAATGCCACTCCAGCCCCCTGAGAGTTTCTCCACCCCTGCTCCACATGCCAACACATCCATTACCTGCTTGGCCTCCACATCCCCCTGCCAAGCGATTTACAAAGCCCATGCCTGGTGAGCTTTAAAGTTCACATTGTTACAGACCCATACATGGTCCAGGTCAGGAGCCTTGACCTATTGTTATCCCCTCAGGAGAAATGGTCAGGGATTAGAGCTGCATGCTGGTGCTCCCAGAGTGTCATGGGGCGTGCACATGGCGTACTGTTGATTGTTGCAGTGAATTTCAAAAAGCAGTGAGGAGGTAGTTCATTGATGGTAATGAGGAAAGGACAATAGAGGCTCCCTTATCAGTAGCCCAGGAGGGATTACTTTGAACTTGCCTAGGGATGCCTGCTTGGCTGTTTCTTCAGGATGGAAAAACCAATGCATTGTCCACAGTGTTAGCTTACAAACTGGGCTTTCTCAACCCTCCCTATTGAATGAGGGACTTTACAGCAGTTGTCTGGGACTGGGGGGCACATAACCAAAGAGGTGTGCAATCAGGGATGTCCCAAAACATCTGAGGGGTATGGGTGGAAGGAGTGGGTGAGTGGGGGTGGTAGGGACAGGCCCAGAAATAGCTGGGACTGGAGGTTTGGAGTCTGAGTGGGGATGCTATGCCTCCTGGTGCAGTGGAGGGCTGGATCACCTAGAGGGAATTGCATGGATACGCTAGAAACGGCTTGACATGCTTTATTGTACATATATTTACAGGTAGTTACATGGTATTAGCCATGAGGCTTATGTGCTGGCACATGGTGTCCCTTATCTCCCCAGCTATGTGCCTCTCAGTCTAGTTGGTCTTCTGTTCCCTGAACAGGGACACTGACCTGTTACGGACAACGGGGTGGGGGGGTGGTACACTGCAGCAGTGCTGAGAGTCTTGCAGATGCTATGCAGGATGCATGCCGCTGTGGTCAGCAGAGGAGCGGTCTCCACCTTGAAGTTTATCCAGGCCAAGCTTGATCATCATCTCTGATTCAAAAGCCTGAAAATCCTCTCCACTATGCACCAAGTGGCACTCAGCTGCTGGTTGAACAGGCATTGTTCTGGGGTGCAGGTCGTGGTGTAGGACTTCATGAGCCACAACATCAGGGGGTAGCCCCCAGAATGACAAGCTTCATGAGCACACCCTCAGTGTTGGTGATCGTATTTGGTCCAAAGCCCCCCATATGTATGTGCCCAAAGAATGGGGACAGGCACAGGATGCAGGTGTCATGGCCATCCGGCCAGCACATTGATGAACCGGGCATGGTGGTCTGCTACTGCTTGGAGGACCACCGAGAGGAAGTCATCACAGCTATGGGGTGAGCAGATGATGGTGATGCGGCTGCCATCACCCTCCCCCTGAAAGCTCTCCATCACCTCTTCAGGGTCAACCAATTGGACCACCAGCTTCATCAGTATGCCCACGATTAACTCGCACACCTGGACAAAGATGGCAGCCCTGGTGGATGTGCCAATGCCAAACTGTTGGGCCATGGAGCAGCAGGAGTCTGGTGTGGTGAGCATCCAAATTGTGATGACCACAGGGATGGGTATCCTCATGACCGTCTGCTCCTTCTCCAGCTGTGGTCTGAGGATCTCTGCTATCTGGAACACAAGTCCACTGGGACATACAGAAATGTGTCATCCACTCATCATCTTCCCATATGGATAGCACAGTCTCCCACCACTCTGTGCTTCTCAGTGTGGCCCATGCAATCCTTCCGATGGGCATCACCTGGCACAGGGTGAGGTTCACTTCACCCATGTCACAGGACAGGTAATCCGCATCATCTCCCCTTGCAGCACCTCCATCCTTGGCAGCATTCTCAATCAGCGCTGGACGAGGGCCATTCGCAGGTTCTTGGCCCTGCACGGTCCCCACAGTCCATTGCACCACATCACCCTGCCCACAGCTCTGGTGACAAGCCATCTGTGGCTGGCAATGGCCTTGTGCCAAGCAGAGGAGACAGCTTGCACTGTCTAGCTTGCTGGCTGGCTGGCTCGCTTCAGCAGTTGTGAGGAGGACCTGCTGGAGTGCTAAGTGCTTGTGCTCCATGGCTATTGGACAGATGGCCATGGCATCTTCAGACAATGTGCTAGAACCTTTGAACTTTGAGCCTTGAAGCGCCACGTGTGAGCACCTATCTGCCATCACCTGGCTGCCTACACACCTATGTATTGGCTGGGAGAGTTCTGCACAGCTGAGTCCACATTGGTCCTGCAGCAGAAGGCTACACCCTGCCACAGACATGCAGGCTGCCCTGGCGAGAAGGGATGCTTTCGACCCCCACTATATGGTTGTGCAACATTTGTTGGTGAGGGGCTACTGGAGGGGTATGTTTTAAAGGGGGTTATATGCAGGGAGAGCAGGATTTCTCATAAAGCAGGGTGTGTTATATTCCAACACACCATGCAGGACCCTGCTGAAACTTTGTGCTGTGAGCTGCTAGTGAGTGATCCGTGAACTGTACTGTGAGAAGCTGTGAGGGACAGTGCTGGCAGCATGCCAGCAGACCAAAAATTGCTTGGACCGCATGTTTATGCTTTCATTCTTCCCTTCTGCTTTCTCTTTTCTTTATCTGTGCACCCAAGTATGCCTGTTGCTCCCTACAGCTGACTTTTGTGGGTGGCAAACAGTTCCTATGGCTGGCAGACATCTCTGTGTTCCAACGGGGATGTCAGGGGCTGCATCCCCACACTCCTAGAGTACTGTGCAGGGTGGGCAGAAATGGCTGCTGCAGCTTCTTTTGCCTGTAGTTCTCCATAGCTGACTGTACATAATGGCAGCAGGAAGGATGCAAAGAGTGGGGGCGTGGAACGGGGCAGGGATGGGGCTGAACACCCGCCCGTGTTTTCAGTTCCTCAGCCCAGCCCATGCCATGGGGAAAGTGAGATGGCTATCCACCCTCCTGGATTCACCACGGGTGGCCTCTACATATGTTCTTCTCTACCTGCCAGCTGAATTGTCTCATTTGTTTTCACCCATAAATACTTTCTAGATGGCTTCTAGAAGGTTTCCCCTTCTTCTGTTTCTGGGCCATTCCCTCA
This sequence comes from Sphenodon punctatus, assembly GCA_003113815.1. NCBI lineage: Eukaryota > Metazoa > Chordata > Lepidosauria > Sphenodontia > Sphenodontidae > Sphenodon > Sphenodon punctatus. Next base: position 2,468,088 of record QEPC01004304.1, on the reverse strand, counting down.
GTCTCTGGAAGCTACTGGTAACTCAGCTATCCTTCAGTAACATGTCATCTACATTACAATTGTCTTCCCCACCTGCCCAACTTGTTTTGGCTAAAACCTGCCCAACTTGTTTTGGGTTCACATTTTATTTTCTACTTTCCAAACGTAACTTTTCTTTATATTGTCGCCACGTACAATTTTTTCCCTCATTGGACTCATCATTTCTAGACAACTCCAACACCAGACGTGTTATGTATTACATAATGGTTTCAAAAGTACAAATGTATTGTTTATTCACATGAAAACTATGATATGTGCGCGTTACATATGTTTTATTTTCATAAACCCTGTCACTCTGGATTTCAATTTCTGCTCTTTCAGTGTTTAGAAGTTCACCCGGAGCCCATCTTGGTGATCTCCCACCCCTCTTCCTTCTAATGTGTGCACAACAACCTGGCTGTGTATGTCCATGTCCATAGCAGAATGGTGGCCTCAACTCAGAATATGGGCCTGTTTTCATGTACAGAATTTCACAGCATGAAGTTTCTTTGTACATTTTTGTTTAAAGAATGCAGTGTTTACCGTATTAACAGAACATGCAAGTTCCAAAAGCGGTAGTTTTATGTGTGTAAAGGAAGTAACTTCTGACATGCAAAACAGCACCTGACCCAGTATTAACGTGTATTTATAATGCGATACACATGCCTGTAAGTGGGGTGTATAACAGTGGTGGCTGGTGCTTAATGTATTTGGTGAGGCTAGGGAACCGAGTCTAGGGGTGGAGTTGGAGACAGCACATAATGCATACCAGCAGATACCAGAAAATACCTAATTTAAATCAGTGCCTACTGGTACACAGCCACATGCAACATACCCCCCTTCTTTGCTCACACAAACATCCTCCTCTTGCAGACACACCACCACCCACTTTGCCCCTTCAACTTCCTTGCGCCTCTTTCACTCATGAAAAGGAAGTCTGGTCCCTTTGCTGCCTCAGGGCTCCCTGAGGCTGAATCTGAGTAGCCCCAGGAAGTGCTGGGCAAGCTCCCTGCTACACCTGGTCACAGACTTCTGTGCTGTGGATAGAGTGCAGTGTGGAGCTACTTTAGGTTAGCCTTGGGAAACCTTAAGGTCTGATTTAGAGTAGGCCCAGCTATCCCACCTGCAGGGCTCAGCTGTAGCAAAGAGCCTACCTAGGGCGAATTCACACGTGCAGCAATTATCTGGATTTTTAAAAACTGGTTCTCAATAGTTCGCTGTTAACAAGTCCTGTTGCATTCACATGCATGCCATACCGTTTTTAAGTACAGCGAAATAATGCATTCAGACCTTCTTGTAGTGCG
>QEPC01004304.1:2440119-2463534 GCA_003113815.1 Sphenodon punctatus | reverse complement strand
TGGTCCACGGTGTCAAAAGCGGCCGAGAGATCTAGCAGGATGAGAAATGTCGAACATCCTGCGTCCATCTCCCGGCGGAGGTCGTCCACCAAGGCCACCAGCGCCGTCTCGGTGCCATAGCCGGGGCGGAACCCAGATTGAAAAGGGTCAAGGAGCCCGATGTTATCTAGATGAGCCTGGAGCTGGAGCGCCACTGCCCGCTCAATAACCTTCCCTAAAAATGCTGCTGGTGGTGTTTCTCGTTTGGCAAGGGATACACAATGTGTTTACGCATGAGAGGTGCAAGTGATATGTGCGACATGTGCATGTGATACATCTTGCATGTGTGCCATAATATGCACATGTGAGGTGTATGCATTTCAGGCATATGATGACACCTCTGTCATGTAACTCAAGAAACTGCCTCAAATAAGGCAAAGCGTTGATAATGATTCTACCCTGAAAGTAGTTTCTAAACTCCCTGCTCTTGCAAGCTTTTTTAGCAGGGCCAGCCCTGGCTTGGGGAGCACTCCTCTGGGATGCATATTTTGGCCCCTGGTGTGTTTAGTTTGGAAGTGTCCTGCTCTGCAGTAAATGCTGGCTAAATAACACTTTCTAAAAAAAACTCCAACAGCAAAACAACAAACAGTCAAAACAACGAAAAACCCACATCACAAGCAACTACCATCATCTTCAGTGAGAAGGGAGCCATCCTGTCCCTGAAGAGCCTTAGAAGCTTGGTCAACAGAAGACATGAGTGTCATGGGGATTATGAGTTACTGATGCGTCTGTCATGAGTACATGGGTTCTCAGCAGTAACGTGTTGTAAAACCAATTGATGTAACCTGGGGGTGTTTGGTGTCTAAACGATTGTTGTAACATATAGAACAACATAGTGTGGGTTTTTATGACATTAATTATTGATTGTTTAAGCTAGAATGAAAGTTATAGTAAAAGCTTAGGAAATGGAACAGGAAATCTAATCAAGATAAGCCAAGTCTGGTCCAGGCAAAGGGTTCTGCTCCCAATACACATTCAAGCAGCCTACATGATCCCAAGCAGGTACCAGGGGAAAGGTGGGAAGAGAAACAAAAGATCAGCATAAATATTTAAGGGATGCTTGATAGCACTTAGAAGAGAGAGTTCCTGGAGGAGAATTCCTGAGAAGTAGCATCAGTATGTAATGCTTGGGCCAGTGCAGACAGGGCAAATTGCTTTACAGAAGTAGACCTGATCTTAGGTAAGAACTTGGGGAGTTTTCTAAGCTGAGTTTGCATTGCAAACTATTTTGATTTAATTTTATTATGCACCCTCTATATTTACTCGGAACCAATATTATCTGTCTTAATTTTTATATACATTTTCTCATTATAAAGCATGTATCTGTGTGGTTACTGGCACTGAGTACTGACTGGGAGAATTCTTGGTTTACCACCAAGACGAACCTAACCCAATATTTTCTTATGACTGTGGAGCCCTGAGATACAGGCAGCAAAGGATTAACCCCTTACGGGCTGGCACACTCTGGGGAGAGTGGTGCTCAGTGGTTGCTGTTAAGTGGGTTAACCGAGTTGTGGCCCAAAACCAAAACATCTGCCATACATTGGCATGAATTGGAGGAACCTAAAAACCATCAGGCTCTTTACTGCCTTCCATATCAAACCTTAGACGCACTTCTCCAGTCTTACCTTTGCTAAACAAACTCAGAGTAGCATGTCTTACCCCTCCTACCCCACCCCCAAATGCTACCAACAAAAACTCCACAACATGTGCACAGTCTGCCCCCTCCAGAGTGGATGTGATGAGACTGCATGACAAATATCACCAATGTATATACTACACTGCTGGCAGGTGCTCAGATACTATTGGTACTAGATGAATAATATTTTATTATTATTATTATTATTATTATTATTATTATTAATAATCAAATATATTATACCCCGCCCCTCCTGCGAACAGCTCGAGGCAGCTAGCAATCCAATATAAAACAATATTTAAAACATCATAAAACTAACAATAATTAAAACAGGGATAGACAAAATTGTACTAAAAAATAAAGCAGGGTAGAGGGAGGAAAAAAAGCCCACTAACCCACCCTCCCCAAAGGCCTGGGTGAACAGCCAGGTTTTACAAACTCGCCGGAATGTTAAAAGGCTTGGGGCCTGGCAAGCTTCATCTGGGAGGGAGTTCCAAAGATGTGGCCCGGCCACCGAGAATGCCCTCTCCATTGTGGCCCCCCGCTTCACACGGGGAACTTCCAAGAAGGCACCCCCCCCCGGCAGACCAAAGGAGCCGCTCTGGAGTGCGGAGGGCGAGGTGATCCCTGAGGTATGAGGGGCCGAGACTGTGAAGGGCCTTATAGATTAATACTAATACCTTGAACCTGGCTCGGCACGCTATTGACAGCCAGTGCAGAGCCCGGAGCACAGGTGTTATGTGGCCCCGGCGACCCATCCCCGAAAGGAGACGGGCCGCCGCACTCTGCACTAGCTGCAGCCTGCGAACCAGGAACAATAGCTAGTTCTGTATTAATTATGCTGATGATTAACAAGCATTTATATAGTGCCAGCAATGTACCTGGCACTCTTCAAAGTAATTGAATAGACACAGTCCCTGCCCTAGGGCTTACAATCTGAGGTGGGGGGGGCACACACGAAGGAAGGGGAACAGTGGGAGAGACAAGGAGTGTAGTCAAGTATTTATTATTGTGAAGCCAAAGCCTATTACAATTTCCACAACATCCAACACAGCATACAACATACAAATACAGTATCAGAGAAGGAAAAATAAAATAAATCCAGTAACCCACAACTTAACACGGCAAGCTTTCCTTAATTGTATCTAAAGATTTGGCAGAATTTTGCAGCCGCTCCTGATGTTTCCGAGTCCACATGATCAAGAAGCCTCCTTACCAAGATCCCAGGGTCCATTGAACCACCAATAAATCTACCCAAGAGGGCTTTCCTGGGCCCATTAAGGGCCGTGCAATGGAGAAAAATATGTCTACAGGAATCAATTTCCTGTAGGTCACATAGCTGGCAAAACCTCTCCGATCTAGGGGTACCGAAATGGCACCCCTCTTGCAAAGTAGATGGATAAACATTGCATCTAAAGCAAGTGAAAGCCCTACGTCGGTTAAAATCCTGCCATAAATATAAGTAGCTGTTTCCCAGATCCTGGGGACCAACTACGGGATATTCGGGGGCAACTCTTTGACTTGAAAGCAAGGACAATTCATTTTGGAGTTCCTAATCTTCCAATCTCCTCTTGATGAGAGATAATGCTCCCCCATAACTCAAATGCCCTAAAAATTCCCTTGAGAAACCCAGGAGCTTAACGTCATCCTCCCCCAGGCGTGGCCAGGAGCTGTGGAGCCCAACCCTCACCGCCTGGGCCAAAAGAGAATTTTCCAGGGGGGGAGAAACAAGGAGTGTAACATTCACGAGGATGCGAGGTCCCAGGTGCACGCGCTTGGCTTAGTTACATCAAGAATGATGGCTGGCTGGTCCATGTGGTGAGGATATGAGTACACAGACCTTAGGTAACAGATTGTACTGGATGGAGGGTATCAGCAGGAGTTAGGTGAGGGGAGCAAGAAGTCGGGGCCACAGGAGCTGCATCACTGTGTTAAAATCATGAACATTTTATTCATTATAAAATTGGAATTTCTCCCTTCACTGTGAAATCTGGTAGGAAGGATCACTTTTGGGGATCACTAAGTTTCAGATGTTTTAACTCTGGAGGCAGAATGACATTTCCCTTCTTATTGAAGGGAATTGGGGGGGGGGGGCAGGGTGGAATGATGGGTAGGTCATCTCCAGAAGTGGCTGAAATTATGGGGGAGCTGGATGGAATGATATGCAAGAAGCCAAAGGATGTGGCTGGAATGACAGGGGTCTGGATGGAATGACAGGAAGAGGGACACTGGGAGTGGCTGGAATGATGGGAGGCTGAGTGGAATGACAATACAAGGACACTGGGAGCAGCTGAAATGATAGGGAGCTGGGTGGAATGACACATTGTTTGCCGCCCCGAGCTGCCTTTGGGCAGGAGGGGCGGGATATAAGTTTTGAATAAATAAATAAGTTAGAGGCATCCAGGAGTGGCTGGGAGGATGGATGTTTTGGTAGAATAGCAGGTATGAAGCCACTGGAAGCAGTCAAAATGATGGGGAGCTGGGTGGAATGAGGATGCAAGGGCCCAGACCCCCTCACTGTCTTTCAATTTCCTCTCTGTGGCTTCCTCACTCCCCCCCCCCCCCCCCCCCTATTCCTGGGGAAGGAATAAAGTCAGGAGAGACTCTATGGAGTTAGGTCCACTGAGATATTTTACATGAGTTGGACATAATTCCTTTAGGCAAATATTTATATTTATATTTTAACTGTTTTATTGTTTTTATTATTGTTGTAAGCCGCCCCGAGCTGCATTGCAGGAGGGGGCGGGATATAAGTTTGAAAAATAATAATAAATAATAATAATAATAACTGATAAAGATCAGGGCTGCAAGGGAAATGCTCCAATGAGGAGGGCTTAGCAAAGCAATCTCTCCCCTCCTTCTTCCATCTTCTCGTGAAATTGAGGGGGCTGCTCCCAGGTGGGGGGGGAAAAAAACCCTCTGCTGGTGAAAGTGACAGAGCTGAGGCTGAAAGGGAAGTTTACGAGCTGGCTGCTCTGGCTACTAAGTAAACTCTCCAACAGGTGAAACTGAAAATGCTACTGCTCCCAGTTTCAAACCAAACCCTCTGGGAAGTGACAAATCTCAGAGCTGCAACTAGGGAAACTCTCCAGAAGGAGGGGGTCTTCGAAGCAATCTCCCTCTCCAATGCGCTCTCCCCCCCGGTGAAATTCAAAGCTGGGGCTGAGGGAGTCTCCTCGATCCTGCTGCTGCCACCACTAAACTCCATGCTAGATTGGGGGAAGAGCCACCTAGGGTGGCAGACTGAAGGGGGTGCCTCTCCTGCAGGACTTGCCACCCTAGGAGACCCTTCCCCGATCCAGCGTGGAATTTAGTGGCAGCAGCAGCAGGATTCCCCTTGATCCTGCTGCTGCCGCCGCCACTAAACTCCATGCTGGATTGAGGGAAGAGGCGCCTCCCTCGCCCCTGTCCAATACAGAGCTGCAGCAGTGGGATAGCTTCAAGTTATTGCCCCAGGCAGCAGCCTGCGCCTTGACAGGATCCAACCCCAAAGTACTTAGTCCAGATGCTCTTGGTCCATATAGTGCTTTTTATTTACAGTGTCCAGCACCAACCATAAGTCCATACAGGATCATATAGTCCAGTACACACAGTATTTACATAGGATGCCTCTCTGAGTGTCTTGCACAACAGGCCCCTCTGGCCAGGCACAGTCAATTAGATTTTCCCCCCTAATTTTTTATTAATTTTCAGATATAAATGTTCACAGTAGATGACGATGTCCTAAGATGGAAATAATGCTTACAACTATCAATTAGCCCTAAAGAAGATTATAATCAAAATGTGTTGGCTATCTGAATATATCTTCTGAAGTGCATGTCAGATCATCTGTCTATATAAAATTCTGATGTCTGTCTGTTGGTTGGTCAGTTGGTCTGGCTGAAGGCTTTTTTATTTTAAGTCGTAGAGGGTCCGCTGAGGTCTTAAATGAAGGATCATCAAACTCTTTAGTGTCTGACGGTTACAGGGCCATGACTAATGGCTGGGGCCAAAGTTACATCCACCTAACATACGTTGAGTGTGGGAAAAGCTTCCGTAATAGTTACCACCTGGCAGGGGGGAAGGCCCAGCTGCCCATCAGTGGAGCTGGATCTGTTGTTGGGTGGCCGGACCTACTCCCCTGCTGGGTTGCGGAGAGGGCTCTGCTGCCAGGCCACGGGGCCTTCTCTGCTGCAGGGTGGTGGTGAAGGCCTGGCTGCCCGGCAGCGGAGCTGGCTCTGCAACCTAACAGGGGAGTAGGCCTGGCCAATTAGCAGCAGATCCAGTTCTGCTGCCAGTCAGCGACACCTAATCCCCTGCCAGGTGGCGGAGCTGGCTCCTGCCGCCATTCAGCAACAGAGGAGGATCAGCCACCGGCAACGGAGCTGGCGGCTCTTCCTCATCCCCATCCTCCGGACCGACTGCAGTAAGCGTAGGGCCCTGAGGGTTGGAGGTAAAGCCAGCCCTGGGGGGTGGGAGTGTTAGGGATGTGGATTCCCCACCTGGAGTGGGCCCCAGGGAATGAGGATGATGGGGATTAGGGACAGCCCACCTAGTTTTTTTTTCCTTCCAGTCCCAGACCCTGTTCCTTTCTGGTTCTTGGTTCTCTTTTCCATTGAAGTCAATGGGAAGATTTCCCCCATTGACTTCAATGCAAAAATTTCCCCATTAATTTCAATGGGAAAGAGAACCGGAAGCCGAGCCACTTCTGAAAATCAGGGATCCGAAACCAAAACTGAAATTAGGCCCCGTGTCCCAACCTTACTGCCTACCATTTTCCTCTTGGCACCTTCTAGCTTTGGGAAAGCCCTACCCTCTCCTTGCTATCTCTGCTCCTGTAACCTCCAGAGATTGGGAGTAGGTAGCCTGTTAAAGCCCCTACCCCCACATCCCCAGGGATTTCAGGAATAGAGATATGTTCTGCGTAAATCCTCCACAACTCTCTCTGATTGTAAGTTCCTTCACACTAACAAGGAACTTTCCACATACAGCAATTGTCTTCTCTATGAAGGTAAAGAAGCATCTACGTCTAACCTCTGCATATATATGCTACGCACAGATACCCATTCTCTTATCTATGAGAAGGAGGTGTACATCAAGAGTCCATAGGTTGTATGTAAAATCCACATCCATCCTGACATAACTTACAAAATCTCACTCTCCATAGGATAACATAGGAGCTTCAAAACATCATAACTTAAAACTACTTGATGGATTTTCAAAGTCTAAACTCAGGAATGCACTACACTTCCCACTTGAATTTTCTGACACCTCTACACCTCCAGGCAGACTTAAAACGAACTTTTCTATGTCAACAAAAAGCATCACAAAAGACAGAAAAACAGTTCTGCCTCCAAAGTTCAATGTCCTATAACTCAGCTGTTTCTCACCTGAACTGGCTGAAAGTTGGACAGCTTCTATTCCTCATCCATATGATTCTCCCTGCAAAATTGCACAGTGATATGATAAATCATCTTGATCTTAAAATCAATCATTCTACTTGTTATAACAGTGTTACAGCTGCCTTAACTATATCTATATCTATCTATGGCTCTATAAAAAGGCACTCGAGAGTGGAGACGATGACCGCTAAGGCTGGCCCAAAGGCTTCCAGACCAAGTTCAACACCAAAGGTACATCCTCCACATTGGGCAGCAAACCTAAAGAAGCTCTTACTGAGACCGGTGCTCTGAATCCTGACATTGCTGGTCCCAACACTCACTCCCAGCCACAACTTTCAGCTGAGGTTGACTGAAAAATCAAAGACTTCTACTTTTACCAAAAAGTCTTTATCCACAAAGGCAAAAAAATTGCTTACGCTTGAAGTTTCTCTCATCCTTCTCAAAAGGGCACTGGCAGTATCCCACAAGCTGAAACCACAGAAACTGCAATCTCCTTCCAAAAAAGAAGCTGAGGAAGAGCCCACTTCAAAACAAAGGGAAAATCCTAAACCAGCCAACACTGGCTCTTTGATGATATTACCTTCTCCAAAGGCCACTCTGACATTGATGCCATGAAAGAAATTGCTTAAACAACTGCAAACGTCTCCAACTCCATTGTCACCAGAGATGGATTTGCCTGCGGAGGTTGTGAAGACACTGTCCACATCACCCAGACATTCTTGCCTCCCATGTTACCAGGTTCCTACCTAGAGTCCGAGGATGTTACTCCTCTGCCACAGGAATAGTCTCCCAGTATTGCTGTTGGCATTCTCCTGTAAGATCACTGTGGCAAGTCCTCCTCCAGCCCTACCAAATGCAAGGGGCTGGGCTCTGATGTCTCTTGATGTCAACCATCACCATGTTGGCTCTTCAATGTCTACGCCACCACCTATAGTTCTGCCTGCTCCACTGCCTCAGAAGTCTCTAACAATGTCAATCCCTTCACTTATGATATTACAGCCCATGCCAGTCTTGCAGACACAGGCCTCAGAACAGTAGCTACTCCTTCTCCAACATCAACATTCCCATGACCTCTATATCCACCCAGGTTAGGGATCACTCTGCCAGTTTTATGTATTGAGAAACATGGAGAAGGAGTGCCTGACTTACTGAAAGTCAGTGGCAAAACAAGGAATAAAACTCAGGTTTCCAGGCTCCAAATCTACTGTTTTAACTGTTGCTCGACCCCATCTCTGGTCTGGTCCTTCTCTGCCTCCATGAACCCACCCCTTCTCCCTCACTAGTTGTACTGACACACTGGAATTGTAGTGAGTATCTCCCCTGTCATCTGTTTCCCCTCCATCCCAGGCCAGTGCTTACCAAGAGGCTTTGGACCCATTCCTGCTGGCTCTGCAGTAAACCTACATATAAGGAATCCAAAGAGAAAAACTCCTTCCAGCGGAGCATGGAATAAATGTTTTTAAGAAGGGTTAAGTCTGAACTGTGGCTTAGCTTGGGTAGGAAATCTGACTGGCCTAGCAGAGTCCTGCTGTAAATGCAATCTCCTAGCCTCAGGTATGTGGAATTAACTCCTTGCATTCGACGGCTGCTGTATGGCCAGCCTAAGTCGACAGGGCCTCGAGGGTGCCTCCCAACTTCCATTGTCTAGCTGGAGTGAAAGATGGGAGTCCTATGAAAATAGGTGAAAAGCATTAACTGCTTGATCTCCCTTGAGAGGTCCCTTCACTCCATTTGCGGGAGAAGGTCTGAAATGATGCTAGTGAGGCAGAGTGCCTGGAGCTCACAGGTTTCTTGTAGAAACATTTCCTGTCATTTCCTGCCATCAAACCAAAGTGCTTTTCCATGAGCCTTGGAAATACCTCTGAATGCCCTGGGCCAGGTACAAGCCCCCAGTGAGCACAGGGTGGAATGGATTCTCACTGCTGCAAAGGACTGCATGCTGCTACAAAACTAAGATTCAGGGTTAGAAAGGCTGAGAGAATATATGGGAGAGGGCAGTCTTCACAAGGGCCACTAACTAGAATATGGCATAGAAGCAGCAGAATCAGAGTTTATTATTTATTTATTTGAATTTATATCTCACCCTTTCCCTAAGGCTCAGGGCAGTTTACAAGATGAGAATTAATAAAATACATAAAAACGTAAGAATCCTCTAAAAACCTTGTCCGAGCCCTACCCCCCTAAAAATCCCCACCCAACCCCTATTCCCACCAAATACTTGGCCAAAATGTACACTGCCTCCAGAATATGTTTGTGCTTAAACAAACCTCCAGCATTGTGCCTGGCTACTGTGAGCCAGTGTAGACTGTGAAGCACTGGTGTAATGCGCTCATGGTGATTCACCCCCGAAAAGGAACTGGGCTACCGTGTTCAGTACTAGCTGCAGCTTCCGAACAGTCATCAAGGGCAGCCCATGTAGAGCACATTGCAGTAGTGTAGTCTTGAGGTTATAAGAGCATGGATGATGGTGGCCAGGTCCAAATCAGAAAGAAAGGGACTCAGCCTCCCCCCTAGATGGAGATGGTGAAAGGTGTTGGAATGTGCAACAGTCACAAGTAAAAGCCCATTGCAAGCCCTGCAAAGGTAATATGGGACTTGTCCAGTAGGGGGAGGGTCAGGGGATGAAATAGGTTTTCCCCCCTCCTTGTCTCTGCTCTTCTCCTCTCTGTGTCCTCTATCTTGTCCCATGCAGTCTGTACAGTATGGAAGCATGTCTTCTGAGCTCTTAGTAAAGTTCTGTTTTGAAGAAACTTCTGCTGTGTGTTATTCAACAGAAAGCTAACTTTACAATAAAAGGCACTCCTGGAATGTGATTTCCAGGTGCAGCAAGTGTAAGAACCCAGACTTGAACCAGCACCCTTGTGACCCTGAGCACAACAGCTGACTCTACAGCACCACTGGTTCTCGCTGACCAAGGCCCAGTATTGGCCTATAAGATCTCCCTCAGCACCAGCCACACCACACCCCTCCTCAGCCTTGCTGCATGCCCTCAGTTTCCTGGTTGGCTACTGGCCTGCAAAAAAGGCCAGCCAGTAGCCACAAGAAGCTGGGAAGATCTTCGGTCTTGCTTCCTGGTTCACCTTCCTGTTTTCACTTTGTGTCCCCTCCTGTTGTCTCCATGCACCTTTGGACTGACTCTGCAGTCTCTAAACCTTGTGTGTGCTTTGCACCAGCTAGAGGCCGACCCTTCTACCCTTCTGTGCTGGAAACCAATCCTTCAGAGACCGCTTGTGAGTCTGGCCATTGGTGTCTGCTTCAGTAGGGGCCCAGCATCTGCTTGATGCACCCCAATGCAACTGTCTTGAAAGCCCACTCTCCCTGTGCCAGTCAGTCCTGCCTTGTTCGTCCAGTCTGTCGTCCCCCTTGGTCCATATGCCAATCCTCACTGTGATACTTGGACCCTGCACTATGATCCCACACCATATTTTATTATTATTATTATTATTATTATTAACAAACATTTATATAGCGCCAGCAGTGTACCTGGCACTTTACAAAGTAATAAAATAGACACGGTCCCTGCCCCTAGGGCTTACAATCTGAGAGACAGGAGCTGGGGGAGAGACTTAGGAAGGGGAACAGAGGGAGAGACAAGGGGTCTAACATTCATGAAGATGCGAGGTCTCAGGTGCACGTACTTGGCTTGGTTACGATGATCTTGTAACAAGATCTTGTCAGCCAGTTGGACAAAAGTGGCAATCGCCTTGCACTCTGCCTCCTTGGAGAGTTTCAATATATATTATGTTTTATGGACCAAATCCAAATACTTCTTCCTGAGGAATAATGGGGTAATCCATGTTTCCCTTATAGCCTCATACAGAGGGCACTTAAATATGTTCTATTGTTTCCTTTCTCCAGCCTGGCAAATACAACTACGACAGTCATTTGGAAGTGCCTTATACCGAGCTTGAGTCACTGCGGTCTCAATAAGTTGACATCGCAGCCTAGTAAAGTTCCTGCGAAGCTCTCGTGCACTCAGTACATCTAGATAGCCTTCGAATCCAAAGGATTCCTTAATCCGACTAAACCAAGGCGCTGCCTTCCAATCTGCCAAGGCCGCCACATCCTCTTGCCTACCTAGATCCAAAATTCTCTCTGTTAGTTGCCTTCTTTGCTGTGCTGGAGACATTTGCCACAGCATCTGCACAGAGACCTGCCCTTGCTAGGTATACAAATAGGGACTTGAGCCACGGGTACCCTATCCCACTGGCATTTTCAAGCTTCTCCATAAGACAGAGATGAGGCAGTGCCTTGTTATCCTGATGTAATATAGGCATCCAGCAGTGCTAGTGCATATCCATCGCTTGCAGTTTGTTCAGAATGTGGCAGCGTGGCTGCTTAATGGTTTAGGTAACTGTGATCATATTACACCCACCATGCGTTCTCTGCATTGGCTGCCTGTGGAGTGACAGATTGAATTTTAGATTGCACTGCTGGTTTTTAGGGCCCTGAACAGTTTGGGCCCTGGCTATATTTGAGACCTCCTTCTGGAGCCTCACACTGCTGGGTGTCTGTGTTCAGAAACCACCCGCTGTTTGGGGCTTCCGCCATTGCATCTTAAGTCAGCGGGCAAGTATTAATAAAATCAGTGAAGTATTATAAAACATATGGTGGCTTTTAAAATCTTTAGAGTTAACAGCATCTGTGCCTTCCAGTTAGACAGACAGACTAACCCATGGGACTACTTTTATTCAGGCCTTTAAATTAATAGACACATTCAAATGCTTTCCATTGTTTTGCATTCTTGCATTAGCTACAAGTGTTTGAAGAGAGGAGTCATTCCAGCTTAGTCCATGACAGGGATCTTTTCCTGGGATGAGGGTGCTGCTGCTGACTAGAGATCACATCCAGTAGGTACAGTTCACATTTGTTGCAGATGTCCATAGAAGGCCAGTCTGCCATGGTCTTTGTACAACAGGAAAGAGGTGGAACTACACAGTGAGGCTCAAACATGAGTGGCACCCTAGAACAGTCCCAGTGTTCTACTTCATACAACAGTTGTGTTGTTTCCTGGTCTTGGGTAGTAGTTAGGTCTTCCTCTTTTGTCAGCCTCAGTGCTTTGAAGAAGGTCTGACAGGCGTGGACATCTTGATGCAGCAGTCACAGCAGATGGCACTGCTACGAAGATGACAACTGTAAGGCCATATAAAGAACTGTTTATGACAACTGGAACAGAACCTGCCTCTTAAAGATACACAGTAACAAAAAATTTCCATTTCAGAGATCAGCATGGCATATCTCGTTTCCATCAGCTCAGCAATGGTTGGCAAGGGTCATGTTGAAGGAGAGGAGTTATCCTGAGATTCTGGGCTTGACTGGACACAACTGAGCTCCTGCTTTTTAGCTTTTTTACTTTTAAGTCTTGTACTGGTGTTTTGGAATGTCATGTGGGAAGGAAACTGCACAGGTCCATCTTCGTGTTTGCTCCAGTTTTTCTCCGAGGAGAAACAGTAAAGTTTTGGTGGCTGTTTCACTTCCCTCATGAGCAGGTCATGCAGGCTGGGCTCCTAGTAGGAGCACTCTTTCAGTTGTCGTGCCGATGCAGATTTTAAGAGAGGTTGTGGAATGACTACATGGCCTTCAGAGTTGCTGCAAGCTTTCTTACTATTAATCTTCACTTTGCGGAGGGTATATCGCTTGTGCTGCATGTCATCCACCAGCATTTCATGGGGAGAACGACCGTATTATTTTGGAGGAATTTTATGTCATGGTTGTTCCAAGGCCTTGCACAGTCTCACACCCTTCTGCAGTTCATTGATAACATCATGCCACAAACCAAACAAGTGATTATCCTTTTCCATCAGAGAATCATCCTCCACAGAGTCGTATGTGTCCATGCTTCTCTGATTCTCTTGTAGCTCTGAATAGTGAGCATGAGTTTCTGCAGCTCGACATATTCAGCAAGAAGAACCTGGCAGATCGTCCTGTAATAGCTGGTAGCCTCAGAAGGCTTGGGCAGACGTTTCTCACAGATCTTGATAACATCTTGGAAAGTGACTGATGGTTTGGTTGTTTGTGTTTAGTTTAAGCATGAGTGACAGCAGCTTCTCTAGGGGGGGTACTCAGGTCTTGCTCAATGAGGCTCGCAATCCCCCAGTCCAGGGCTTTATAGATTAGTTTTCCCAGAAGCTCTGTCAGCTTGTCCTCCAAATGATGCGTCTTGTGAAGATCAGGCTTTTGTCACACTGCAAAGGAAGCAGTGCCATCAGAATGGACACTAATGCTTTCAAGACCTCTTAAAGCAACTGTCTGCAATGAAGGATGCAGCCTTTGAGCCATCTGCTTCATTCCGTGGCAGCACTGAAAACAAATGGCCCAGGCTTGCTCTTCATTTATAATACCTCAGTAACTCTCCTAGTGAAACCTGAGTAAAGGCACTGTCATGCCTTATGAAAGCCATTTGCCCCGCAAGATTTATTTATTTATTTAATTAATTAATTAATTAAACTGGGGGTGCTTCCCACCTATTCCTCAACAAGCAGCCAAGTCAGCGGGCGATCAGGCTTTTGCTGTGGTGGGCCCCTTGGTGTGGAACTTGCTCTCTCTGGATGTTCGTCTCAGTTCCTCCCTCCTTATCTTTTAAAAGCACCTGAAAGCATATTTATTTTCTAGGTGCTTTTAGGATCGACTGCTGGTTCCCTGAATGTACTCTGTCCTCCCTTTTTCCTTCCCCTATTTTACAATGTTTAATATGTTTTTAAATTAGTTGTTTTAAATGGTTTGTTTATATTGTGTTTACTTTTATGTAAAATGTGACGTGCTCTGAGTACCATGTAGGTAGGGGGGGCACTATAATAATAATAATAAATAATAAATTATCATTATTATTTATTTCTACATGTTGGTGTTTGCCTTGCAGGCTGGGCCCTGAATGGCCATTAGGTCCCACCACACAGGGCAAGTGATTAGCTGGCATGTAGGTGCTGAATTAGGATTTCAAGTATACATTATAGTAGATGCATATTTTGTGGAAACATGCAACGGCTGAAACTGCTGGGATTGAGAGAAGGCTCTGGTTGCCTTCCCTCAAGGGTGGGACTATCTCTGGTAACAGCTGCAGGGCTTCTTCCTTTGACTGCAGGAGGATATGGCACTCTCCTGCTCCTTCCTAGACAGCAGCATGATCCCGTGGTTCTAGAACAGGTCAGGGACTTAAAAGATTTGGCTTCTAGTCCTGGCTCTTCTGTTTGGTCAATGGTGAAATACTTTGCCTATTTCTTTCCGTTCCTGGGGATCAGGAATGCTGCCACTGAAATAGAAACTGTGGGTGTGCGTGCTGTGATGGCAGCATCCACCAGTGCTGCTTGCCACTGAACTACCTGGCAGAACTTGCAGCCCAGCAGTGAAATCCACCTTCTAAAGTTCTGTCATTAGTGAATGTGTATTAGAGAGCGGCCACAAGAATCCCGTCCCTCCTCCCAGTTGCCAATTAGCTTCTGAGACTCCAGTTCTCCTCTGTGCAGGAGAACCCTATGTGGGAACCAGTGTTGTCTAGTAGAGATGGGAAATCATATTGAAAATCGGTATTGGTTCAGTATCGGACTGATCAATCTTCAATTCAGATTTAAATTGTATTAATTGTAATCGGAATTGGATTCCAACCAATATGGTTTAAAACCATGTGTCTTCCCCCAGTTCTGCCTCCCCATGGCCTCTGCTGGGCAGGGGCCCGTGGGAGGCAGAGCTGGGGTTAGAGGGGCCAGGCAGTGGTGGGGAGGGGACGGGGTAGAGAGGCTGGGCAGGGGTGGGGACCGGGGTAGTTTGCACTTACCTTTTCTTCCTAGGCTCTGGCGATCTCTGCAGTGCAGCCTTCTCATGACCACGTCAGGAAGAAACTAACGCCCAAGCAATGCACGTGTGCAAAATGGCTTCCATGACCATTCTGTGCATATGTGGTCATTTTCCAAAATGGCGCCGGTAACATCATGCCATTTTGGAAAGTGGCATCCGATCTGCGCATGCTCAGAATGGCCGTGCATGTGCAGAACGACCATGGAGGCCATTTTGTACATGGGCATTGCTTCTGGAGGTGGGATGTTGGGGCATTCTGAAGCCTGGCTACTATATTGTATATCAGGTGCCTTGGTGGTGGGGCCTGTGCGCATGCTCAGGGTCTAATTGATCACCATGTTTGTGGTTGGGAAGGAATTTTCCCTCTGGGCAGATTGGCAGTTGACTGAGGGTTTTTATTTGCCTTCCCCTGTAGCATGGGTGTGGCTTGCCTGTTTGGGACATCTGGATCCTCTTTTTCTAAAATTATTTCCTGTTATTTCAGGCATCCGTGTGCTCTGGTTGGTCCCAGTCTCTACTTGTAGCTATTGGTAGAATTTCTCTGTGTGGATGGTTGGGGTGTGGCAGGTCCTGCAGTGGTGCAGGGGGCTGGACTAGTTGACTCTTGAGGCCCCTTCCAGCCTTGTGACTCTGACTTTTTTGGGTTAGTTTCTTCCCGGCACGGCTTGCGCGGGTTGCCGGAGCCTAGGAAGAAAAGGTAAGTGCAAACTGAAACAGGTTAGTAGCTGAAAACCTTATAGTGTGTGTGTCCTATACCCAGTGACAGTTCACCTCAGACACAAACTACCCCCTCTCCACCCATGCCCAGCCCCTCTACCCACTCCCCACCACTGCCTGATCCCTCTAACCCCAGCTCTGCCTCCCCCGGGCCCCCGCCAGAACCCGGCGCCGGTCTCTCCCAGAATCCTCCCCTGCTTGCCAGCCACAGTAGTGCTGCTGCCGCCACAGGCACTAGAACAGGTAGTACACGGGTAGGGGTCTGGGGAAGGTGGGTCTTGGGCAGGGGGTCCAGGGGAGTCAGGGCTGGTGGCAGCTGCAAATGCCAGCACCGCTCCAAGAACTTGCCAGGGGATCCAAAGGGAGAACAGCTGGGAAATTGGATCCCCCATCTCAAATTGGATCTGTCAGATCAGTCCAATTTGCCCCCAAATCGGGCAAATCAGATTGATCTGATACTGATCTTCCTATCCCTATTGTCTAGTAGATCAAGTTATTGATCTTGGACCTGGGAGACAAGGGTTTAAGTCCCATCGTAGTCATGAACTCACTGGGTGGTCTTGGGCAAGACACCATCCCTCAGCCTCAGATCCCCCATCTGTAAAATTATAGGACTAGTAATGACCTACCTCACAGGGTTGCCATGAGGATGAAATAGATAAGGATTGTAAAGCACTTTGAACTCTGAAAGTGTAGAAATTGTGATGGCAATCCTTGACTTCAAGCTTTCACTGAGATTTCCAATTCCTCCATGACTTGGTAGTGGCACCTGCAGAGGCAAGAGTCTCTTGTTTGGGGCACTAGGAATTGTTTGTATAATGTGCCACTCCTGCCTGCTGCTGTGGGCTCTGGGAGCATGTGGTGGTTGTTGCTCACGCCCAACCACTCCCTGCCAAACTGCTTGGAATCAGCTGTCAAGAGATCAAAGATGAGGCCCTGTTGGGCTTTATGGAACAGGCAATTCATGGTTTGTGTGTGTGTGTATTCTAACTGTGGCAAAGTCACTGTGAGCCATGTACGGAGGCTGCCTGGTGTCTCAGGCTGCTACGATGGAGTAAGGAACAGTAGGGAAACTTGCCTTTTTACTCACAGGAACCAACTGTAGCATGTGCCTGGTGGGGAAAGGCTGCCCTAGCATCTCAGACCGTGGTAGGGTCAGCAAGAGAAATCTTGGACCAGATTCACCTCCAATTCACACTGATGTAGAGTACGGGAAACCCATGGAGTTACAGCACCATAACTCTGGAGTGAGAGTTAAATCTGGTCCTGCCAGACTTCTGCACTGGCTCTTTGCCTTGATAAACTGATTTAAAATCATTTAGAGTTAAATAATTGATTTTTAACTGATTATATCAGCAGACAGTACATTTTGAATTTAAATAATTGGCTTTAATTATGTTTTCCAGTTAATAATTACATTCTTAAAGGAAGATGCTTTCTCTTTAGTTTGTGTGTTCATTGTTAAAACACACTGATTTGGTAATATTAAACACAAACTTTCCATGGGATTCTGGTACTTTGGTAACCATGGCACTAGTTATAGAATATCTACATTTGCTTTGGCAGTTAAATGTCTTAGCATTCAGATTATTAATTTCTATTTTTTAATATGCTAGAAAATATATTTTTTCAGTTTACCAGTTAACTTCTTGCTAATGGTTGTTTACAGGACCTGGCCTCCCTCATCCATGCCTTCGTCACCTCGAGGCTGGACTACTGCAACGCGCTCTACGTGGGGCTTCCCTTGTTCCTGGTTCAGAGGCTGCAGCTAGTGCAGAATGCGGCAGTTCGTCTCCTTATGGGGACGGGTCGTCGGGAGCATATTACACCTGTGCTCCCGACTCTGCACTGGTTGCCAATAGCCAGGTTCAAGGTTTTGGTGTTGATTTATAAGGCCCTTCACGGTCTGGGCCCCTTGTACCTCAGGGATCGCCTCGCCCTCCGCGCCCCAGAGCGGCTCCTGTGGTCAGCCGGGGGTGCCTTCCTGGAGATCCCCCGCGTAAAGCGGGGGGCCACAATGGAGAGGCCATTCTCGGCGGCCGCGCTGCGCCTTTGGAACTCCCTTCCGGAGGAAGCTCGCCTGGCCCCAAGCCTGTTGTCATTCCGGCGAAGTTGTAAAACCTGGCTGTTCACCCAGGCTTTTTTTTTGGGGGGGGGGGAGGGTGGGATAGGGGTTTTGTTATCGCCCCTACCTTACTTTGTATATTGTTTTAATGTTTTCAAGTTGTTTCCCGGGGCCCTGTTTTAAAGTATTTAAATTGTTGATGTTTTAAAATTGTTTTATATTTTATAATTGTTTTTATCATGTTGGAAGCCGCCCCGAGCTGTTCTCAGGAGGGGCGGGATATAAATGTCCAAAATAAATAAATAAAAATAAATAGCTGATTTTGGATAGAAAGTGAAATTTAGCTTAAATATGCTCCATAAGGGCACGTTTACTTTTACACTAGTTAAATGAAATAACTAAAATGATGAGATAAGTAAGTCCGAAATGCAAAACTAAAAGTTTTGTTTTGTCTTTTTAAACTGTGATCAAAAGTAATTGAAGCAAAAGCTTTTTTTGCAGCAGAGGAACTGAAATTGCTGACATTTTTGAGGGAGTGGGGACACCAGCATTTACAAAGATGGAAAAGATATAGATGCTTAATCAGGGTTTGGATGTTGTCTATACTGGGTCACTGCCTTCCCAGAAGGCATTCCCACCCTTTTCCGACATGGCCACACCCCTCCAGAGCTTCGGGATCATCTCCTTTTACTTTCCCAGCCACACATCCCGCATGCCAGCCACATGTGGAGGGATCTTTTTGCAAAGCTGCTTTTTCCCTAGACCTACTTTCCTAAGACTTTTTTAAAAGCTATGATGGTGCCAGTGTCTCCCAGCCTGGTCTGGGCTAAGCCATCCTAGCAGGGCCTGCTGACTGCCTGACAAAAGTCAGAAGATAAGCAGCAGCCAAGGGAAGGTCAAGGGCAGCTGAGTTGAGGGTGGGAGGAGCTGCAGGCTTGAATGACAGGATAGGCAGATTCAGGACAGTGTGCAAGTGAGAGGGAGAATCAGAGAGCAGAAGAACAGTCCGGGAAGGAGCCAGCAGTAGCAGGTGTATAGTTGGAGCCGTGGAGCTGACCCATGCTGGTTTGAAGCAGTGCCACTGAAAGGAGTGATGAACCAGCTAGCACTGGGGATACAGAGGCAAGAGCACAGTCTTAGCTCTGGGTGGAGGAGGAGAGACATGAAAAACTGCAGAGCTTGGGAGGCCTGGCCCTGTGATCTTGGAGCTGTTCCTGGCTCACCATGAAACAGGCACACTGAGATTAAAGAATTAGCAAGCATGATGCAAAATGTTCTGTGATCCACATCCTCTCAGATGCATTTGTCCCCACTATGGCAGCTTCCCTGTCCCCAAACCCTTCACTGCAGTCTTGGAGAGAAACTCCCAGACCTTACTTTTTTGTCTCTTAAAAATAAATCTGCAGTCCCCTTTACCCCCAAAACATGCAGTTAAACTTGTCCTGTCTCTTTGCACTGACTCTCATGTCCAGTTCTAAAGGGCTCTGGTTGAGTCCTTGGTGTCTGCTGGATCTGCATTCAGTTACCCAGCTGGTCTGGCGCCTGAGTGAACATGCCAGATATAGATGCTGTAGTGACTGGTGCTCCATGAGCAGCTAAACCAGATGGAGTTTTGGGGGGCAGGGACATAGCATTCTTTTTTGTTTGTTTGGACGTCTATACATGGCAACTAATTTGAATCTTTGGACCTTTGGTCCAGTGGCTTCTGTGTGCGTATGCCAACCTGTTGGTGATTAAATTGATCCTTTCTGTTTGCTGCTTCTTTTGCGCAGTGAGGAGAGAGGAGAGGCTAACTCTCCTCTCTCCTCACTGTGCCACTCCCACATGTACATGCTCTGCCCCAGCTCCACCACCATTCAGAATGCTGCTGCCATCACTAGAACACTTCTTTGGTAAAGATCCTGGAGAGCAGACACAGCCAAAGGGAATGTAAATAAATACCCTTTTGCTCTGAGGCCACTTTTAGATGTGCGCGGCGAGCACGTTGCATAAAATCATGCTGCGTGTGGGATTTAGACGTGACATTTTGTGCATTAAAGCCAGTTGTGCGTTCTTTTAAAGCCGTGAATTAAATACCTCAACATTGAGGTATTTAATTTGCGGCTTTAAAAGAACGCGTGACTGGCTTTAACGTGCGAAATGTCACATCTAAATCCGACACGCGGCATATTGACACGCAGCATGATTTTATGCAACATGTTTGACGCAGACGTCTAAAAGCAGCCTGGGGCTTATGTTGTCTCAGTTTAGGAAGCACACAGGACTACAGAGAAAGATCCTGGATATCTTGCTGATAGAAACAGATCCTTCCTGTTGTGAATGGACTTTGTAGGCTTCTGGTGTGCGTGCGTGCGTGCGTGCGTGCGTGCGTGCGTGCGCGCTTGCTTTATACATTTCTGTTACGCAGTAGCAAGGTTAGCTAATAACAGCAAAGGTAAAAGAGCCTATTTATGAGAGGAAAGGTACCCCTTGAGGACAGGTGAGTTATGAGACCTGACTCTGATTCACTTTCAGGAACCATGGCTTCATTTTCCTGTGTATACAAGTTGGGAATGCTTGTGATAAACATAATGAGGTGCTTTCTTGAAATTTTGCTATATAAATATAACTAAGGCAGGTGAAGTTACTACTACTAATCATTTCTGTAGTGTTACTAGGCATATGCAGTGCCAGATTTCAGACAGGACCCTGCCCAGTGGGCTTACAATCTAAGATGGACACGGAAAGAGATGCATATTCCCATTTTACAGATGGGAAACTGAGGCTGATAATTTGTGACTTGCCTGAGGCCACCTAGTGAGTTCATTGGATAGGGTGAGTTTTAAACCCTGGTCTCCCATGTCCAAGTCCAGCACCTTATCCACTATGCCACACTGGCTCCCTGGCATTGGCAGTCTGAGGCTTCCAGGCAGATCCCAGAGATCATTTCTTCAGGCCAAGCTGAATGGAAAGGGCCTTCTGATGAGGCGCATCTACCCTGATGTGTTCAGGTGCTCTGGCATGGCATCCATTGCAACTGATCTGACTCATTTTCTTCTTCTCCCTCAGTGATCTGAGCATGAACAACATCAGCAAGCTGCAGCCTGGCGCCTTTCACCACCTGCGCTTTCTGGAAGAGCTGTAAGTATGGCTCAGAGATAGCTGGTGGTGGAGCAAATATGGGCCACACAGGGTTAAAGTGGTATCACTAAAGTAACAGTGCAAAAAGAAAAATGAATTGGGGGTCCAGAGGAGGGACAGTAGGTTGATTCAATGACCAGTTCTACCCATGGTCAGTTGTCCAGTCAGCTGCAGCCTAGTGATTCCCAAATTCTTTGCTTGCTTGTCTCCATGTGGAGATTTAAATATTCCTGAGACACCATATGACAACAAGCAATAAACTGATCAGCCCTGACACTGGGACACACGTGCTCAAATCAGATGCCCTCACACACACTCTCATTTGCCTTCTCCAAATCACTGATGAGAGGTGTTTAAGCATTATTGCTTCTACCAGTCTCACCCTGTGCAAGGAACCAGGACAGAATAGCATCTTTTGGTTCTGAATGTCTATGAACATTAATATGAAGGAGGAGGAGGAGGAGGAGGAGGAGTGTATAATAGGCAGGGAAGAAAGGAGTGGGATAAAGGTGGAGTTAAAATGGCAACCCAGTAAATGCAACACAGAAACATCCATCCTCAGAAGCCTCAGCACCGCATAATGGTACCTGGAGGTTGCATAAGATGGAATTGTTCCCATTGCTATGTCCATGGATATTGCACATGGGCCTCCATGAAGGAAATATTCAAAGCATCATAAGTTCTAAAGACACTGAGCCCAGGTGTCATACCAGGGTGTGCTGCATCCAGGTGATCAGCCCATTGGTGGCAGTGCAGCATGGCCAGCTCTGCTGCATTGGGTGGCTGTACATTTCATATTAGTGCATTGGGCTGCTCTGCACAGCACTATATATTAGGCTTGCTGCAACAGCGGATCTGTGCATGAGGTGGTAGTGGACTATGTTCTGTTATTTCAAATGTGGCTGTAAAACAAGGATAGTGATGCTGGTCCACCTCTCAGATGTACTAGAAGTCATCACTCATTCCCAGTTCTCTTTGAGAAACCTACATGCAAGATGCTGGCTGTTTTCAGACAAACATAATACCAATATTATGGCCTCTAAATCCAGATTCTAGGTGTTCATCTCAATAGCCATACCAGTATAAATAGTTCTACTTCCAGGGTGAATCCAGGTTTAATATTGGTATAGTTCAACATGGGTTGAAGATCTTATCTAGATCTGATTCAAATAATGTTGGAATACTGTTCGTCTGAACGCCTATATCGATATTATGCCCCTAAACCATATTGCTCTGTAGGTAGACATATTTCCACTCTATGTTCCCCTCTACCCATCTGCTGTAGGGACCCATGACAGCAAGTGACAGGCAGCAAGGACGTTGTGAGGAGAGGGATTCACAGCTGCTCACACAGCAGCCAGGAAAGGCACCCAGGCAGGAAGCAGACCAGAGACTCAGGGACCCTGTTCCCTGATTTCTTTTCCCTTTATTTTAGATTTATTAAAGATTTTTTAATCTGTTTTTTTTTTTTAAACTGAGTGGGCTGCATCTGGGCAGCCATCTACTGCACAGGCTCTGCCTCCTCCTGTCACCGAGGGGGGCTAAGGTGGGGAGAAAGGGCAAGGGGTCAGGGAATGCTCGCATTTGCTTCCTCGGATTACCCACGCACGGACCCAGGGCGTTTATAGATGAGGCAAAAATGGCGGCTGATCCCTTTATCAGCCGCCATTGTTGCCGCTCGTCTAATCCACCGGCACACTTTAACGCCAGATCAGTGCCGCGTGAAGCCGGGCCGGTGATCCTGCCCCCTTAAAGGCAGATTGCCGCTGTGCCGGCTTCACACCGCACTTCCTGGTTCTTTGGGCGAGTGCGCACGTGCAGAAGGGCGCGCATGCGCACAAATACTCTATGCCGTGTCTGATGCTCTCCTGAGCATCAGACACAGCGTAAAGAGGAAGGCGGGGGGGATATGCCGGCACTTAATGATCCCGGCACTTAACGATCATATAAAAATACGCCCCCAGACTCGGAACGCTGGAGTGGTCTCTCGGAGGTTTAATGCCCGTCAGGATAGTGTGTGGACCTATAGGCCCTATAGAGCCCAGGTCCCTATCATCATAGGGCGCCAAGCATTTGGAGGGAGTCTTGGGCCCCGCTGTCTCACCCAACACACGGAAACCACACCAGAACGGGGGAGGTAGTGTAGGGTGAGTGCCCGGGTAACAGGGGATAGGGGCCCGGGAACAAGGGGGCTAGGGAAAGGGTCTTGCACACCAGTGGGGGAAGGGTAATGCTCCTGGGGAAAAGGGAAGGGCTCACACTCCTTTACTTACACTCTTCAGGCTCTCACTCACTCACACTCTCATGCATACATGGGAAAAAATACAGGTCAACACCAATTAAACATGTAACGCTTCTCACAGGGGCGTAGCAAGGTTGAGAAGGGCCTGGGCTCAAGTCTTAGTTATGGGCCCCTCATGCGTGCGCTCTGAAAACCCAAAGTGGGCGGGGCTTAAGGGAGGGGGAGGGCCTGCCCATCCCTGGCATCCATCTCAGCGCCACGTGGAACCTTATGGCTGGCAGAGCTCGAGGGAGGGGCTTGTACATTGTAGGCGGAGCCTCCAAAAATCCAGCAACAAAGAGTTTTCAGCATTAAGATGTGATGGGCAGAACATTAGTTTACACTGGGAACTCCTTGCTGCTGAGTAAAACCCTACCACTTG
>QEPC01004304.1:2404556-2439295 GCA_003113815.1 Sphenodon punctatus | reverse complement strand
GGGAGATGGGGCAGGCTGAGGGTGGGACAGGAGGAAAGGGGGATGGGGCACACTGCAGGCTGGGGGCAGAAGGGAAGGGGGCACAGGGGCAGGCAGGGGGGCACACGCCACTAACCTGAGGCTGGGCCTGGGGGTCCCCATCGCGCGGCAGCAGCATTGCTCCTCCAGGGACTTGCGCGCTACCTCCCTGTGCCCACAAACCCAGTCCCTGCAGAGTCCGCACTGGGACTGGGTGTGCAGGCACACAGGGAGGCAGCGCGAGTCCCTGGAGCAACGTCGCCTCTGCGGAGAGTCTGTGGGCAGTTGGGTTTTTTTTTTAATTACCCACCGCGTCCTAGCCCGGCCGGGGAGGGAGAGGAGGCGGCACTGCTTTCCCTCCCCAGGGGCCAGGACCCGGCTCGCCTCGCCAAGCTGCAGAGGGGGGAAAGCGGCAGGCAGCAACTGCAAGGGTGGCCGGTGGCGGTGGGTGGGCCCCCTCGCAGCGGGGCCATGATGCTCCGGCCGGCCATGGGCCCCCACAGGCATGGGCCCGGGTGCAACTGAGCCCCCTCGCACCACGGTAGCTACGCCCCTGGCTTCTCAACCACGGAGCACCCCAAAAGTCTCAACAGTCCACCCAAAACAATACGCTACTTATCGCTCGCTCTGTTGGCCGCTTTCTCCACTTCAATCAACAGTGCCGAGTGTCTCCTGGTGCTGGTGTTTATCCCTGAGGCCCCGCCCCCTGCGCGCTCCTGCAAGCGTGCAGAGTGGCACACTGGGGACGTGGCTAACTCTGCCGCATTGGAGGGCCCTGCGCCCGTCTGAGCTCAGGCTGGTGGGGGTGTCTGTGCGGGAGGGGGGGTGTCTTGCACCGCTGCCGAGGTCAGGGGTAGTGCTGGGTCAATGGGACCTGGGGTGTCCGGGTGGGGGTCCGAGGGCATCCCCTGATTGGAGCGGCGCCCCGCTAGCGGGCGCGGCCCGCGGGGGGCGGGGGCTTGACACCTCCCCACTCTCTGAGCCTCAGCAAGGTAGGAGACCTGTAAGACGCGCTCTCCCTCCCCCACTCATGAAGTCTCGGGAGTGGATTGAGCAGTACCCGTGCTGCCTGAGGGTCTCCTCTCCTGGCCGGGCTTGGAAACCAGGACCGGCACTCTCCCCCTCCCAAAGGGAATAGGGAGATCTGCGCCATATCCAGCGTCAGTAGAGGTGCCACTACTTGCCACAATCCACTTATAAAGATCCCAAGCCAGAAGCAGGTAAACGGGATGATAATCCTGTGTGCCTTGCCTCTGACCCCATGGATCTCCCCCTGCAATGGGAGCAGCAGAGCCCTGCCTATCTCTGTAACAGGAGCGGCAGGAGGGGAACTGAAATTCCACTGCAGTGAACCGTGGAATTGACAGTCTCCTCCGTGCAACCCCTTTACCGGCATAAGTATTCAGACAGTCATATCAGTTTAATTATTTATATTGGCATGACTGTGATCGTCTGAGCACTTAATCCTGAATAAAACCATGTGACTATAATGCCGGTTTTATAAATAATGCCGGCATTAGAGCATTCATGTGAAAACAGCCACTGTAAGTGCAATCATCATTAGAGCTGGAGGAGCTTCTATGGGAGCAAGTGCTCAGGTTCACCTGACCTTGAAGAGGTCATATCCAAGAGATTCCCCTCAGGCTTGCATCCGTGGCAGTTGCCTATCAGGCAGAGACCACATTCACAAAATGTGGTGCTTCCTTTCTAAGTCATTCCTGCCCTCCTTCAAGCTGCAGAAGGAAAAGAGATTAAACCTAGGTCAAAGCTAGCAATGAAGAAGCGCTGCCAGTGCTGCAGAGAGAGAGAGAGCGAGCTCCCAGAGAGAGCCTGATACCCACAGCCAGCATCCCGGAGCTTGTCAAGAAACACTGCCAGTGCTGCAGAGAGAGAGAGAGAGAGCTCCCGGAGAGAGCCTGATACCCACAGACAGCATCCCGGAGCTTGTCAAGGCTGGCACTCTCTCTCCTCCTTCCAGCCGAGAGAAGGTTGCTTAAAGCTTCTAATAAATTCCAGTTAATAAAGCTTGACGAGAGTAATCTGGAGACCAAGAGACTCAAGGGTGATGAACCCAGGAAGGGTCAGTCAGGGAGTAGTAGCATGTTGAAGTGTGTCGGATGGTGAAGCTTTGGGAATGTGTTTCAAATCCAGCCACACAGCCTTGGTGCCAGGAACAGCACGTGTAGTGAATATACCAGTGTCCTGTGCAACCAGCCGCATGTCTCTTACATCTAGAGGGATGCATGGAGAAGGCTCCTCTTCTGTTGTCTGATATGTGGCCCCTCATTACCAAGACTGAAAAGGACGCCATTCAGAGGAAGTACCTATGAGTAGTCTGAAATATCCAATGGTTATGAATTCAGGTCAAATTAAGAAATGCATGCCTTAACCAAACAGGTTCCACTTTCCCAAATGGACTCCCCATGCTGTCTCAGGTGAAACACTCATGTGCCAAATGCTTGCTAGCCTCCCCATGACAATCATCTAGAACCTTGACCCAGTAAAAACAGGAAGCTCAAAAATGCAGTAGTGGATGGTGTTAGGAAGCGCTTGCTGCGTGCAGGCAATATACTCTAGAATATAGCCGGTTTGGTGCAGGACAGGGCATCGTCAAGATGTATATATTTGGTGACAGTTAGCAACAGCATGAGTTCTGCCCTCCTCCCCTTCTGTACCTGTCAGTCTCTGACAGTGATGGGGCAGGCAGCACATTGACTAGATGTGTCTGTTCAAATAGTTGACAAGATAATTATTGACAATGTGGACTTTTAAGATTAGGTCAAAGGTCTCAGAGTCAACATGATATTGGGGTTGATCCCAACCCCTTGCACCCATGGCTTACATGTGGGCATGTGCACAGATGCATGCACACAGTTTGTGCATGTACCATAGTCCCCATAGTGGGGCTGTGCATGCATCACACGCATACATGTACACGCTCATTGTGTGTGCTTGGGGTCAGCCCCACTGAGGGGAATGATCACAAGCCGCACCCTTAAAAACTATTGTTTCAGGCTCTCTTCAAGCTCAGGCAGGTTAGAGGGCAGCCATAGCTGTCCTACCACGTGCCGTCTTTAGTTCTGGCATAGGAGATGTGTGGGGTGGAGGGGCATGTCAAGATGGAATGGGTTGGACCAATAGTAGTACACTCTGTGCATTGTGGGGTGGAGGGGCATGTCAAGATAGAGTGGGTTGGACCAATAATAGTAAGCCGCTTCAGGGAATGAGCCAGCCGCAACCAGTTTGATACCAGCCAGTCCCTTACGTCTTCCTTCTCAATAGCATCTCTGCCTTAGTCTTCCTACCTCGAAGATGGAACCCAGCCTTCACTCTGACTATTCTCACTATTGGCTCTGGAGCTGCTTTTCGGTGTCACGGGACTAAGGGCAGAAGCAATGCATCTGACAGGCCCAGACCGAAGCCCCCAGGAATGGCACCATCAACTTTTGCAATGCTATTTGGATTTTCTTAAATCCTCCTGCTCCGGGTATCATAGTCATGTGAGAGAACCCCAAATTTCAGTGGAAAAAAAGTGAGTTCCTAGCCCTCCTGGCTATGGACAGAAGCTGGGAATTCTGACCCCCTCAGAGCCCTAAAGGCAGAAGGCAAACCCAGCAGCTATTACTCCTTAAATCTGTTGGGTTTTTTATGGTGACAGCTGGCCATCCTGTAGTTTTGGGGGGGTGGGGTGGCTGGGAGCTGCAGCAGGAATAGATACATCTCTGTCTTTCTCCACATGGAATGGATTTGTGGACTGAAATACCCCTTTCTTAGAGAAACCCCTTCCCATATTTCCCTAGGAGCCCTTTGCCAGCTCACCTCCCAACTCAGCTCTCTCAGTTGTTTGTCTCACACCAACAAGGAGCTTATAAAATGTCTGCAGGACGGTGATGGCAGAGCATCCTGAGCCCACAAGCTTGTCAGCATGGATAAAGCTCATGGAACGTTATCATCTCCCTCTAAATCAAAGCAAAGGAAGAGATGTTGTCTGACTGAACTGTATGGTATTTGGCTTCCAATGAGGCATTTAATGAAAGGAGTCTGCCTGCCAGGATAGTGGTTTGTGAGAGAGTTGGGTCAGGCAAAGGGGCTGAGTGGAATTGGGCAGAGAGGATGTTGCTGATTGACAATAAACATCGGGAATGTAACGTGGAGGCACCCTGTGCACAGAATGTCATTGTGTCAGGCGCACAGGTCTAAATGGCCCAAGAGGCTAATGACCAGGAAATGAATCCCTGTGTTGACAGCTGCAGGGGCACAGCCAGCTCCCCGCTATTTACACCGCCCCAGCCCCACCTGTGCTTCCTCCCACAAGGAAAAACAAGAAAACACTAGGCCTGCCAAGTCGTCTTTGACTATGAACCTCCTCTCCCCAACCCTGTGCTCTCTGGCTTTTGCCCCGTGTAAATGCTGAGAGCTTCTGACAGGCTCGCTCTCTCTGGCTGGAAGGACAGTTACTTGGTGCCAACACCATGCCCCTTCTCACTATGTCACCCACTGAGGCAGAGTAATGAGGATGGGCTTGTAGCTTTTCTCATCCCCTTCCCACTCTCAGCCTCCACATTGCAGGGAATGGATTTACTCCCAGGACACTTCTCTGCCTGCTGTTTATTTGCCCCTATGGGTCTTGCTGTTGGTCAGCTCCACTCTACTTGCCAACTCCCTAGGCAAGAACCTAGTTTGTGCCATTCACATTGTGTGGAGACTATGTAGAGCATCCTGCTAGCTCTTCCTGTAACCCCCCGGTCAGAGTGCTTCATCTGAGACTTTAGGTGTTTTTTAAACGAGCAAGGCTGGGAGGGGGGTGTCCGTAGCTGCACCCAGGGGGAGTGCATGGGGAGGGACTCTAACAGGCGGCTCCCAGAGTGGCTACCACGGCAGCTGTCACGCATTCCCCCTGCCATGGACAATGAGGAGGGGGAATCATGCTGGACTGGCATTTGAAATTGGCATGTCCCAGCCAAGCACTCAGGAACCAGGCTTCCCAGTACTCACGGCCAGTTCCTGTGACTTCCAAAGGCCGTGTCCCCTGCCCACAGTGCCTCTGAACGGGGGGTGGCTACCCCAGTTCATACGGGCAGGGGATGTGTGGGCGCCTGTTGCCATACACTTTTTTGACTTGTCCTGTATGGGGAACACTGGATTTTTTGACAGTGCCCCACGAGTGGCCATGAATGGGTGCTGCGTGACTCACAGGAGCTCGCATCACCTTCAGACTGGCAGTCGGATGAGTGCTTACCGAGTGGCCAAGTGTGGTAGTATCTCGTTTAAAAACACCCATTGTTCTTTCCAGAGAATGGACAATTAAAGGAAGCCGCGGCGCTCACACTCCAGAGTGACAAATAGTAAAACCTGCCAGTTAGTTTGTGTAGTGCAAGAGTGGCAAGCTGGAACCTGCTTCCACACATTAAAGAGATAACCTGGTGCTATTTTTGCTGTCAGAGGCCTAATTGTGAGAGCAATTTTCCTTAGATTCTGGAGAGAGAGAGAGATCAGGCAAGTGTGCATGACCCTCCATGTGTGTGCCTGTAGGAGTTGTTTACATGCTGCAGTGCATGCTGCAGCTTTTTTAAAAAAAAAAACACAACAGTCTGAGATCTGAGTTTCTTCACATTTCACATGCATTAGTTTAACAAGGCAATTGCTTATTTTGCTAGTTTGCAGTTCTTCTAGAAAATCTGCATGTATTAAATTAGCTGGCTTCCATATGCACCTGCTCTGAGGTGTAATGGTTAAAACAGAGTGGAATTGGGCAGAGAAGGCTGTTGCCCTAGGACTCAAGTGAGCTAGGCTGAATTTTTAGCTCTGCTGTAGGTTCCTCTTCTTCCACAGAGCTCTGTCCCAGAAACTTGGGTGGGAGAAAGGGTTTGCAGCTAGATGATTGAGGTCCAAGTTGTTACAATACCTCAGCCAAACACCCCCCCCATCCCCCCCCCCCCGGTTCAAGTGATGTTACCATGCCAATGTCTGCTCTTTATTGCAGGCGCCTCTCTGGAAACCAGCTCTACAGGATCCCAGGAGAAGCTTTTTCTGGCCTCTACAGTCTGAAAATTTTGTAAGTAGCATATTTTCCAATGTACAGTTATTACTCCTGAGCTTATCACGTTGGCGTCCTTGTCATGGGGGGCAGGGAGGGGTGTCACACATCGCATGGGCCTGGGAGGTAGCAGCAGTAAAGCCATAAAGTGCCTAGTTACTAGTTTCTAAATAGTTGAAGGTCAAAGTGCAAAGACAAGGGATCATGCCACATACCTGGAGCGTTGACCACTAGCATTGTCTTATTATGGTGTTGTCTTAGCCTAAGCATAATGGTGTTGTAACTTAGCATAATGATAATTAGCAACAGATGAATCTCTAGAAGTTAAAATTTTGAAAGACATTGACAGTAAAACTTAAGGGGCTAAATCTCGTAGCCCTTCCTCAACATTTATTCCATCCTAACTCCAATTTTACTCCATCTTTACTTGATGTATACTTGGTGCTTACTTCATTCTTATTTTTACTCAGTTTACGTCACCCTTACCCAGTGTTTACTCAGTCCTTGTCCAGAGTTTGCTGAATCCTTCCTTAAGAATGATGTAATCTTTAATTAGGCAAATTCCAATCGAAGTCCATGAAGCAGATATCTTTACTGTGAGGCATTTCTCTTGAATAAGGAAACTAATGAATTTGTCTGACCAATCTGAAATTTGGAAGTTATACTCCTTTATCAAGAGGCTCTATACTCCCTCCCAAACCTCACAAAATCCCCTGCCCTATCACAAACTGTCCCAACGCTCAGAGAATTGTTGCTGGGTCCCGCTGTGGCCTGTTGCATTTATTACTTAACCATAGCAGGTAGTGTGGTTAATGTCACAGAGTGGTTAGATGCTGAAAAATCCATGAGCATTCACACACACCAGCTTGGGAGTTGTTGTTGTTATTAGCAAGCATTTATATAGTGCCAGCAATGTACCTGGGGCTTTACAAAGTAATTGGATAGACACGGTCCCTGCCCTAAGGCTCTAAATAATCCAGCTTGGACAGACTGTTACTGCCAGCCATAGGGTGAGCCAGCAAGCCACTGCAGCTCATTCAACATTGAATTGAAGACTGCCAGAGATAGGATTGCCACCTTTTGCAGTTTAACCATCAGACTCCCATAGGCCAAAATGGGAGTCTCGGGGTCAAACTGCAAAAGGTGGCAACCGTAGCCGGAGACCAGCCCTTTGTTATAACTGGCAATTGTTCACAGCCTGTGGCTGCTCTGGCTTAGATTGGGAGCCCTTTTGGGCAGGAACTTTGTCCATTACTTGTACTTTGCAGGTGTGTGGCCCTGTGGCTCCCAGCCCCCTGGTGGGAGTCTCTAGGTGCTGGCACAAAATATGTAATAATAATCTAAATCCAAGAGCTTTGATAGGGTGCTTGGAACACAGCCAAGAGGAACAAAGGCAGGGGGAAAGTGACCTTAAACTAGTGCTGATCGCAATAGCAGGTCTGCCGTGGCCCTGATGTAAGGTAGAGCAACCACTGTGGTTGCCATAATTGACAGTAACCTCCTGAGGATTGTGTCACAGGTCGGAGTCATCAGAGACATGGGCTACTAATACACCCCTCCACTTCTGAAATGGCTCCACCCCGGCATGCACCCCTAAATCCTGGCATTTAGATTTGAGTGGGGATGTAGGAAACGATATAGGCTTCGTTGCCTGCACCAGGAAATCGTCTCTTGGCAATCTGTGGCACTTTAACAACACATACGCATCCCCAAATGGCATCTGGGGTTGGGTCGTGCAACGGGTGAATTTCTCTCCATTTCCAGAATGGCTGAGAAGCTAGAATTTACTCCAGGTGCAGCGTCACTGCAGGCAGGGCAGTTCTAGCAGGGGTGGATCTGGGCCACTCTTGGCTGGTCCAGCATAGACTGTGTTCAGCTGCCCAGTTCTTCATCCTGTTTCTCCTGACATTTTCAACATCCCTTCTGCAATAAACATTTCAGCCCTGCGGAAGCAGTTGGAGCCTGACCGTGATGCGAAATCGCCGTACCTGGCACAGTTTATATGAAACAAGCAGGTAGGAACCTGCTCCCAGGATTAGAGAGTGCAGCACTGTTTACTAGACCCTCTGAAGAATCCTGCCCTAAATCCCCTGGTTTTAGAGATAAGTCTCCTTAAAAAAATAAAAAAATAAAAATCCACAGCTTGCATTAGGCACTGAATCAAAGGAACAATAAAAACACATCAAACCCACCAAGTTGCAACAAGGGCAGCTATCTATTCAGGGGACCCGTGGACTTTGAAAGCCTCTTTTACTGAATTACAATAGAGTGACTCCTGCTAGGCAAGATGTAGGAAGGATGCATGCCTCCCAGGACCCAGTACAGTGCCTCCTGCAGGCTGCAAGAATAACAGAGATTTCCCTCTGCCTCCCAGGCAGCAAGATAGCCACACTCCTCACCTGTGACTTTGACACCGAGCTGGTGTACATGAAAGGATTGGGGATTCATTCTTTTGCTCCTGTCTCAGGCCACTTGCCCACGTTACTGAGACACGGTGGGGTAACTCCTGGCGGCCAACCTCTTGAGTAGCTCTGAATGTGGGCGCAGCGATAAAAAACGTCATCAGGTGGGTCCCGTGGCGTTTTCTCTCTCAGATCACATAGCTGGATTTTGAGTCCTGTCATCTGTGGGAGACATCACCGTGGAACCCACCTGATGATGCGTAATCCCCCATGCCCATATTCAGAGCAGAGCTGCTCATGAGTTTGGATGCCAGGCATCCACCAGGAGTTTCCCCGCCGTGTCTTGGTAACATGGGCAAGTGGCCTGAGTGATAGCATGGCTGTTTCTGATGGTGACAAATGGAACAATAGCCTCATGTGGGCTGTATCGTGTGCCACTCACCTGCATCTGGTATGTGTTAGCACCTAACAGACAGATGTGGGCGAGTGTCATCCACACTCACAGCCTGGACCAGGGGCTATCTCTGAAAAGAGTGCTCTTGCTGAGCTCCTCCTGGAAGGAGCCCAGTGGAAAGGGGACCATTACTAGCTGCCTCCCCCAAGCCAGTCTATTTCAAGCCAGGAGCGATCTAATAGGGGATCACTCCCCTGCAGCAATCCCCTATTAGACAGAAGGAATACGTGTTGGTCCTGGGGCCGTCACATGTTCCTTCCTTAGCCTGCACAGCAGTGTCCTTTGATGACGCCGTGTGGGGAAAATGGACCTCGGTGGAATGTATACGGACCAGGAACACGAGTTGCCAGTCTTTCTGCCTATTAAATGGATGAATAGTCACCTCTGCATGCTATTGTTTCATCTGTTTTCACCCAAAGTCTTTTGAGGAAATGGCAGAGTTAAGATTAGACTCTTGGTCTCTGGCTGCCCCACTTGCTGGAGCACACAGCTTCCCTTGCAACACGACTGCTGTCAGCCAGGATACTATAACTGAGAATGACATTCACTGGCTTCCAGAGACACATGGTAAACTCTAACACACGAGAAAGGCGTCAAAGCTTCCTTAGAATTCATCCCCAGGGGAGGGACTCTCTGAAGAGGTGAAACTGGGCAGGTTGGGATTTGAGGTGAAGGACGGAGGGACCCCCTGCAGGCCCAAGTACAAACCTGCCACTTTGGCTGACTTTTATCTGTCTCATAAAGGAGTGCTCCCAGGTTGTCTAGTCCCAGAATGCCCTCCTATTGCAAAGAATGTTTAGCATCCAGGCGCCTTTGATATGTTTACTATGGAACCTGGGCTGCTGGCCAGGTTTGCAGGGATGTGTTAAGCAGGTTTGATTTATTGCCTTCCTCTAGGAACCCCCATGTGAGGCTGTAATTGTTTTCTGTAATGACACAGTGGGTGCTATTTGAGTGAGCTCAGAAGCAGCAGGCTTATCTCTGAATCCCCACCAGTCTCTTGCACACTCTCTTTTTTTCATTTTGGTGAGTTTGTGTTTCCATTTGTGTTTCTCTGCGTGTGAACTTGCACACTCAATGCTGTTGTTTTGCCCCTATCGGAGCAGCGAGACTGTGAGAGAGGCACGTGTTGAGGTAGCCATAGGGCACGGAGGCTAATCTCTGGGACTTGTTGGAACAAGGGTTGAAAAAACTCCAGAGGCGGCTGGGAGAAGACTCCTGCTTTCATTAGACCGAAGACGCTCTGGGCAAGGAATGGAAATTAACCATCCCTCTCCTTTGAGGAGAGAGGAAGAAAACCGCAGCACACTGCAGGAGGAGCAGGGCCTGCACAGTCCCCTGGCTGCTGGCTCTGGCGCATTACAGTTCCTAGCACACCTCACCTTGCTGAGGACATGACCTCACAGAATTCTACTTCCATTTTCCAGCTGCTGGACAGAACGCTAGCAGGGGGCTGGAGAGTGGGGGAGAGGGATAACTTGGCCTTCTCTAGCACTTTCCAGCAAAGGCTCTGTGACTGTTTACAGCCCTAGTGTAGTGGCTGTCATAATTCTGGTGCTCAGGAGACATATATTCTGTCCCTGGCTCTGCTCATGTCACTTCCCTCCCTGTACCCATT
Source organism: Sphenodon punctatus (assembly GCA_003113815.1). NCBI lineage: Eukaryota > Metazoa > Chordata > Lepidosauria > Sphenodontia > Sphenodontidae > Sphenodon > Sphenodon punctatus. The sequence continues at coordinate 2,428,766 of QEPC01004304.1, read as the reverse complement.
TCTCTTCCCACTCTATGTAGTCTGAAAGCTCTTTGGGGCAGGGACTCTCTTTTACTATGCATGTGCACGGGGCCTGGAATAATGGGGCAATAGCCTTGGCTGAGACCCCTAGATTCTACTGTAATCTAAACCCTTGCAAAAAAAACCTACACAGTACAAGTGTTAATGTTACTACGTAGCCCACACCCCCTCTACCAACCCCCCCCAAAAGATTAGGAATGTGTTCACTGCAACCCACCTACTGACATCTTGTCCTCTCACCCCCTCTTCTAAGCAGTACTTTTTTTAAAAAACTGAACCGTGAAAAGATTCTGATGATTATCTACAAAACTGATAGAAAATTCAAGCTTATTTCAAATTTAGACAGTTTTCTAGTGTCTGTTTCTTCTGTAGTTGCAGAAATACAGCATTTTCCCCTGCTTTAACTTAAAATTGTGGCTCAACTTGAAGTATAACTGTATAACTGCATAGCTATGATATAATAATAATTAATAGTAACCTCTGTGGGAAGTAGGTAGTTGTATTATTGCCATTTTACTGAGAGGAAACTGAAGCAAAGGTCACAGAAATGGCTTGAGTTCATAGATTAAGATAATGATGCAGCCAGGTATAGAAACCAGAAATCCCAACTCCAGTCTTCTGTTCTGTAAGCCTCCTTCACTCACCAACTTCTTGGGAAGATGTATAGGAGATGCTCTGCACTGGTGCTGAGCAAGAGCAGCAGCAACTGCCATATTAAGAGGAGAGAGCAGCAGCTAGGGTGTGGTATGTAGGAATCACTGTGCTGGAGTGAGGGTGAACCATGAGGTTAGTTACACACTGGGGGTAAAATGAGTATAAATGGCAAAGGAGTGAGATTTGAAGTCATTCTGCAGGGACCCTATGCTTTGGAAAGTTGTTTATCCTGCTGCTCAGTGGATGTAAAATGCTTTCATCTGATTGGTCAGTTACACAGGATGTTGGCACCTGCCACTGGACAACATACAGCAGGATGATCTCCCTGATCATGAGTCTGTTGGCCCTCGGAAAATTCCAGTTAGTTCAGAACGTCATGGCATATCTCCTCAGCAGCACAGGCTACCCTGAGCACATCACACCTGTGCGCTGCTCTCTGCATTTGAATACAAGGTCAAAATCAAGTTGCTCAGTCGCCTGAAAGACTATGGCTAGCAGCTCTGCTGGTTTGGCACAATGAAAGTATCCCTGTCAAGTGTAAAACTCATCTGTGCCAGGGATACATCTTCCAGTTTAATAAGTGTGGAGACAAAGTAGTTCGGATGATATCTTTTATTGAATTAACTATTGTTGGTGAAAATATGCAAGCTTCTGGACCTCACAGGGTTCTTCCTCAGGCAAGTAGAAGTCAGAACTGACGTTTTGAGCAAAGTACAGTGGCTGTATATCATGTAACAGAGGAGGTGGAGTGGTGAGAACAGGGAGATAAGCAATACAGAGGGGAAGAGTGCAAAGGAAGCATGGAATCCATTAAAAGATACAGGAAGGTGAATGAATAAGCACTAGAAATAAGGTGTGAGTGGAGCTGAAGATAAGCAAAACACAGTGGGGGATGTAATAGACAATGGCAACAGACAGGGGAGTGGGGTGGGAGGGAAGTGAGAGACTGGGGAAGGAAAAAAGACTGAGGGGGTGGTGGTGCAAAGGGAAGGGGCAATGCAAAAGAAGGTTTCAGAAATAGATACAGATATGGATATATAAAATACAGTAATGGCTAGTGCAGAAAGAAAATGGTACACAGCAGTAATTTGGGACTATGTTAACAGTAGATAACAAAAGTTAAATATGCAGTAGAATATGTATCTGTTAATGGACCCCACGCTTCCTTCCCACTCTTCCCGTTTGTACTGCTTATCTTCCCCTGTTCTCACCTTCTGTTACTATGGTTCATTTATTACCCTTCTCTCCCCCACCCCCACCTCTGTTACATGATATACAGCCACTGTACTTTGGTCAAAATGTCAGTTCTGACTCCCACTTGCCTGAGGAAGGATCCTGTGAGGTCCGGAAGCTTGCACATTTCCACCAACAATAGTTAATCCAATAAAAGATATCATTCAAAAACAGGGCCGCCCCCAGGCATGTGCCATATGTGCGCACATGGTCCCGCGGCCAGCTGGGGCCCCGCACTTGCCTGGCTGGGCAGCAGGCTGCAGCCAGCTTCTCCCCCAGTAAGTGATTCTTCCTCCCCTCCCTGGCTCCAGACCCCATCTCTCACCTGCCCCTGCCTTCTAGTAGCGCAGCAGCAGCGGGGACACTAGATTACAAACAGCTCCTCCCCACTTGCTGATAAGAAGGTTGCTGCCTTGTAAAGAAGGTTCTTCGAGATGGCGCCCAACATTCTCACAATTGGGTTTGCATGCTCACCCTATTCAAATAATAGACCACATGATGGTCTCGAGCTCCTCTAGTATAAAAAGAACCCTCCCCCTCTGAATGACAGTTCCTTTCAACCCTTTCTAGAAATATAAGAAAATAATTCCATGCGGGGCTGGAAGGGTGGGTGTTGTGAGAATGTTTGGAGCCATCTCAAAGAACCTTGTTTGCAAGGTAGCAACCTTCTGTTCTTCTTCGAGTGGCTCCTCACATGATATTTTTACATGGCTCTGCCGGGTGGGGAGTCTGTGGGTGTGCCAGTGCATGGGTGGGTCATGCACACGGCTTCACACTCATCCCCACTCACCCACCACTCATCCACACCCACATAGTAAATGTTTCCCCCGGTTGCTCTGTGCGTGGGAATGAGTGGGGGGGGGGAGAGTGGGGATGTGTGTTAGGCGAGCGCGCACGCACCCCCACTCACCATGGGTGCGTGCACCACGTCAGTCACACGGGGTTCCCCCACCCATGAACATACAGAAATCTGCGTGTTCATGGCTGGGAGAGGCCCATGTAAAAAGGGCCACATTCTTACAACTGTTATACTATCTTAGGTCGGAATTTAGGATGTAAAGCAATATCTATTCTGTCTTGGAAAATAAATCTGCAAATATGGTTCTGAGATTATTATGGCTGCTATTTCACTAACTCTTCTTAATGAAGTTATTGCTAAGGGGAATACTGTCTTTAAACCCGCATGCCTATAACCAGTTCATTTGCGCCCCCCCATATAATCAGTTCACGCTGCCCCATGGGCACAAATTAAATGGTTATGGGTGGGGGGCAGCGTGAATTGATTATATGGGGGCAGGGGCACAAATGAACTGGTTATGGGGTGGGGGCAGCATGAACTGATTATGGGGGCGCAACTGAACTGGTTATATGTCTCTTTTCATGGCATAATGCGCTTAATAAGCTGGCTGCATTATGGGTGTCTTGTGTGTGTGATAGCAGCACCTCTGGACTGATTGCACTGCATGCGTGCACAAGGCACAGACGGCACCAGCAGCAAGAAGCAACAGGCCCTGGAGGCCAGACTGGCTAAGCTCACCCCCTCCTCCAGTAAGGCAGTGGATGCAGTCAGTCTCTCTGTGCCTGCCTCACTGCCCGCTTGGCTGCCCCTGCAGTGGAACCACTCCTGGGGAGTGGTGGTAGACACTTGGCTGGGGATGGGGAGGGGGGGAAGCATTAGGAGGCCATGCTTCTCCATGGTTGCTCGGAGGTGTGGAGAATGGGAATCCTTCCTGTCCAGAGGGAGTAAGTTTTATGTAAATGTATACATTTGCATAATTAGGTCGGGCCTAATTATGCAAATTATTTATTTATTTATTTTTTCAAATTTATACCCCGCCCCTCCTGCGGACAGCCCGCACCAAGACTTCGCACATGGCCTCACAAACCCTGGGGCCGGCCCTGTTCAAAATACTTTGTCTCCACCTCTGTGACTCGGGACCAACACGACAACTACACTCTCGCTGGTTTAATAAATGAAATAGACCCCATATCCTGTCTGTCAGGACTCAGGAGGAGGAGTGAACCACCCAGGGCAAGTGCTAGTTACACTTGATGTATTTCTAGAAAGTGCTTAAGTTGGTAGTAGAGTGGTCTGCATGAGCCTGCACAGAGTAGACTTTGTTCTTATTTTAAGCTACTAGGCATTTCTAGTGTAGCCCAGAGCACTAGAAACTACCCTGTAACATTTGTAAAGGTTTTTGCACAAGGTACTCAATTGGAGAATCAGTGGAGCATCTCCTATTTTACTTCACCTGAGGCAATTAAAAAAACAATTCACCTGCCAGTCAGCCATTGAGAATCTGGTCCTGTATCTCCCTGCCTCCCATGTGACACCCCCCACCCCACAGGTCCTTGGACAGAAAACAGCCAGGGCTTTGAGGTATAGCTTCAGCATGCACTCATTTATGCAGTGGTGTAGGAAAGGGTTAATGAGATCTCTGGCTGGTATAAAAGGGGACCATCAAGCAGAAGTAGGAAAGTGGTTTTATCATTGTACCCAGCAACAGTGAAACTGCTGTTTGAATACTATGTCTAGTTCTGGTGCCCATACTTCCAGAAAGAGGAGGAAAAGCTGGAGACAGTTCAAAGAAGATCCAGGGGAAGGAAAACAAAGCTCATGACCTGAGACTGAAGCAGCTCACTCTTCAGCGTATTAAAAGGAAAGTTGAGAGGTGGCTTGATCCCTGTTTGTAGATACCTGAATGTGGGGAAAACCATCTGATAATAGTGGGCTTTTCAGTCTTGCAGACAAAGGCATAACAAGACCAATGGATGGAAGATGAGACACCTTGAACTTCGAAATAGGGTGCAGCTTTCTGTTAGTGACATCACCAATGACTTTGTGCCTTAGTTAAACACTGTTACTGCATACCAGGGGAGGTAATGGACTCTAGTGTTTCTTGGAGACTTTAGGTTGATATTAGATATCTATATGAAAAATTTACTTTAATCCAGCTGAGTTAAATTCCAGGCTTGAGTTCAGTCCTCATGTATTAAAGCTAATAGGAGTTTTGCCATGGACTTCAGTGTGTTCAAGATGGTAACTCTGTATACAAGAGGTTAGTCTGGATGGTCATAGTGGTCTCTTAAAGTTCTGACCTGAAGCCTGTGAAACTCAAACACTGATTCTTATTGATTCAAGATCTGCTTCCGCTCTTCCTGCATGTAAAATGAGGCTTTAAAGTGGGCGTGATGTGAACAGGCCTTTGTATCAGGAGCCTAGCCTCCCCTTTTTGTGTTGTTGCTGCTAGAGTGCGTGGTGTTTTGTGTTGTGTTGCTAGAGTGTGTGGTGTTTTGTGTTGTGTTATGTAGAACTGGTCTTAGCATCCCTGGCCAGTTAATCTGCACCATGCAGGCAGGCACAAGCAGAGTACAATCAGCAGCATCTCTAGCTGTGTCAGTGAGGGCAGAGTGGATGCAGTTCAGAGAAACACAGCAGCTCAGGGTGTAGGGCGAAGTCTGTTTATTAGAGAGAGCAGGCGAGGAGTCATAGAGATGAGATTCACAGAGTGTCAGCCAGTCAATTAGACAGGAGAGACTGCTTCAGAAGTAGGGGCAGTGTGGAAGAGCATTCCTGTGATTAAATGAACAGCTTTCCCCAGAAGGGATGGGAAGACACATGAATCAATGCTGTCTATTTAAATCCCCCCCCCCCCTCTGGAGTGGCGGGTGAGCAGCCCTTGATCTATACCTTTCTCCCTTTCATCTTGCTCAGTCATTAAAACCAAAGGGAGCGAGTGAACGCGCTGAGACATTTTGCTGGGAGACGTGGATCAACCCCAGGGCCCTGCCTTACCTTCCCCTGCCTGGCCTTGGTTATGCACTCTCAGTGGGGCCACTCAGAGACCCACTTCAGATGTCCTCGCTTGCATGCGAAGCAGGCACATCACACCCACATAGAGTGGCTGTGCAAGCAGATGTGTGCAGTGAAGAATAGGGAGCCATCCTGTGGGTACACAGACAGAGCTGCCAAGAGCCACAGAGTCTCTGCCAAGCAGTGTTAATACAGAATCAGATCAGTATCTAATGCTGCCTCTTTGTTTGTAGCACAAGTGCCACTGTGCAAGTGGTGGAGGAGTTAAGACCCAAAGTCATTGGTTATGTTACTCCAGTTATCTCAAGTGGTGTTAGTCTGGTGATCTGTGTGTTCCTAGGTAGTTGCACATTGCTGCATTAGGTCAGGGCTGCATCATCCCCAGCTTTGCTATAGAAGGGCATGGAATGAGTGAAGGGGGCAGAAGGAGGGAGAGCTCCACAGGTCTGTGAGCCAGATGCATGGCTGACTGGGCTAGGCACTCGCTCTCTCTCCATCTTGAAAATGGTGCAAAACCAACTGCTTGAAGCGAGTGGAGAAGCACAGAGTTGGTGAAACATACAAAGGTGCTGGGTAGGCACATCTGTATTCAAATTCCAGGCTAATAGTAAGGATCTATTAACACTTGGTACCATGGAATACCGAGCTCTCTGCTGTGGGGATCAGGAGTGGGCGGTCGTAGAGACAGCTGCACAGTGTGCTTGCTGCTCTCAAGGAGCTCCTGAGGATTTTCTTGGGGGGAGAGGGTTCTTCTAATGCTAAGGATTCAACAGCTGATCCAGGACTTCCCATACATTCCTTGCCCAGCCCAGCCACTCTGGGCCAGGACCTAATTCCTCTTGTCAGCAGCACATAAGGGCCTGGAACCACTCAATATTTCCATGTTTGTATCAAAGGGATTCCATAATGATAATGCACATACTGTTGGCTTGTGGGGGAGGTCAGTTTATGGGAGCATAGTTCACGGAATGCAAGGTGTTCTGGGTGCGACACATGCATGCAGCCGAGCCACAGATAGTTCCTGTCCTGAAGAGCTCACGGTATGAATAGCCAAGGCAGACAGAAGAAGGATTATTTTCCCCACTATGTACTTGGGAAACTCAGACCCTGAGAGGTTAATGGCCAGATTTTCAGTAGAAATCCATACCACATTGCAACCAGCATGCTGGGATCGTCTGAGAACCCAGCCATTTACTCTGGTCCCTAACTACTAAGCAAGCTCATTCACGGTGCTTAAGTGCTGGGAAGACTCTTATCTCTGGCAAGGAGCAACCTTTGGGGGCTAATAGCAAGGGGTTCCTAGCATTAACATCCTGCAGGGAATGCTTTTTCTGTTATGAATGCCCCATATTGCTTCCAAGTAAGGCTGAAGGAATGTAGCGAGTTTCAGTTTCCATGCCAACTGTTTCGGGGTGTCTCTTGTGGGAAAGTTCTGTACAGGGGCACTCCCCATACAAGAGATGCCAGCATGGAGACACAACGTTTGTTCTAGTTCTGTGAGCCTGGCCCCATTTAAAGGTAATAAATGACAAACACCCTGGCCTACATCTTTGCTTGCCTGCAGCCAAATGGCAGAGAATTGAAGAGAAGAGGTGTTTTGAACTTCATCATATGTATGTAGTGCTGTAAGTGGCCGTGCAAGCCTAGAGATTCCAGAGCAAATGTGTTCAGCTCTGCCTACCTGCCAACCCTGAGATCAGAAAGTTAAGCTGGGCGCTTCATCAGCATCAAAAAGAGATTTTGCAGGCCGTCCCCAAGCTCCGTGCAGCCATCTTTCCCTTCAGCAAGTTTTGTACAGGTATCACTGGTCAGATTCTGGTAAATCAGTCTGCTGGCGTTACATAGGAGAGACTTGACTCCCATTCCATCTCCCTCTGGGAGACTAAAAGGACTGAAAGGTGTGTAGGGTTTGCACTCCTCTTTCTTGGCTTGATTCCTTTGTGATTTTCCTGCATTCTTCCGCAAGTGTGCTACCCACAAAGCAATCTACGTAGGGTTGTTACCAAATGTGTCAGCAGGAGGCAGAGAACAAAGTGAAATTGGATCTGGCTATAAAGGAGACAACCCCTCCCTGGAATTCCAATTTCAGTTCTCTGTCTCTTTGAAGTAGGACGGCATTTGGCACGCTGCCATGCAGCATGGCTATGTTTGAAAACATTTTTCATCTCTGTCAGTGAGTACACCAATTCACATGGCCGGATTGGGAGCTGCTGTGCACCTCACCAGCTTTAATCTAGGTGCTGGGTCCAGGCAGAGGTTACCCTGATTGGCAACTTTTATCCTCAGCTGCTGCACACGACCCTGGACCCACCATGTGCCCCTCCGATTTGGGGCCCAAGCGGAGGCCACCCTGCTTGGGGCCATTTCCCCATGCCTGCTGTGCTCCACCTGGGACCCGTCCAGAGATCAGAGGAAGCTGTGACACCACTCCTGCACTTGGAGCAGGTCAGACGGCCCTGGGGTTCTTTACCCTTTCCCCCCCAATCCTTCCAGATCGGGGGCTTGCTCCGGACATGTGCGGGGAGGTCACCAATGCGGTTTCCCTCCTCTAAGCACACTGTCTGGTAAGAATGTGGGGATGAGCCATTTACAGACACTGCTCTCCCCCCCCCCCCCCCAAGCTTTCATTCAGCCCTGGTATCAAGGGTAAGTCCAAGCAGCAGTTGGCTCACCCAATGGCCAGAGCCTTCTTCAGGACTCTGAGCTCTTCATCGTGGTCAGCTCCTGTAGACGCATAAGTGGCCTGGAGCCCTCTATCCATGGGACGGAGCCGGCTGCTTAGCTAGGCTCTGTTCAACCACAGGACACAATGTCCCACCTGCTGGAGCCAGCGCAGTGTTTGGTTCAATGCTGGAGTGGCGTATTTTCAGCAGTGGCCTGGCATAGCACCCATGTGGCCACTTGGGGATGCCATCTTAGGGGCAGGCATAGATGCTGTGTGATCCGGCTGTTTCACTAGGGGTTGGGGCTTCCTTTCTTCTTAAAGCAGTAAGCCCCAGCAACATTATTCACTGGACCCCACCAAGGACATTTATCTGGTCCTTATGCTTTGCTCTTTGCATTCATAGCACCAAGTTAAAGGAGCAGCCCTCTCAAGCTGTCATGGCTAACCAGCCAGAACTACAGGTGAGTTAGAAGGAGACGGCAGCTGAGATTCCCTCCATGGACACAGAAAGGGAGATGGGCTTAGAGGATCCCTCGATAGACAGAGCCAAATAGGAGACCGCCAAACCAAGGAAGGGCATGGCTCCTCTGAAAAAGAGAAGACAAGAGGGGGCACCAGCGCAGGCTCCCTCCGAAGCCAAGGCGCCAGAGGCCAGGCAGTATTCCTAGATGATGGCACTGGAATCGCAGATGCAGATGATGGGCTTCATAGCAAATCTACTGTCCCAGCTACATGGACTGGTACAACCATTGTACCAGAGTAACATCATGTCACATGCTGTGAATCCCAAGCCCATAATGGGATCTTTCATGTTCGAAGCACAGGAGCTAGCCCCACAATCCAGGGGTCTGATGCAACCAGTACAGATGCACCATGCTGCTGTACCGTGAACTGAAAACCACGACTCAGAGCCTGCTCCATTCAAAGAGGAGTCTAAAAGGACGGGTAAGGGCAAGGCGTCAGCCAAGCGGAAGTGGACATTGGCCAAGACAGAGTAAGAGACTGTTAATTTCCTGTCAGATGTATGTTCCATGGACTCTGAGGATGAAGCTCCCCCTAAGAGAAAGAGACCAGGCAAAGCGACAATGTTGCTGTTCTCAGAGAGCGAGGAGTCAGATGCTGAGGAGGGTGAGACATTGGACTCCAACTTGGATTCTTACTTGGATCCCACCCTTAATCCACCTTTCTATTCCCTGGTCTGAGCTGGCTGTGGGCTGTAAACTACAATAAAAGGCAATCTAAGAGATGCTCTAAATTACTTGGACTACAGCAATTCCATGGAAGTGCTGTGATAACCAGGACTCTTGCAGAGGACTGTGCACTCTGCCCTCCCTTGCCTGTATGCACTCTAGTGTACATCAAGGTTGTTTCCTTTTAGAGCAGCTTTCAGCTGGTTTGTGCTGCTGAGGCAAAACACAGGAGTTCGAGCCATGGCCACAGATCTAGACACTTATTCCCATGATCATGCATAGCCTCACAATAGCGAGAGAGAAGCTGTAGCATGAGAGGCTCAATGCCAACCCACATAACTTCCAAGCATGTCCCACCTTGGCTATCGTATTTCTCTTCTAGCCCAGTCTGCAATGGGCTGCCAAAAAATAAAACCAGCACTGAGGGAGACATGCTGGCTGGGATCCGCACTGTCTACGCTGTGCTGCTGATTTTTACTTGGGTAAATGCAAATGCCTGTCATTAGCCTGGGATGCTCTGTCCTAAAGCAGTGGTGCTGGCTGTCTGCCTCAAGTGTAAACACTAGTGCCACTGCCACCCATTGTTCCAAGAGAGGCCTGCCTGGCCCCACACATTGCCACTTGCTTCCCTCCTTGTGCCTACATTCTCCCTTTTCTATTCAGTGCCTCAAGGTACTGAGCACAAAGAGCTGGATTCTGATTTCAGCCACAACACTGCTCTCCAAAGGAGAGAGGGGGCTACTCTGAGGCTCTGAATGCACCCACATCCTTCCCAGTCTCCTCTTCTGTAAAATGGGGGTTGCGATACTTCCCATCCTGATGGGAAGTGGTGGGGGTGATTTTATTATTGTCCTTGATGACGAGCACAAAAGAACATGTGTGGGTGTGTCTCATTTGAAAAGGGCCCTAGTTTCCCCAGAATCCAGACCTATATGTTGCAGCTTGCATCCACCTTTGTTGCACCATACTGGCCATGCCCCCCGCTTCCGCAGATTTCCTTCCTCTGAAATTCTAGAGGTATAGGGGCAGGGTTTATGTGGGTCAGCATTGCAACCCCCACAAGTTTTAGCCCAAAGTTTACTTACATGTTGGCCAGTAACGTAGCAACACTTCTACTGAGAGGCAGCATGGTCCCATAGACCGGCCTCGTGCTGGATGTCAGAAATTCTAGATTCTGTGCCTCGCTTTACTATTGGGTCTTTTCCCATGCTCAGTACCCTAAGACATCACCTCAACTATCTGGGTTAGTGTTGGCTTCAGCTTCCTCCAGCCCTCTCACCAGCAATTTAATATGACACTGTGGATAATAACTTATCTTTAGAGAACATTCTCTCCTTGATTTAAACTGCCTTTCCTCCCACTGCACCTAGGTTTAGATTTAAAAACATGGGCCAGAATTTAAATCGCATCAGATTGTACAGTGATAATTTGCCTTAGAAACCCCTGTAATAGACAATGAATACATAGGGTGCTTTTACATGGACAGCACCCACAGCTCTGTTCCGCCTCACACCCAGGCGGTCATCTGTGTATAGTTGCAGGCAGAGAAGTGGAGCAGGAACTGCCTGCTCTGCTCTAGCCCCACTAGCAGTGCTCCGGAACATCCCAGAGCACCACCAGTGGAGCAGGCCGCCCATTGTGCCCAAACCTGAGGCACCAGCCAGAGGCGGAACTGCGGTTCATCTACTCGGCAGACAGCTGCTGCAGCTCTGCTGCCCCAGGCAACACCATAGAGCTGTGCCCTCAGTTCTCTGGTGTGGCAGAGAAGGGGTGCCAGGCGGGCAGACCATGATAGCTGCCAGGTCCATTAAAAACGTACCTAGGCATGGCTGAAAGTGGGCAGATGTGGGGTGTGTGTACACCCCCAGACTTGCTTCAAGGTTGAGCATCCCTGCGTCCATGTAAAAACAACCAGAGAGAGCTCTCTTTCTCCAATGCAAATCTCTCTGGAGTTAATCCAGGTTTCAACAGTGTAGCTGATGTCAGGATCTGACTATTGGTTTATAGGTAAAATACAAGATGTTGCCACCATATCTGTGCAGCCAAACATTCAGGACCCAGCAGAGTGACCAGTGTGTCCCTGACCTTTATGGAGCATTGTGAGATCATGACACTCCATGCGGGGCGGGGACTGCGTCAGAAAGGGGTCGGTCGGGGTTAAGGTACTCTTCCAGGGGGCTGGGCAAATAGTGGGCACAACCCAGTCTGGCCCACTAACAGTAATATGTTCCCACACATAAGTACAAACACATACACACCATGCATACAAGCATGTTTCCCCCACATATGTATACATTCTCACCCACCCCCTTCTCATGCTGGCATGAACCCTATAAACATGTGGTTTTTGAACTAGATGGCAAGAGAAAGGGTGGGAAGAATTTTCAAAATAATAGCAGTCCTTCCTACTTTTATAACATGAACTGCGATTAGTGCTTCAGCCACCAATTTAATTTCAGGTTACAGAAGTAGGCAAGTGGCTGACATTTTGGGAGTCTCCTCAGCTCAGCTACTGAGCTAGGGTTAATAGTAGCAGCAACAAAAGCAATGTAGATGTGTGGGATAAAAGAGAGAGGGAAAGTGGAGAGGGGGCAAGGACAAAGTAGCAGGGAGGGGATGAATTATATACATGTGGGTGGCAGGGGAGTTAGGTACCACAGGTGAGGCAGGGTGGTGTAGTCTAAAAAGTTTAAGAACTACTGCTGTACACATGTACAAATCACATGAGCATACACAAGCCATAAACAGGCACATACTGTCACGAGGAGGACGAATAGGTGAAACTGAGCTTTACATGGTTGTGCCAGACTAATCTTTAATATTCACTGGATGCTGAAGTTCAAATAATGGTCTGGTGGCTGGTTACAGCATTACTCTGGGGCTTTGGAGTCATATAGGCTCCCTTTGTGACGATGGAAGAATCACTTGGAGTAAGAAAAAATTAAGTGCCTCTAGGACTCTGAAGATAAAAGTCCATTGACTTTCAGCAAGGACAAGCTCTTTAGTAGTAAAGTTCCTTCTGCAGATTCGGGGCTTGCTGTTTTGAAAATTTCATCTCTAGCTTCTCTCTGTCTGAGTTCTCCATTTGACTAGAACTGAGATAGTCCCTGTACGGTGGTATAAAGGCCATTTAAGTGTCTTTAAGAGACCTGCTGTGTGGTTTTTCTAACAGAGACATTAGTATAGGAGGCTTCGTCTCTGGAACCTCCTTATTCTTGAAAACCCCAACAGCTTGATGAAACGAGTGAGTGCCTCACATTTTGTTTTTAACTTGGATAAGGCTCACTCTGTGCTCTCAGGAATCACGCGGGGCACCGGCTATGGGGAATTCTGGAGGAAGCTGAGCACTCCCCTGAGTGCTGAGCATGTTCTTCTTCGAGTGGCTCCTCCCATTCTCACAAATGGGTTTACGCTTGCGTGCTCTTCTCTTACCGGCATATACCAAGCTCATGTTTAAAATTTCATGTGACGTTCACGCGCCCCCCACCCTATATAAGGTACCTTCCTGCCTAAACCCAACAGTTCCTTCCAATTGCTTTCGTGGCTTATTGACATATACTTAGCTCATGACTCATTCATTTTAATGGCTAATAAACACAGTTTTTAAAGCACTGTTTTTCCTGTGGGAGGATGATGACACAAAGGACTGAAGGCGATAGAAGGTAAACAAAAGTAGTCCCCGCATCCCCTACGGTCCCAAGCCTAGGAGCTGAGGAGACTGTGTTGGCGGCTCCCACTCTTTCTGAGCTATCTACTCAGGAATCCAATGCCCAGGGTCCTTCCACTTCTCGTGGGTCCCCGAGTGCCATCGCCTAAAAAGGCAAAGACTTCATGAAGGGGTTGAGCCTGCCAACTTGGCAGCTCGCTCTTTTTCCCCACAGTCCTCAGAGAATGAGGGTCTTTTTGAAACGGGTGGGTTTTCACCCCCCCACCCCCTTATCTCCTATCTCAGCCTAGTGCTTCTCCACTATACAATGCTGAGGAAGACTCTGACCCGCAATTTACTGGCTCCCCTTATCAGCCTCTGAAACTCCAGTGGCTGACAGCCCCATCTACAGAACGTTTTGATACAAAGATAAGATTGCCTGAACAGAGATCCTTCTGGTCTCGGTCTCAGCCTTGGCTGCTGGTGTTGGGAGCCTGCAGTGAGCCCTCCCAGCCAGCAGGGCCGCTGCTGTTTCTTCCTTCAGCCCAGCCCGGAGCTGTGAGTGCTTAGTAGACCTGTTCTCTCCCCCCCTCCTCCCTACTGGTCAGCACCCCCCCAGTCCCCATTCCTGTCGCTTGCCCCCTTGCCAGTACCCCCTTCCCCCTGGGGTGGGGAACCTTTTTCTTCCCAGGGATCACTTTGAAAATTAATGCAACTCCAATGACCGCATAGAAGCTGGGGGCAGGGTTCTTAAAGGAAGAACATGGTCCCATCATGGATCTGTGTCTCTTATCCTTGTGCATATGCCCTCATTCTTGAGCTCAGTTTTTCAGTGCTTGGGGGAGGGTAGGAACTGTATCTAGGGGCCAGATCCAGGAAGTGGAAAGGAGCCACGTAAAAACTTGCCAGGGGCCTCATTTGGCCCCTGCACCTGAGGTTCCCATCCCCTCACCAGCATTCCCAGACTCATTCCAACCCCGTGCTCCCTTTGCCAGTGCCCCCCAGACACCTTCTCAGGTCCATTCCTACCCCCACCCTACATCAGTGCTTCCCATACTCCTGTCCATTCCTACCCCACCCCTAGCCAGTGCCTCAACACCTTGCGTTCCATGTTCCAGCACTCCTGACTCTGTTCCACCCTCCATATGAATGACAGCCCATCCAACTCTGTTCTCCCTAGGACCGATTGCTTCCCAGAAACTGAAAACTTGATGCCTGTGCCAGGAGACATTATTTATTGTTATTATTACTAGCATTAGCATTTATATAGAGCCAGCAATGTACCTGGCGCTTTACAGAGAATAAGATAGACACGGTCCCTGCCCGAGAGCTTACAATCTAAAAGACGGGGAGGGGAGACAGGGAAGGGGGAACAGAGGGAGAGACAAGGGATGCAACAACCATGAGGATGCGAGAACTCAGGTACACGTTCTTGGCTTGGTTACAGTACAATGGGGGTTTGCAGATAACAGGTGGGGAATAACCCTGGGTGGGGATGATTTGCAGGAGTTAGGAAGGGCAGAGCGGAAGAGGTGGGTTTTGAGGAGGGACTTGAAGGTACAAAGGGAGGGGGCAAAGCGGATGTGGGCAGAGAGGGAGTTCCAGGCGTGCGGGGCAGCGAGGGAGAAGGGACGAAGGCGGTTGGGGGAGGCGTGGGAGGGTGAGGGAGGGCATGGAAGAGGAGCGGAGTGCTCGAACGGGGGTTTGGAGGGAGATTAGGGCCAAGAGGTAGGGGGGAGTGAGGTTGTGAAGGGCTTTGTAGGTGAAGATGAGCTTGTGCAGAATACGCTCAGGAAGCGGGAGCCAGTGGAGAGAGGAGAGGAGTGGCTGCACATTATTATTATTAATTATTATTATATATATTTATGAGTCGCCCCATATGCCTACGGCATCCCGGGGTGACGTACAACTAAAAACATTCATAAAACAATTTTCCACATGGTCAAAGCGACGGGCTAGGTGGATGACCTTGGCAGCAGAGTTTTGAACAGAGATGAGGGAAGAAAGGTGAGAGCGGGGAAGGCCAGCGAGGAGGAAGTTACAGTAGTTGAGGCGTGAGATGACTAGGGCATGGATGAGAGTTTTGGCAGAGGAGACAGACAGAAAAGGGCGGCTCTTAGCAATGTTGTAGAGGGAGAAGCGGCAGGATTTGGCCACAGAGTCAATGTAGGGTATGAAGATAAGGTGCGAGTCGAAGATGAAGCCCAAGCTACAGGCTTGGGGGGCAGGGAAGATGGAGACCCTGTCAATGGCAATTGACAGGGAAGAGGGAGAGGAAGGATTGGGAGGAGTTCAGTTTTCGCCATGTTCAGTTTGAGTTGGCGTTGAGACATCCAGACGGAGATATCAGAGAGACAGTTGGTGAGACGAGCTTGAACAGAGGGGGAGAGGGAAGGAGTGGAGAGAGAGAGTTGAGTGTCGTCAGCGTATAGGTGGTATTGGAAACCGTGGGAGGCAATGAGTTTGCCTGGGGATTGGGTGTAGATAGAGAAGAGGAGAGGGCCAAGGACAGAGCCTTGGGGGACCCCAACCAAGAGGGGTAGGGAGGAGGAGGGGGAGGATTTAGCTAGCCCCAGACCTGCACTCTTTCCAGAGGCAGTGTAAGACCTGGCTATTCGACCGGGCTTTGGGGGAGGGAGACGGGTAAGGTGGCAAGGTTTGGGGGGAGGGGGGATTTGGTTCTGCTCTTTTAATGAGTCTTATACATTTTATGTATTTTATATATATTATTGAATTGTTTTATATTGTATTTTTGAATTCTGACTGTGAGCCNAGTTGGATTCAGCCACAAGAAGATCATTGGTGATCTTAGCAAGAGTGGTTTGAGTGGAGTGAAGGGGGCGGAAGCCAGATTGGAGGAGGTCAAGGGAGGAGTTGGCGGAGAGGAGGTCGAGGCAACAGGAGTAGACAATGCGTTCAAGGAACTGGGAAGCAAAAGGGAGGAGCGAGAGAGGATGATAATTAGAGGGTTCAGAGGGATCCAGAGTGGACTTTTTGAGGATGGGGGAGACAGTGGCGTGTTTAAAGGCAGAGGGGAAGGAGCCAGTTGAGATGGAGAGGTTGATGATGTGCAGGAGGGGAGGGGCGACGGTAGAAACCATGGAGGTCAGGACGCGGGAAGGAATGGGGTCCAGGGGGCAAGTGGAGGGGTTGGAGGAGGAGAGCAGGGAGGAGATTTTCTCAAGGGAGGCGGGAGGGAAGGAGGACAGGAGAGAGGAGGGAGAGGGGTTGAAGCAGCTCCAGTCCCTGAAACTGGGGACCAATCCATTTGCACAGCATAATGGGGTATGGTGAGAACATAATATATTCTATTTGTAACATCCTGTTTGCACCCCAAGCCAGCTCAAGCTTCAACCATGAAGCAATAACCAATGTTTCACTCTCCTCATAGGTGTCTGACAATTCCACCTTCTAAATTTCTGTCTGGGTTTCACATTGCCCATTTTCAGCCCACAAAGTTCTGTGTTTACAAGAACTTTGGTGCCTGGAATGTCACTCCCATCCCTTCTGCGTTCAAGAGAGTGCCCTTTAAAATGTGAAGCTCTGTGTTAGCAGCAGCATCAATGTGCCAAGATTTTGATGGGACAAAAATATCCTCCATTGTCCTGTTTTCTTAATTTTTTATTTATTTTTTAAATTATAGGATGTTGCAGAACAACCAGCTCAGTCAGATCCCTGCTGAGGCCCTGTGGGACCTTCCAAACCTCCAGTCACTGTAAGTCATTAAGGCTCTCAAGCCCCATAGGTTCTAGGCCTCACGGTGTGTGAGTGGTCACGGCTTTGTTGTAAATGCTCTGTCCCTGATTTCTTTCCCTAAAGAAAACAATTGTTATGTATTTGGAGCAGGGATGGCCCTACAGAGGGTGGGGGGGAGATCAGGATGGGAGGGGCAGGTTTCGGGACAGGCAGGGACCAGAATAGGACCCAGCACATCCGGCAGCTGTAGTAGCGCACCACTGAGCCACTTTCTCTCCCCTCCCTGCTCACAGAAGCCCGGATTGAAGATAGGGGGCACTGCATCATGTTGTGGCAGGGCTGGGGGAGGGGTAGCGGTGCTGCTAAGCAAGGGAGGAGCACTGCTAAGCAAGGGCCTTGCTCCTCCCCCCGACCTGCTATGGCGCAGCACGGGGCTCCTATAGCTCCAATGGGGACTTATGAGAAAAGGTAGGAAGCACTTTTGTAGGAGGAGCCCATCCCATCCCGGCCAGGACCCACTTCCCTGCCTGGGACATTTTGTGGGGGCCTTTTCCTCATGGGGCCCAGAGCAGTCATCCTTCTTAAGGCTGGGCCTGGTTTAGTGTGTCTTGTTAGGGATGTAAAGACAAGACCTTTCCCAACAACTGCTCTCTTGAAAAGGCCAATGCGATTGATGTGCATTTTCTTTTTCAAGATGCCTGGGGCAATGTCTCCTTATACACCAAGTCAGATGCAATAACTGTCTCCTGATACAGTGTCAGACTCGCTGCTTTCATGGGCGGAGTCACTGTCTGATTCTTGGAGTAAGCAACACAGACTCAGGGCTCAAGCTTCTTTTCACTGTCCTGCCAAGTGCCAATGAGTATCAAGCAACTCCCACCCCCTCTCCATACAGCAGTTCCCCTGTTTCTTAAATGGAAACATTGACACTTCCTGCCTGGGTGCTTGGGCCAGTGGGCTACATCTAAGAGCTGTTTCTGTGATACAGCATACTAGGATAAAAGATTGGGATGTACAGGATAAAGGGTTTATAACCAAATCCATTCTCTACGATCTTTTTTTATCCCCTTGGACCTGGTAACATGTGCACACGGACACATCCAGTGTATGCCAGTGGGTACTGATTGATTCCTGACTCATGACTGACACTTAAGACTTCAGCTGTAAAATCAAAAGCTACCCAGTGTGAGGTAAAGGAGCAGCTCCACAAGCTGAATGAGCCAGTTCCTCTTTTTTTCAGCAGAGAGCAGCGCTGTGCAGCCAGTCAGGCCAGTGATAGGGTGGTTCAAGTTTGCAGATGACACAAAACTGGAGGGGTAGCTAACATCTTGGAAGATAGAATTAGAATTTTTTTAGAAAATCTTGGTAAGTTGGAAATCTGGGCTGGAAATAACAAAATAATATTCAACCAGTATCATTTGGGGAAGGAAAACCAAATGCACAAGTATAAGATGGGGAATCCCTGACTTGGCAGCAGCACAGGTAAAAAGGATCTAGGGACTGTGCTTGATCACAAACAGAACATGAGCCAGCAATGTGATGTGGCTGCAAAAAAGGCTAATGCAATGTTAGGCTGCATTAATAGAAGCTTTGTTTCCAGGTTGACAGAAGCAATAACTCCACTCAATACTTCAGGTGAGGTCTGATCAGTGCTGAATAGTGTCCAGTTTTGGGCATCTCAGTTTTAAGAAGGACGTTGACAAATTGGAGTGGATTCAGAGGAGAGTGACGAAGATGATAGAGGGTCTGGAAGGCAAGACTTATGAGGAAAGGTTTAAGGAATTGGTTATGTTTAGCCTAGTGAAGAGAAGACTCAGAGGAAACATGGTAGGAGTCTTTAGATATCTAAAGGGCTTCCACCCAGAGGAGTTATGCATTACTACAGAGGGCAAGATTATAAATAATGGGCATGAGTTGTAGGAAGGTAGATTTTAGTTAAATATCAGGCAAACCTTCCTAACAGAGTAGTGCAGAAATAGAGCAAGCTGCCTAGGGAGGTTTTCTGAAGGTTTTCAGAAAGTGGCCAGACAGCCGTCTGTTAGGGGAAGTTGTAACTGTAATCATCCTGCATCCAAGTGGGGTTGGACTAGATGACCCTAAAGGTACCATACAACTCTAAGATTCTATGTTTCCACATGGGTTCTGTGCTTACTGCTTATAGAAAGGGCACAAAGAGCAACATGAGTTAACTCCCATAATGTCTGGTGCCAGACATGTAGGGGCACCCACAGGTCTGCCTCCAGCAGCTCTGAGTTTTTCCCAGCTGGAGCTCCTGTGGGGAACACATCCTGCCCACTGATAGAGGCCCTGGCTATGAAGGGCTGGGGTTTCTGCAGGTGCACCAGGAGGGATCTGCTTCTGGAGATCTTCACTGATCCCTGATAGGCAACAGCCCCTTATGGTTCACCCACAACCCTGACCAGGGCTGTTACAGAGGACCTGTAGTTCCACACATTACAGTGGCTACATGTGGACAAAACCTGGGGTGGCTACTGATTTTACTCATAGCCAGAACCACGTCTTTGTGTTCCAAATCCCAGGTCTTCCTGTGTGAAACCAACCATGGAAAGGTGTTCAAACCCAGTCCTGCTGGGGTCTGTGGGATCTGTTCCCCTTGGGCTTCAGCACTCCCATTTTGGGGTCTCCACTGAGACTAGCAGCAACATCTGCAGTTTGTGAGTGGGGGATCAGATTGCTCCAGACATCACCACAGAGTTGGTCCTGCATCTGTATCGTCCATCATGAAGCGATGTCTGCCTGAGTCAGTGTTGTGAAGGGCACCTAAGTATAACAGGAAGTGGAGTTTCTGCTAGATTGCTAGGATCCTGCAGTGACCTACACCACTGGAGCATGTGTGCTACTGATAATTAAAAAGCTACAGCTATGCTGCTGATTCTTGGCCTACGCTGAGCCAGTACTGCAGCAGGGTGCTAGGAGATGCCATGCTGTTGAATGTTCTATGCTTGGGATGAATTTATTTGTGGTCTTTAAAGGCAACAGATCATTTTTCTTAAGTATAATCTTAATAACAGAGTCCCAGTCAAATTCAAAGGTGAATCATTATGCAGCACTGACTTGCATCCCCCCTGCAGTTTATATTTCAAAGGGTGCTCTTCTTCACGTTCTGCATAGTACACCTGTGTAGTAAAAGAGCTGGCTTTGTCCACTCCACAAGTGACCACAAGTAATGATCTTTTGCTCGTCCCTGGAGAAGATGGTGAGACTCAATAAGTTAGTATTTGAAACACTTTGATCTAAAAACCCAAAGTATTATTGCAGGAGCTGTGTTCTCAGAGAAGGACTTTCTGTAACAATCCACACACAACCTTTGGATGGCAGCCCGTCAGGGTCTTGCATGAGCTCTTTCACTACAAGCATATGCATTCTCCTCACCATGAAGGTGGCTTAGAGACTTTTCTCCACCTACTTTGTCTGGATGGGATCCAAGCCTGTTAAACACCTTTGTTCTTCCCCATCAATCAGCTACAACTTGTTTGGGTGAAACAAGATCACAAGCTTCTCGGAAAACCACCTTTTATCTGCCCCACCAAGTGAGCTATATTCCAGCTGCCCTTGATGCAAAGTGTGTGTAAAGGGAGACCTAGTCCTCCAGGGTTCTTCTGAGCCTGGCATGATGACAACTAGAAGATTGGTTAACTGTTTATGCTGGAAGGTGAGGTCTGGCAGGGCACCTAAATGGCTCTGAAGACAGTGGGGGAGGAGGGAAGAGAGACTGAGCACTCCCAGTTAAGAGACTTAGGTCTTTGTTAGCTGTCTGCTGTGTGTAAGCACCTAGTGCTGTGAACGTACCCAAGAAAGATTGAGCACAATCAACTCTACAGAAAAAGCAGGTTGAGTTTTTTTCATTGCTGGCATAAAGGCAGAAACTCTCAATGGTTCAAGCCCTAAATGTGTTAGACAGCAGCCAGCAAAGCCTTTCCTCACAGAATAGGAGTGGGCATTCTGAACTGATCCGTAACTGCTTATAACATGCTGTTATGGATCATTATGTACCGAACCGCAACTGTGGCAAACATGCCTGTTGCAGTTCAGTTTAAAATACAGCGGCAGCAGTGCTGTCACCATTTTAGAAAAGGGCAGCCAGCCTGCACATGCGCAGAGTACTGCGCATGTAATTACTTTTTATTTTTAAATGGATTTAAATATGGATCTGTAATGCAGATCTGCGTTACATATTAGAGGTATGCATACCTGTAATTTAATCCGTAAGACCACCCCCTTCATAGGATGATGTTTGTGGTAAGAAAGCCAATAAAGCTGATGGAAGCAGAAAAGAGAAACTCCCTGGCATGGGAGTTCCTGGCACAAGTCCAGTGAGCCCTGGGGGAGGAGGGTTGCCTATCCTCCATGGGACTGCATCTCTTGGAGCACTTGGAAAAGACTTGGTGCTTGATAGCTAGCAACCTGATTTGCCCTGGACCTGATCAGAGGCCTATTTATTTATTTTATTTTATTTATTAACATTTTTACCCCACCCATCCCGAAGGCTTACTGCCGGCAGCTTATATAAAAGACAATTAAAAAACATTAAAAAACAAGTAAACAAAAAACTCTATCCATTCCAACCCCAACCGCCCAACAACCTCCAATCTAATCCCTATCCCCACCCACCCAATGTTTTACTAAAAAGAAAGGTTTTACCCTGCCTCTGAAAGATGCTCAGGCCTGAACTCAGACAAACCTCCAAGGGGAGGAAGTTCCATGATATTGGGGCAGCAACCGAAAACACCTCCCTGTGTGCCCTTGTCGTAGGGACAAGAGTAGCAGATGGAATCCACAGGAGAGCACCCTTGGCTGACTGCAGGGGCTGCGACGGGGCATGGTAGGAAAGGCAGTCTTTCATATATATGGGGCCCAGGCATTTTAGGGTTTTAAATGTCAAAAACAGCACCTTGAATTGTGCCCAGAAAGCTATGGGTGCAGACTTCGGAACACTGGTGTAATATTGTCCCTGAAAGGACCCAGGCTGCTGCACTCTGCACCAGCTGCAGCTTTAGTCATCAACGGCAGTCCCACATAGAGCGCGTTACAGTAATCTAACCTCGAGGTGATGAAAGCATGGATGACAGTGGCCACATCCAAATCAGAAAGAAAAGGCCGTAGACTCTTCACCAGATGAAGTTGGTGAAAAGTGCTCCTGGCCACTGCAGCAACCTGATGATCTAGGTGCAGCAAGGGGTCCAGACAGAAGCACTCTGCAGCTGTGAACCTGAGTGGCCAAGGGGGGAACTGGACCGGACCCCATCAATAACAGGAGTCCCAATTCCTCCCAAGTCCCAGGCCCGTCCCAGGCCCACCATCATCACTTCAGTCTTGTCAGGATTCAGCCTCAATCTGCCAACCCTCATCTAGTCCCCAACGTTGGGTAAGCACTGCAGGACCTGGGTCAGATGAAAAAGAGAGGAAGAGCTGGATGTCCTCCGCATATTGATGACCCTTCACTTCAAACCTCCAAATGATCTCACCTAGTGATTTCATATACACATTGAACAAGAGAGGAGACAAGATGGAACCCCGTGCGACTCCACAAGTGAGCTTATGAGGGGAAGATGAGCAATTGCCCATCACCACCCGCTGAGACCTCCCAGACAGGTGTGAATGGAACCACTCAAGCAATCCTGCACACCCCTGCCAGATCCCGCAGTTGTGTCAACAACCCCCCATGATCAGCTGCGTTGAGACTGCAGGAATATCTAACAGGGTACAATACCCCGTGTCAATCTCCAGGTGCAGATCATCGACCAAGGTCACAAGCACAGTCTCCATGCCATACCTAGGATGAAAGCCTGACTGAAATGGGTCCAGGAATCCAGTAGCATTAAGGTGAGCCTGAAGCTATCGGGCAACCATCAATTCAGTAACCTTCCGTATAAAGGGAAGGTTAGAGACAGGGCGATAACTGGCTGGGGAGTCAGCATCAAAATATGGTTTCTTAAGAGGGGCCAGGCAACTGCATTTTTGAGAGTGTCTGGCATTCTAACCCCCAAAAGAAAGGCGTTGACAACCCCATGCCAGCAATGGCTCCAACATCCCCCGGCTGACTTTCACCAGCCAGGTCGGGCAAGGATCTAATTCACAACTCGTTGCCCACATCACTATTGAGCAGAACTGGAGCGAACTGCAAAGCATCCCTCAAGGTTCAGTGTTGCATTTCCTGGCCTTTTTTTGCCTCTCTGAATAATGAACAACAGTGAAAACAAAATGAGATGTTAGCCCACATTAGCCAACAACCACCATGTGTTAACCCACCCATTTATTAGGTGGTTGCCAGTTGTTAGCCCACACCCACCATGCAGCCACCACCCACTGAACTCTCTCTGTGTTTTTGAGGATGTTGCAGGATCACCATGCGGGCTAATCCATGCTAATGGGTGCCCACATGTCTGTAGTCCATCTGTCAGGTTCGCTGCAGTCTCATCCACATCCATCCTCCAGCACCATAGAGTCATGCCTAGAGCGCTTGGTCATCTCATCCTTCTGTTCCTGACAGTGGTAGCAACTAAAGAGGCAAGGGGAAAGTGAGCGAGAGGTGCCTCTCAGCTGAGAGGTGGCACTTCCCCTGGGCCAAGAGCAAGAGGTGCTCTCGGCCTGGGGAAAGCGAGTGATGAGTGCCTCTTGGCCTGGGAAAAGGGAGATGGATAGCGTGACCACCCAGCTGACAGGCGGGCCCAGGTGGAGAAAGATCATTAGTGTGGCTGCCCAGCTGACAGGTGGGCCTTGGGGATGGGAGGGAGATAACTGGTTAAAGGATAGCTAGGCGGCAAATAGTAGGACTAAGCTGTGTCTGTTGCTGTGGGGATTGGGACTGGTGTGATAGGAGGAGCTTACTGCCACTCTGCTTTTCCCTCCCCCTCTCCAGGTAATAACACTCAGGGTTGGGCCCTTTGGGCGCCAGCCCGAAGGGCGACACCCAAAGGGTGTCAGCTGTTGGCTGGGCCGGGGCGCCCGGGGGCCCCTCTGGTCAACAAACACCACACCTATTATTGTGCGGTCCATCTTTGCTGTTGCTGCTGCCCCGCCGATATCACTGCTGTTGCTGCACCCGCTGTTGGACCCATTGTTCGCTGCCACTATCATTTTGCACTGCAGTCAGCGTGTGGCCCTTAGCGGGACTGGGGAGATTAGGGGTGGGCAGCTTTTATCTTGTTTTTAACTTGTGGTTTTAAGGGGTTTGGGGGGGGGGATGAGGTAGGTGTGGCTTAGGTGGGGGTCATGGGGAGTGGGTTAGGGTGGATGGGGCCAACCCCCCTGGTGAGAGGAGGGGAGGTGG
>QEPC01004304.1:2361621-2393890 GCA_003113815.1 Sphenodon punctatus | reverse complement strand
GGTAGGGGCAGGAGTAAAACAGCGCACTTGGAAGCACGGTTGCATTCACATCAGAAAAGATTTCACACCAGTTAAAACCAGTACGATGTTGCTTTCACACTGCTGTTAAGTGCGGATTTATTGAAAACGGACAGCAAAAAGGTAGGTTTGAGTAGCTTTGAAAGTCGGATTTCTTTAGTGCGATATTGACGGCATATAATCGAATTTATGTGTTCAGACATGCATGAAACATTCATTTTTTAAAAAAATTCGCAAAAATCAGAACGTCTGAATCCCCCCTAACTAAGGTGTGATTTTTAAACCAGGTTAATGGAAAAAAGTGCAGCTTTGTATGTAGATATTCTTGGATTGGTTTAAAACTGTGTTCTGTTGGTTTAGCTTTTGCCAGTAAATCTACAGGGTTGTGGTGTGCTTTGGTGGCACCACAGCAGGAGACATCATGTCTAAGTGAATATTTATCTCGTACAGAACAGGAATCTCTCTCCTTCCTGTGCTGCACCCTAAATGATGGCAAAACCACAGCAACTGTGTTTCCTTTCCAATAGTAATTTTCCTTCTAAATCTGAGTTTAATAGGGAAAAAAAGTAACTTCTGTAGTGAGCCCCCCGTCCTATTTCATTAGATGAGTGGCCATTAGGATAAATTAGGTCTGATTTGAAAGAGATGAAAAGTCGAGTAAACAGCATTACCCTGTAGCAGACGACATTGTGTCGTAAGGCAGATCTAAAGCTAAGCTGATTTGCTTGGATTTCATTGGTACTGTCAGTATTTGAATGCAAGAAACTGTCCCCATGACATGTGCCCCTCAGTTCTTGCAGTGTCTTCACAGAGATGGTCATTTCACAGGAAAAGAAGAAAAGTCTGCATTAAAGACTTTTTTTCCTTTTAAGTATCTATGAGTAATTTTCCAAAGGTTTATGAGGCTTATGTGTATTTATTGCCAGCATGTGAACCAGTCTGGAACATCCATATATCACTGCAGAGTGGCTTCTAAACATTACAGGTTGGGGGATTCAAGAGTAGCTTATTTACAGTGCCCCAAACCTCTGTTTTTTCCATTCACCCTGAGTTACTGGGCTTGCATGTCACTTCATAGCATATTAACTAACTTCCTTGAAATCCGGGAACACCCCATAAAGTATCCTAAACTGACTTGGGAGTTTAAAAGGGTCTTTTAGACTGCAAGCAAGGGGAACAAAACTTAAATAACAAAAAAGGAGCTGTACTATGTTACCTTTGGTTTTCTTGCACATAATTTCGTTTGAACAAAAAAAATATCTCCTTCCCACAGTTTAGGCAGACACCTGACTTTGTGGTGCTGCAATACATTGTAACAGCAGAGATCGTGAAGTCACAAATGGTCCAAGGCTGGGGTTCCTATGTATTCCTGCAACAAACTAGGGCTGTGATCCACAATCCACTTACTCTGAAGTTAATAGTAATTTCAAAGCAGTGGCTGTCACTGTAAGATAAGACAAGTCAAGCTGTGAGGGAGGAAGCTTTTGTATAAACAATTACGGGGGGCCTCCTAAAAACACTGACAAATGTTGGATTGAGAGAGACAAGTCTGCCAACATACTGCATTTGATTTTCTTGGTTTGGGGTTTATTTGTTCGTTTTTTTAAAGGAAATCAGGATCCTAGCTGTGAGGATTGGAGCTGGTCAAACTATTTGTTGCAAAGAATATTGGCTGGGAATTTACTTCTAAATCGCACTTTAAATTTCTTCAGTCCCCCTTCACATTACTGATTTAACTGTTGAAGGAACAGTTTTCAGCTTTTGATTTAGTTTTTTTCTCCAGAAGCTCTTTCAGTTTAATTGTTGTTTGTAGAGGTTGGCATGGGATTGATTTTGCAGCTCAGACAGTGGCAAAGAGCAGTGGAACCCAACCCAAATCTGACACTACACACCTGGTTTACAAATCAGCCCCAACGTATTCTCTGGAATGGTGTCCTGTGTGTGTCAGGCTCATTAATATTTTTTAATTGTTACTATTATTATTAGCATTCATATAGTGCCAACAATGTACCTGGCGCTTTACAGAAAATAAAATAGACACAATCCCTGCCTGAGAGCTTACAATCTAAAGACAGGGGAAGGGGAGACAGGGAAGGGGGAACAGAGGGAGAAACAAGGGATGCAACATTCATGAGGATGCGAGAACTCAGGTACACGTTCTTAGCTTGATTACAGTAAATTAGGAGTTTGTAGACAACAGGTGGGGAATAATCCTGGGTGGGGGCGATTTGCAGGAGTTAGGAAAGGCGGAGCGGAAGATGTGGGTTTTGAGGAGGGACTTGAAGGTGTGGAGGGTGGGGGCAAGGCAGCCGAGGGCAGTGAGGGAATTCCAGGCATGCGGGGCAGTGAGGGAGAAGGGACGAAGGCAGTTGGGGGAGCAGGGGAAGCGTGGGAGGATGAGGGAGGGGATGGAAGAGGAGCGGAGTGGTCGAACAGGGGTTCGGAGGGAGATCAGGGCAGAGAGGTAGGGGGCAGAAAGGTTGTGAAGGGCTTTGTAGGTGAAGACGAGGAGCTTGTGCAGAATACACTCAGGAAGGGGAAGCCAGTGGAGGGAGGAGAGGAGAGGCTGCACATGGTCAAAGCGACAGGCTAGGTGGATGATCCTGGCAGCATGATAGAGATGAGGGAAGAAAGGTGAGAGTGGGGAAGGCCAGCAAGGAGGAGGTTACAATAGTCGAGACATGAGATGACTAGGGCATGAATGAGAGTTGTGGCAGAGGCGACAGACAGTAAAGGGTGGATCTTAACAATGTTGTGGAGGGAGAAGTGGCAGGATTTGGCCACGGAGTCAATGGAGGGTTTGAAGGTGAAGTGCAAGTCGAAGATGAAGCCCAAGCTACGGGCTTCGGGGACAGGGAGGATGGAGACCCCGTCAATGGCAATTGACAGGGAAGAAGGAGAGGAAGGATTGGGAGGGAAGATTAGGAGTTCAGTTTTCACCATATTCAGTTTGAGTTGGCGTTGAGACATCCAGGTGGAGATATCGGGGAGACAATTGGTGATAGGAGCTTGAACAGAGGGGTAGAGGGACGGAGTGGAGAGAAAGAGTTGTGCCAGGAACCCAGCCCCAGGGGCCGCGCCCCCCGGCGTTCCAGCCCCCCCGGCCATACCTGGTCCCCCCGCAGAAGCACGTCAGCCCCAGAAAATCCCCACAGCAGACGCAGCATGCCAGGACAGCGGGGCCCCGCTCCGCAGCTCCCAGAGCGACTCCCCGCTTCCGCCAGCTGACAATGATCCAGGGGGTGGGGCCAGGAATAGGATACTGGCGGCGGAGGCCACGCTCCAACCCTTGCGCTGCTCCGAGCGGCTGCGACAACGCCCTACACCCTAGTATAAAATCTGCGGCAGTGCTTACCTCCGTGCTGGTGATCGGAGCCTTGTGCCCGTGAGACTGGCCCTCCTCCTGTGCCGTTGGTGTGGTATTGTGCTTTTGGCCTCCTTGCAGTGTGTGTCTGGGCGGAGTGGCTCTGGTGGCGGTAGTGAGTGTATGTGAGTAGGTGTGCGAGTGATTGGGTATGTTGTGGGTTGTGGCAGCAGGTAAGCTTGCATTTCCTTTGGGGTTTTCGGGGGAACACCATACCTGGGCCCTTCGTAGAGTGCGAGACCTATCCCTACCTCCCCCTCCTGGGGCATGCTCACCCCCACTCCCCACGGGGCTCCCCCACTCCCCTGGTGGCCCTTCCCTTGCCCCCTGTGTGTGTGATAGCAGCAGCAGCAAGGGCGTGCGCTCACCCAGATGCCCAATGATGAGATAGGCTAGGGACTAATCATCCTGATAGCCCTATCCCATCCTGAGGGCTTGTTTTCCAGGCACAGCCCTGCTGCTTGTCCCTCTCGGGACGTGTGTGGTTCCCCTTTTCCCCTTCCTCCTCGTCGGGGAAACTTTCCTCAATCCCCATCAACCCCACAAGTTGAGTGTTGTCAGCGTATAGGTGGTATTGGAAACCGTGGGAGGCAATAAGTTTGCCTATGGATTGGGTGTAGATAGAGAAGAGGAGAGGGCCAAGGACAGAGCCTTGGGGAACCCCGACCGAGAGGGGTGGTGAGGAGGAGGGGGAGGAGTTAGGAAGAGATACATTGAAGGAGTGGTCAGAAAGGTAGGAGGAGAACCAGTCGAGGACAGAGCCCCAGAATCCCAGGGAGTGAAGTGATTCAAGCAGGAGCGGGTGGTCAACAGTGTCGAAGGCAGCAGAGAGATCAAGGAGGACAAGAATAGAGTAAAGGCAGTTGGATTTAGCCACAAGAAAATTGTTGGTGATCTTAGCCAGAGCGGTTTCAGTGGAGTGAAGGGGGCGGAAGCCAGATTGGAGGGGGTCAAGGGAGGAGTTGGCGGAGAGGAGGTCAAGGCAACGGGAGTAGACAACCCGTTCAAGGAGCTTAGAAACAAAAGGGAGGAGTGAGACAGGAAGGTAATTAGAGGATTCAGAGGGATCCAGAGTGGACTTTTTGAGGATGGGGGAGACAGTGGCATGTTTAAAGGCAGAGAGCCGGTTGAGATGGAGAGGTTGATGATGTGCAGAGGGGAGGGGCAACGGTGGGAGCAATGGAGGTCAGGAGGCGGGAAGAAATGGGGTCCAGGGGGCACGTGGAGGGGTTGGAGGAGGAGAACAGGGAGGCGATTTCCTCAAGGGAGGCAGGAGGGAAGGAGGACAGGAGAGAGGTGGGGGAAGGAGGGGGGAGTGGTAGGGGGAGCGGACTTGGAAGTGATTTCGAGGCAGATCTTGTCGATCTTGGAGGTGAAAAAGAGAGCAAGATCCTGAGCTGAGAGAGAAGAGGGAAGAGGAGGACAGGGGGGGTTGAGAAGGGAGTCAAAGGTGGAAAAGAGGTGGCGAGGGTCCCGGGAGCAGGACTCAATACGCGAGGCATAGTACTGCTGTCTAGCGAGGGAGATAGCAGAGTTGAGTGATGAGAGGCAGAATCTGAATTGGAGAAAGTCAGCATGGTAGTGGGATTTACGCCAGAGGCGTTCAGCAGCCCGAGTGCAGGAGCGGAGATGGCGAATGGTGGGGGTGAGTCAAGGGCGAGTTACGGGAGCCAGTCAGGCGGGAGGAGAGGGGGGCAAGGGAGCCGAGGGTGGAGGCGAGAGAGGAGTTGAAGTGGAGATGGCAGAGTCAGGGAAGGAAGAGGAGAAGACCGAGGGGAGAAGAGGAGAGAGGGAGTCTGGGCCCTCCTCCACTCAAGCTTCCCTTTCAGTTCTGGCCCAGCTAACAAAGTGTTCCTCCCCTGGACTGGTTCTTCCCCACTTGTGGGGATCATCCATTCATTAGCTGAACCATGGAAGAGTAGGGAAAACTAGCAAGAAGGAGGACCCAGACATAGGAGTAAGATGGCTCTGCACTGAAACTGAGCCATTCACAGGGTGCCTTTAACCTGACCTGTCTCAAGCCCACTAGCACACCATGGAAATTACATGCATCCTGATCCAAACTTGGGACCACTAGTCAAGTCCCTTTGGGATGGATTGTATTATAGACCTCTGGTTACACATGCTCCATGTCTTGTCATCTAAATCATATGGTATTGTTTCTGCTCTCTAATGGAATGGCTAAAGCTTTTTAAACAGAAGAGTAATGAACAGGTAGCAAATGCTTTTGTTATTTCACTAATGCCTTTGTTTCTATGTGATTGTATTTGTATAATCACATTCTTTCTGCAACCATGTATGCAAACTAAAGCCATTCATTTGAATTTTTACAAATAGCAAATAGCAATAGCAATAACAAGTAGCACAAACAGATGATTTAAGCATCTCTGGAAACTACTATTTCTACTAGCAAGTATTCTAGTTCCTGCTCCCGTCCAGCTTGTTGGGCCATTAAACACCTACGCCCAAAGCTCCAGAGTTCTGTCAAGGGGAATGGGATTGCTGTTTTGGAGAAATAAAATTGCAAATTGTTGGCACTCTCTTTGCTGAGTTTGGGGAGTTCCAATCATGTTCTCTTGTTTCTTCTCTGGATTCTTAGCTGCCGTGGTGAAGAGGGAGTCTTGTTTTTTTGTAGCATGAATCAGCATAATGGCCTCCTGCAAAATCTAACACAAACCTGCCAGCAAAAGTGATTCCAGCAGGTCTGTCTGCTTGACTTATTTCCAGAACTTCAGTTGTATCTTGGAGTCTTTTGTGCTAGAGAATATGCCTCTGAGGTTTGCTTAGTGTTGGCAGCAGTACTGCTAGTAGATTGCGTTTGGGTATGTTGGTCACTGCTGTTGACTGATCACCTTAGCAAAACATTTATCTTTCCTGGGTAAAGTTTTAGCAAGGACCAAAACGTTTCCATTCCATGGAGGAAGAAGGAAACGGAAAAGGCAGCTGATAAAAAGGGGTGACAGGTGTCATAGTAGCTCCTGACCAATTGCTACCCCTTATTCTAGCTCCTCAGCAGGGAAGTTCCAACAGCCTAGGCTCCCTCACATGTGGGTGAATGGATGTTAGCCCCCACCCCAACACACCAGCCTAGGTTCCCTCACATGTGGGTGAATGGGTGTTGGCAGGTCTAAGAGTGTCAGTGTTAGCCCCCAACACACCAGCCTAGGCTCCCTCACATGTGGGTAAATGGGTGTCAGCAGGTCTAAGGAAGGCTGTGTTAGCCCCCCTTACATACTATCTCTGCAAATGGATCTTTGGATGTCTTTTCTTTTTGGAGCCTGCTAGGTTTCATGGTGCAGCATGTGGCTTGGCATGTATGGGCCAAGCATGTTCCCTATGGGATGCAGCACCCAGATGACTTCTACTGGAAGGAGAGCTAGGCGGGTTTTCTTGATTCTGTGTAGCTCTTTGAGAGGCTGCCCCAGGGAGCAGGTTTCATCACCAATGTCAGCCCTAGCAAGAACAACCCTGCCTTCTGGCTAGGTTTGTGTCAAAAGCATCAGTCTTGCAGTGAGGGAGCTGCAGTCATGTGCTCTTGTTCCTATTCTAAATGCTGCCCTGCTGTTTCCCACCATATACCCTCCTGCTCTGAAATCCTTGTAACACCCATATCAGCTCCATGAATCTTCAGCAGCATCTGCTGAGCCACAGCCAGAGAGGTACAGGGTTCCATAATTATCTTACCTCCTATTCTTCAGCTACGGGGAGTTGCCAGCACAGTAACCCTGAGGCAGGACCAGCAAAGCCAGCATGAAGAGAAATTCAGATTGAAAAAGAAATAAATCTGAGGAACCTTATGCAATACCTGTACCGTCCACTGGGGAGGGGCTGCTCCTCAGCATGGATCTCTTGCGCACCTGCACTCTGACCCCAGAGGGAGAGATTGAAGGAGTGTATGTACGGCTCATGGCAGGGTATCTAAACTGCATGGTGGTGCCAGCCCTTACATAATGCTATGATGCAGTTGTGATGTCCTGGCATCATGTCTGGCTACCAGCGGTTTATAGGTGTGGTAGCAGCATACTGTGTGTACTCTGGAAGAGACATGTGTCAGGCTAATTAACAGCTCTGTGGTTGTAAGCTCTTACCTAAAGCAGATGGGCACCCTGTCTGTTCCTTTGCCAGCTGAGCCATCCAAAGCCTTTCAAAGCAAGCAGTTGCTATAAATTATAATTACTGCATTTGCAGGGAGAGTGAGAAATAGAAAAGAGCTGATGGATTAAAGGATCAGAATAAATGCTTGGTTTTTTGCTTTCAAATGCGGATAAAAGGTGATAGTGACGGCTTGGATTCTCTGGAGTTTCCCTGCAGATTTGCATGGTGGGGAGGTGCTTGGAATGTGGCTGTGTGTGCCCACAGACTGTGTTGCTGAGGGTTATTTTGTAGCAATTAGGACTGGCAGGAAGGGTGCTAGTATTTCCCCGGTAACAAGCCCAAAGGGAGGGGCAACTGCATTCCTTGTCTGACTGATATGTCCCTGTGCTCTTGGCTCCCAAAGACTTTAAAGTCTTGATGGCACTGGCATTAGCTGGCCTTCTGCAAGACAGGCATTGTCCCCAACGCAGCCACTGGAGTCTGATCTGCAGCACCACCCTTGCCCTCTCTAGTCACTCTGCCAAATCGCAGCAAGAGGTTGATACATGCTACTTGAGACTAGGGGTGATTTCAGACGTTACGACCGGGCGCTTTCACCACGGGCCGTGGGGTGGTTTGGACCATGGCCGGGGGTGAAGGGGGGAGCCAACAGACGTTCCCCCCTTTGCCCCCTGGCCATGGGGACCGCAGAACCACGGCCCGTGGTGAAAGCGCCCGGCCATAACGTCTAAAGGGGCACCCCCCCTCCTGGAGGGGGCAGGGCCATGCGACGCAGCATGCGACCGCATGGCCCCGCCCCCAGCGCTCCCCAGCCGCCCGCCCTCCCCGAGACAGGCAGCCGCAGCGGCCTGTCCAGCTGCTCCCGCCGCCGGGACCCTGGAACGCGGTGGAGGTAAGGTAACAGACGTTACTTTTCCTTCACCGTGTTCCGGCTTTCCCCTAACCACGCTTCGTTCGCCGCCATGGTGCAGGAGAACAAAGCCTGGTTAGATTCACCGTGGGGGGTGGTTGACTGAGGTGAACACCTGGATGTGCGCAAACAGACGTTCACTTCCGTCGGCGTTCACACACACACACACACACACACACACACACACACACACCACCCCGCGGTTGACTGGTGATTTCAGACAAACGTAACGTCTGAAATCACCCTAGGATGACATTGAGGTGTCCTGGAGTCAAGGACTCTGTTTATTACTTCACCCCCCACCATCAGTTAGGGTTTTGACATATCAGCTCTGGGTGGAGTCCTAGTTCCTCAGTTATTCAGGGGCATTGCTAGAATTTGTTTTCAGGGGGTGCTGCCACATCAGAAAGAAGGTAGGGCAATGATGCTCTCCCCCCCTCCCCCTTCTGATGAGCATCGTGATATCATAGCACTCTAAGGAGCGTGTAGCCACATAAAGTAAATGGCAGGAGAATCCCTTTTACCTGCCTATTTTGGGATGAAGAGATTGCAACTCTGCATAGCTCCCTCTGGATCACTGGCTCATTTGGGTTGGTGGGCAGCAGGATCAAACTCTCTGTCCCTCCACTAGCAATGCTGGTAGTGAAAGAGTAGGGGCTTAGGACTGTGAACACATTGAGAACTCCAGTGAGAGACACTGCTAAAGCTAAGGAACCCTGGTTTTAAACAGAAACTAGAGTGTACACACTGCATGAATTTAAAATCTGGCCTTTAGTTAAACTGATGTGGCTCTGCTGGTAGACAAACCCTCCAGTCAAGATTGGTTCCCTGTTTCTCTCTCCTACTGACTCACTGTGTGACTTTGGTCTCGTCCTATCGTTAGCCTTGCTTTTCCCTTCTGTAAAATAGCAATTGGATGCTTTCACCCCACATTCAAAAAGGGAGTGAATTTAGTTAATGGTTTGCGAAGTGTGTTGAGTTCCTCAAAAGAAAAGACAAATACCACTACTGTGATGTAGGCTCTGGCCATTTCCAAAAACATTTGCATAGCCTCCCTTGCCTTCTAATTCCATTGCTGAACCGTAATTTAATTGCTGACAAGGACTGTTCTTTATCATCTATATTTATCAGAGGGAATATGTTCTATAAATTCCCCCCTACCCAGACCTCAATGTTTTAGCTTTAGGGGGTGAGCTCCAGCCTGACCCTACTGCCTGAAACTCGATTTCATGGGACTCAATTTGCCTCCCATGAGACAGCTATTGTGTATGCATAGCTCTCAGAGTAAAGCATTGAGGCAATCATGAGCAGGATCCCTGCTACCTTAGACTGGGGCCCGCTTTAGACCCTCTACTCACTCCTTTTGCTTTCTCCCTCTCTCCTTCTTTTTGTTAGTACCTGTCTTCCTGGACAGGCCTCTGGGGTGATTTGAAAAGAATATCTTCCATTCAGGGGCAACAGTCATAGTTAGAGGGGGAGATTGCCTCCTTCCAGAGTAATACCTACCTGAAGTAACAACAACCAATAATGATTTCTGCTAAAAACAAACCTTGCTTAGAAAGGCTATGCAGATGAAAAGTTGCAGAGAGCACGCAGCAAGTCAGTTTAAAACAATCTCCCAGAGTTCGGTTTGGTGGAGAGACAAGTCCTCCTCCAAGGCATCCACCAGCTGACCAGGGAGAAGGGACCAGTCTAAAGTTGAGTCGGTTCCCTCCAACCTGCAGCTACAATTTTTCCCACTGGAATGTAGTTTTGGCATTGAAAACTGGATATAGATGCTTAAAAATGCAGTGTGCCAGTATTGTATGTATAGATTTCAAAAACAGAAAACATAAGTTTTAAAAAAAAGTTGAAGGCAGTTTCAAAACCATTTCACAACATACATTTTCCCCTAACTTAAACTCAAAAAAACATGAAAATTAATTTCAATTTTAAAAAAATTTCACAACATAAATTACAACAAAACATAAATGCCAAAGGAAATTATATCCACATTTTCTACCTATATTTCATAATTTACCATCAACATAATTGTAAGATATGTTCTTAATTCCTTACCATACATATTTTAATTAATATTTATCACTAAACTATCGCATTTTTCTTTGTGAGCATTAATTTATTATCATAATTTGACAATTTTTTCAAAACTGCCTGAACTCTGTCCTTTCACACACAATTTCATTCTATCATTCCGAATCTATACAATTGCCTACAGTAACAGTGTCAGAAGTTCATTGTATAAAGTGTACACAATTTGTATACATGTAAATGACAGAGTTAAGGTAGTTTCAAAAAATTATTCATTATTGAATTATGATATAATGCTCACAAAGGAAAAAATGTGATGTAATGATAAATATTAATAAGAGTAAGTATGTATGGTAAGGAATTAAGTATGTCTCTTACATTCATGTTGATGGGAAATTATGAAATATAGATAGAAAATGTGGACATAATTTCCATGCTTTTTGGCGTTTATGTTTTGTTGTAATGTATGTTGTGAAATTTTTTAAAAAATTGGAATTGAAATTAATTTTCATGTTTTTTTGAGTTTTAAGTTAGGGGAAAATGTATGTTGTGAAATGGTTTTGAAAAGGAAAGATTTTTTATTTTGGAAATTGTTCTGCCTTTAACCTTTTTTAAACTGTTAAGTTTTTTGTTTTTGTTTTTGAAAATTTCCAAGCTTTTTGGGATGTGATTAATATAGTAATGAGAATGTTAAGTGATCACATATTTTGGAATTTTAATCCTGTCCTCTAAGGTGTTTACAATTCTCCCCAGTTTTGTGTCACCAGCAAAATTGAGAAGTGTATTGTCCATGCCTTCATCTCATGAAGTTATTGATTAGCACTCTATCGTGGTTGTGAATACACTTTGGGGTTTGCAGCCCTTGGACCAGGGGAAGGGATATCTGGAGGTTCCTCGTTTTCCCTCATAGAACTCATGCTTGTGTGCCATTGGCAAACCCAGGGATCTTCCCAGGGATTTGGGATTAGGCATTTGAGCTCCAATTTTCCATATTATGGGGTGGATTATCTCAAGGTTAGCAAATGCTCTGCACCCCAAGAAAGGCGAGATCCACTTTGCAGCAGGTTTTTGTTGGCTGGAGGAGTGGGAGCTACACGTGGTGCAATCTGCCTGCCCTCTAGGGCGTGTGCGAGTGAGGCTGGAGCGGACCATGTCTAATTGTGGCTCCTAGATTGGGTGTCCCCAGTGACCCTCCTACCTGGTAGGGTGTAGCTAGGCTGCATACTGGTAGTGGCTGGGTGGCTCCAGCCCCGGCGCACTGGGCAGAACTGGTACCCCGACTGTACATCTCGGGCTTCAATCTTGCCACCATCATCCCTGCATTTATCACCTCAAGACTAGACTACTGCAACATGCTCTACGTGGATGTACCCTTGGTGACAACCCGGAGACTGCAGCTGGTGCAGAATGTGGTGGCTCGCCTCCTTATGCAGACGGGTCGTTGGAAGCACATAACACCAGTGCTCCAATCTCTGCACTGGCTGCCTATAGTCTTCTGGGTTAGATTCAACGTGTTGATTATTACCTTTAAAGTCCTATACGGCCTGAGTCCCACTTACCTGCGGGACCGCCTCACCCCTTGTGTCCTGGATCGGCCCCTGCAGTTGGCCAGGAACGTCGGCGTGGAGGTCCCCTGGGTTTCCCGGGTGGCTACATTCGAGCAGGCATTCTCAGAGACTGTGCTATGACTGTGGAATTCCCTCCCTGTGGAGCTGGGGAGGTGACTCCTCTAGAATCTCCCCTTCCTTCTGCCTAGCCTGGCCACAGGGGAGTAGAGGGAGGAGGAGGAAGTCCCGCCTCCCCAGTACTGCCCGGCCCCTCCCTCAGCCCCAGGAGTGATGCTGTGAGTCAGGGAGGGAGGAGCCAGGAGGAGTAGAAGAGATGAAGCCCCACAACCTCCCTGAAGCACAGATCCTGTGTGGGACTGGAGGCTTTTCTTATCAGCTCTGACTGTCCGCTTTTGGCTGAGAGCCGGTACAGCTGATTGCTGGCTCTCAGCCAAGAGCTGATACAGACAGGGCTGATTTAAAGAGCCTGTAGCTGCAACACACAGGATCTGCACTTTGGGGAGGCTGGAGGAGGCAGGCAGGCAGTGGAGACAGGCTGGGGACGCATTGACAGTCTGAGGAGTGTTGGGGGTGGGGGGCTGTGTCCACTCCGATGCTCCCATGAGGATCTGCCCCTACCACAATCCCTTCTACCAGCCTCCCACCCCCACGCCCATGCTACTGTTGAGCCAGGTCTTTGGATCTTCAGCCTTAGAGCTAGATCAAGTGCTGATGTAGTGTGATAATTATTGGTGCAGCCAAAAATGAGTTATTAAAGATTAAAAAACCAATTCTGCTGACTGGTGCATGTGCAGTCGAGCAGCCGCTGACCGCCATTTGTGGTGTTAGGAAAAACAGCATAAGGAAAGTTACGTGACTCTGTTTTAAATCAGCGACTTTATCAGGAGTCAGTGCTGTCACAAAGACTTTAAGCTTTAGTCAGTTTCATGTCAATTACCCACTTGCCTCAGAAAGCCAGCAAGAGGAAGCTCTAGTCAGTTTCATGTCAATTATCCTCTGCCTCACTCAGTACTTTCTATGGCCTTCTCGTCCGGTTATTCAGACGTAGGGAACGTTCTCCTGCATGTCCAGTAGGAGGCAGCACCGACTTCCACTGGGCATGTAAAGGGAGAGCGCGCCCTCGCTTCCCCACTTGAAAGTCTGCCTTGGATCAGCTAGGAGCTGCAGTGTGGGTGCTCCGTACCTGGCACGACTTTTGAGCCCCTACACTCCCTACGAGGGGGAGCTCCTTCAAGTTTTCAGTTAGGGATGAAGGGGAATCCCTTCCAGTTTTTTCAAGCGCCCTGCGGGCACCATCTGACCAAGCAGCTTCTCCCGCTCCAACATCTTCTCCCCCCCCCCCCGGTACCGGCCCCCGGATATGATCCGGGCAGAGCATGTGCGGGGGATCGACTCCCGAGGTACGCCCCTCCACTCAGGGGTACCTGCTGTTGGAAATGCAAGGACTGTGAGATCATTGCATCCATTTGCCCAATGCAGAGTTTACAGAGGAGTGTGAGTAGCTAATCATCAATAAGCAGGCAGGAAGCATACTTAAGCTTAAGTAGCTTTATTAGGAAATACATGTAGGATAGGAAAGGCCTACATCTATGCTAAGTCCTAAGACTAGGTGTGTTCAAGAGGGAGGAAGGAAGCTCTCTGAGACACAAAGAGATGAGAAATCTCCTGGGGGAGGAGATTGACCAATCAGGTCCTGACAGGAGTAGGACAGATAGGATGGGGGAAGGGTTCCCTGATCTGTCTGTCTACTCCTGGTGTTTCTAGCAAACAAACAGGATGAGGTGCTTAGGGGGGATGCAACCAAAGGAATGTATTTCCAACACCCCTTCTCATCGTCCCGTGCACCGAATCATTTATGTGCACTGCTGACAATTCCCAATGCTTCTCGTAGCCTCTGGAAATTGTCTCTGGGTAGCGGTTTGGTCAGCACATCCGCTATCATTTCCTCTGTAGGACAATAAATCAGTTCAACAAGTCCTTTTTCTTGCGCTTCTCTCACATAGTGACGCTTGGTGTTGATGTGCTTCGACCTTGGCTTTATCTTTTCCATTTTCGTAAGCTGAATGCAGCTTTGATTGTCCTCATACATCTCAGTTGGCTTTGGTTCGTCTATTCCAAAGTCCTTTAGTAGTCTGTGTAGCCATACTACCTCTTGACATGCTTGAGTGGCTGAAATAAATTCTGCTTCTGTGGATGAAAGGGCAATTAATGACTGCTTCTGGCTAGTCCAACTGATTGCTCCGCCTCCATACAGAAATACATTTCCACTCACAGATTTGCAGTCAGTCTTGTCTCCGGCCCAGTCCGCATCCATATAGCCCATCAATCTGGGGTTCTCGCTTGCTGGTAGTTTTAAGTTTAAATGCATTGTGCCCTTCAGGTACCGTGCTATTCTCTTGACTGCTATCCAGTCCCTTTGGGTTGGTGCACTTACTTTTCTGCTTAGTATTCCTACAGCAGCGGCAATGTCTGGCCTTGTGACGGTGGCTACATACAACATTTTGCCAATTGCAGTTCTGTACTGGTTGTCCTGTGGTAGGGGCTCGTCGTTGCCTTCCTGGCTTAGGAAATTTGTTTCCATAGGTGTCCCCACTTCATTAGCCTCTGTCATGCCTAGGCATTCTAAAATGTCCTTTATCTTTTGTTTTTGATTGAGAAGGAAACTTCCATCTTTTTCTCGTTCTATTTGTATTCCAAGATAGTAAGTGATACCTCCCAAGTCTTTCACCTCTATTTCTTTGTTCAGATTCCTGACGATTTCATCACAATCTCGTTTGTTTTCATGGCATACAATCAGATCATCCACATAAGTTAGAATGTATGTCCTCCTTTTATTTCTGAACCTTGAGTATAGGCAGGGGTCAGCTTCTCCCTGTATGAACCCCTCCTTAAGGAGCAATTGATTCAATTTTTCGTTCCAGGCTTTCGCTGCTTGCTTTAAACCATAGATACTCTTTTGAAGTTTGCACACAAGTTCCTCCTTCCCAGGTTCTTTAAATCCCGGCGGCTGCTGCATGTAGATATCCTCTTTGATATCACCATGTAGGAATGCAGTCTTCACGTCTAAGTGCTGCACTTCCATTTTTCTTGCAGCTGCTATGCTGAGGAGTGTTCTTATTGTGGTGTGCCTTACTACTGGAGCAAAGGTTTCGTCGTAGTCTTCGCCGTATTTTTGGGAATATCCCTTGGCCACTAATCTCGCTTTGTGGCGCGTGATTTCCCCTTCTGCATTATGCTTGGTCTTGAAGACCCATTTGCATCCAATGGCCTTTTTGTTTTCAGGTAGCTTTGTGAGTGTCCATGTTTTATTTTCATTAAGAGACTCAATTTCTTCCTTGGCAGCATCTCTCCATTTGCGCGCCTCACTGGTTTGCATTTTTTGAATGTCTTGCCATGTTGAGGGCTCCTGTGGTTCCTCCACTTTTGCCGCGTAGGAGAATCTCGCTGCTGGCACTCCTTTGTTGTGTCTTTCAGAACGTCTCACTTCTGGTTCTGCTTCAGCTTCAGTTTCAGTATCAGCATCAGTGTTATCTTCTGGTTCCAGTTCTGGTTCTGCTTCAGTTTCAGCATCAGCATCAGTGTTGGTGTCAGTGCCCCCTTCTGGTTCAGGTTGATTGAACATGGTCAAATCAAATGAAACTTCAGCTTCCTCTTTTATCTGCAGTTCTGCAGTCTTTTTCTGTCTTGATGAACTTGGCCTCATTAGGTCTGGCATTTGATCAGTGCTTCCCTTTTCATTTTCATCAAAATAGACCACACTGCTTATCTTCACATTTCCAGTGTCAGTGTCCATTACTCTGTATCCCTTGCATCCTTGTGCATAGCCAACAAGTATCCCTTCTTCACATCTGGTGTTAAGTTTGGTCCTTTTGGCCTTTGGGATATAAGCATAGGCTTTAGAGCCAAACACTCTAATGTGCCCCACACTGGGCTTGTTCCCATGCCATAGTTCATAAGGTGTTGCTTTTGCACCTTTGGTTGGGAGCCTGTTCTGCAGGTATGTGGCAGTCATTACTGCTTCCCCCCAGTATTTGTTTGGCAGATTCGCATCCAAAAGCATACATCTCGCCATCTCTATGAGAGAGCGATTTTTTCTTTCTGCTACTCCATTTTGTTCTGGTGTATGCGGGATGGTTGTCTGGTGTTCAATTCCTTTTTGCTTCAAAAATTCTTTCATCTGTTTTGAAACATATTCACCTCCATTATCTGACCTTAGGATCTGAGGTGATCTTCCAAACTTATTGCTGGCTCTTGCAACATATTCCTTAAATTTCTCCAGCACCTGACTTTTCTCTTTAATCAAGTAAGTGAACGTGAACTTGGAAAAATCATCTATGAAAGTCAATGCATACTGGTTTCCTGCAATTGTTTTTGTCTTCATAGGACCACAGATATCACTATGAATGAGCTGTAGGGGGTGCTGTGTGGCTTCCTCCTTGCTCTGATGAAAGGAGGGCCTAGTTCCCTTTCCTTTTACACAGCAAACACATCTCTCATCTTTAGTTGCACATGAGTTCATTTTAAAATGTTTAACTAGGTCTGGAAGTGCATGCAACACATCTGCATTTCTATGGCCCATCCTTCTGTGCCATTTGCTTTCACAGTTCTTATGTCTGCAATCTTTTGCAGCATTTGCATACTGATCCTGTTGCAAGCAATCTACCTTGAATAGGCCATTTGAATCCAGCATTCCTCGCATAAAAAGCTCCTTTTCCTTTGAAATTCTGCAATATTTCCCTTCAAAATGCACTGCAAAACCTTTCTGTACAGCATACTTGACACTTATAAAATTATGATCCAATTCTGGGACATATAGAGCTTCTTCAATGGTAACTTTCATTTCCTCACCGTTTCCCAGATGACATATGAGTTTAGCCCTGCCTCTTCCTTGACAATAAACTTTCTCTCCATTAGCCAATCTTATAGGAGTTCTATAAGTCCTATCCAGATCAATAAATCTGTCTTTGTCCTTTATAAGATTTTTAGTTGCTCCAGAATCAACAAAGAAATCATGTGAAGCAGTCTCACATTCTATTCCTTCCACATTTTTAAGTTGAGATGCTTTTTCCTCAACCAGGCTGAAAGCCCTATCATGGCTCCCTTTGTTCTTTGCAGAGAAGCTGGGAACTTCTTGCTTGGTGCATTGATATGCGAGATGCATGGTTTCCCCGCAATTGAAGCAACACTTAACTCTTGCAGATCCTTTTGAATTTGCAAAAGGCTTCTTGTTCTCAGCTGCCTTGCAGGCAAGCTGTGAGGAAAAGTTTGGCTGTTCATTAGTTTGAGCCATATTAAATTCCTCAAGTTTCTGAATAACAACATCCAAAGATAGGTTATCCTGCATTTCTATTATCTGACAGACTGTTTGAAAAGTTGTTGGTGGTAAAGAGTTCAGCAGAAATGCCACTATCAATTCATCTGGTAAATTCAGCTTTTGATTTTCCAGTCTCCTGACTAGTTCAAGCAGGCCATTAACATGAGCTGAAAAATCTTCACTCTCATCCATTCTCATATTACAAAGTCTTTTAAGCATTTGTATCTTTGATATATTTGACTTCCCTTGATACAGTCTCTGTAAAATTTCCCACATATCTTTTGCAGTTAACTTGTCATGTATGTACACATGTAAACGCTGACTCACCGACATTGAGATGATTGCCATAGCTTTGTCATTTTTCTCATCCCAGAGTTCTTGTGCTGCCCCTGCATCTGTAGGTCTGTTGGACTCCAGCATTTTCCTTAGGCCTTGTCCTCCCAGTGCCATCCTTGCATTATGACTCCAAGCTTCATAGTTTGTTGCTCCAGTGAGCCTCTCTGGAATGGAGACCTTCAGCATAGAATCCATGGTCACAGAGACTAAAATCTTTCTTTTCTTTTCTGCCTTTAAGATTAATGCTAGCACTCAATTTTACTCACTCTGCGCTGCCTTTTGGGTGTCTGGGCCCATAACCCTGTTGGAAATGCAAGGACTGTGAGATCATTGCATCCATTTGCCCAATGCAGAGTTTACAGAGGAGTGTGAGTAGCTAATCATCAATAAGCAGGCAGGAAGCATACTTAAGCTTAAGTAGCTTTATTAGGAAATACATGTAGGATAGGAAAGGCCTACATCTATGCTAAGTCCTAAGACTAGGTGTGTTCAAGAGGGAGGAAGGAAGCTCTCTGAGACACAAAGAGATGAGAAATCTCCTGGGGGAGGAGATTGACCAATCAGGTCCTGACAGGAGTAGGACAGATAGGATGGGGGAAGGGTTCCCTGATCTCTGTCTGTCTACTCCTGGTGTTTCTAGGAAACAAACAGGATGAGGTGCTTAGGGGAGGATGCAACCAAAGGAACGTATTTCCAACACCTGCTACATGGCGGAGACTGCCAAAACTCGCAGGGTGGCTGCTCTCCGAGTCGCGGCACAGCGGGAGGCCCCTGCAGCTGCGCCGGCTGAAAACGAAACTGTTTCACCACCCCATCCCCCCCGGTCCAAAATCAAGCCATGGCCTGCATCCACGAGCAGGAGGAACCACACAGCTGCTCAGAAGTGGAGGAGGATGATGAGGAGGCTCCTCTTCTGCCTCCCAGCAAGTAAGAGGGACCCCTTCCATTGACCCTATCCAGCAACTTCAGTTGGATGCCCTAAAATCTATGATGGGGGTCCTGGCCTGCATAGAGGGGAACCAGACTTGGGCATGGCGATCCTGCAAGCGTGCCCGCCCTTCCCCCCTCTCCCAAAACATCTTTCAAGGAGGCATCCAAGTCTTCAGGGAAGGGAAAGCAAAAAAGCACTACAAACCTTCCCAGAAGCAATCCCGTAAGGAACTCATCGGCTCCTCCTCGGAAGACGATGTGGGCTCTTCCCGCATGGAAGAAGGAGAACTGCTGCCTGAGGAGGAGTCTGACCCAGGTTCCCCCCCCCCCTCCCGTAAAAGAGAGCCAGCAACACCAGAGATTCGGACCTGACATCCTCAAACCGCTCCCCTCATTCATCAGACAGAGAGCCGCCCGAGTGGGAGGACATCCTGTCAAGGGGACCTAAAGAACTGGGTAGGGAACTAGCTTCAGACCAGGGCCCAAAGCTACTAAAACGAGCGGAAAGGGTCCTCAGAATCACGGCCAGAGCCTCGAAGAAAAGGGACTCCGACTCTTCCTCTGATGAGGAGGACTCTGACAGGGACTATATCCCCAAATTAGTTTGCAGATCAAGGGGCGCCACTTTAGACAGGGCGTTCGAAAAAATAATAAAGGCACAATGGAAACAGCCCACCAAATCCTTGAAGCTATCCAGGGTTCAGCAGTCCCTGTATACCTTCTCCAAACACAGCAACCCTATTTTTAAACCAAGTCAAATCGATGCGGCGGCTGCCTCCTTGGCCCGACAGTCCGTATTCCCCTCTGAGGGGGATCTCCTTCCCAAAGACTCCACCGACAAGGGAGTAGAGATCGGACTTAGGAAGAGTTATGAGGCCTTGACTAATGTCCCACAAATGGCCACTACTGCTTCCTATGTCTCCAGAGTCATAATGAAGTGGTTCAAACTTGGCAAAGACCCCGACATATCGATCTCTCTATCTCGTAAACTTGCCACTAACTTTACCCTCGCCCATGTCTTTCTGATACTCATCCATGGATATAGTCACCTGGACTGCCAAAGGCACGGCGACCAACGTGGCAGCCAGACGCAGATTGTGGCTCCGCTCCTGGCGTGCAGACCCTCATGCAAAGAACCTCCTGGTTAACAGTACGTTCAAAGGGGGCAAGCTATTCGGCTCTGCCTTGGATAAGGCCTTGGCCGAGGCGTCAAATAAGGAGAAGAAGCACTCTCTTAACCAGGTTCAGTCCTTTAAAAACTTTTTTCATCCATTTCAATGCTTCTAACAGGGACCCAGACAAGGCCATTCTTCAGGCAACCCCTGTAAATTCCAAGCATGTGGCAGAGGCCATCGTGGACGTGGAACGAGGCCTAGCAGATTTCCAACCCAGCCTTTGTATCCCAGGTGCTCTGGATCCCCCACCCGTGAGCAGGACTCCTGACTGCTCCAGATCCTCTTTCCTAGCCTCCGTCCTGGCGGCCGGCTACTACACTTCGCTCACAGGTGGAAGCCGGCAACCACAGACACCTGGGTTCTGCAAACAGTAGTGAGGGGATACTCGATCGAACTCAAATACAAACCAAGGGAGT
The DNA here is from genome assembly GCA_003113815.1 of Sphenodon punctatus. Taxonomy (NCBI): domain Eukaryota; kingdom Metazoa; phylum Chordata; class Lepidosauria; order Sphenodontia; family Sphenodontidae; genus Sphenodon; species Sphenodon punctatus. The sequence continues at coordinate 2,373,733 of QEPC01004304.1, read as the reverse complement.
TCTTCCAAGTGTCTCCTCGCTCACGCATCACCTCAAAACACACAGCGATGCGCCTGGAATTAAACAGGTTACAACTGATGGGAGCCATAGAAAAGGTACTGTGGAACGAAAAAAGAAGGGGTCTCTACTCCATTCTATTCTTCCTTGACTTGAAGCGCTTGAACAAGGCACTCAAAGCGCAGCGATTCAAGATGGAGACCCTAGCCTTCATTTCCCTTTCCCTCTCGAGGAACGACTGGCTAGCCTCGCTGGACCTCAGGGATGCCTACCTTCACGGCCCCATCCTTCCAGCCCACAGACGATGGCTTTGCTTCTGCTACGAAGGCCAGCACTGGCAGTATCGAGCCCTCCCCTTCGGCCTCGGCATGGCACTGTGGACGTTTAACCAAGGTACTCATTCCTCTCATTGCAAACCTTCACTTAGAGGGCATTGCCATATTCCCCAACCTCAACGACCTGCTCATCTGGGTCCCGTCACGGGAGCTTGCCCTACTTCACCTCCAGCGCTCCAGCAACTACCTAGAGTACCATGGATTCCTGATCAACTGAGACAAGAGCCACCTCACTCCCACACAACAGGTAGAACACCTGAGAGTGATCATCAGCACCACCCAAGACAGAGTGTTCATCCCTCCACAACGTCCGCACAAGATCCTGAAGCTCGTGATGTTGGTATGGGCACAACCTCGATTCCCCACTGCGAACACTCACATGCCTACTAGGCCTCATGGTGTCCTGCATTCGGCATCTACAGTGGGCTCGTTTCCACTCACAAGAACTTCAGAGGTTACTTCGACCATGGCAGGCACGCATCATCAACAACTCGCCTGCTACCCTCAAAGTCAATCCGGAGACCCTCCTCTTCTTCAGTTGGTGGGAGGACCTTCACAGATTCAACCTGGGAGTCTCTCTGATGGAACCGATGAGTAATACTCATGACAGACGCCAGTCTGTCCGACTGGGGCGCCCACCTAAACTCAAGCGTAACGCAGGGCACCTGGTCTGTGCTAGATCACAATCACAGCATCAGTTGGCTGGAGCTCAAAGCCATTCGACTTGCCCTGCAGCACTTCACCCATCAAGTGCAGGGGAAACATGTCTTAACCTTCACAGACAACACAAAAGCCATGGCTTATGTCAACAACCAGGGAGGCTCACGATCCCAAACACTCCACAAGGAAGCCATGTGCCTGCTACACTGGGTGGAGATTCATCTCCTCTCTCTGTCCACTCTGCACATACGGGGAGTGGACAATGTGGAAGCAGACTGGCTGAGCCGACAAGCCGTGGATCCAGGAGAATGGTCCCTCAGCCAAACAACATTCTGGCTGATTGTACACAGATTCGGCCCTCAAGCTCTGGACCTGTTTGCCTCTCCTTCCAATGCCAAGACAGCCCGATTCTTCAGCAGGGGTCCCCACCCCAAAGCAGAAGCATACGACACTCTCAGCCAGCAGTGGCCCTCGGGTCTCCTATACGCCTTTCCCCTATTTCCCCTCCTCAACTGGACAATTCACAGGTACAAACAACAATGAGCAACCATCACCTTGGTGGCCCCCTTTTGGCCGCGCAGACTGTGGCTCACAGACCTGATCACATTGTCCGCCGGGGAACATCTGGAACTTCCCGTCGCCCCAGATCTGTTGTCCCAGGGTCCCCTGTGCAACACCCAGCCGGGGTTCCTGAGACTGACAGCCTGGCTATTGAGACTATAACCCTTCGGAGGTTGGGATATTCTGACGGACACTGTTGGCATCCAAACGCAAATCCGCTCAGCGTATTTACCAGTGCACCTGGGGGGGTGTTCGTTAAATGGTGCCACACCCATCAGGTCCCCCCCCCCCAATAGCCCAAGTTCTCCAGTTTCTCCAGGAGGGGTTGGACAAGGGACTCCAACCAAACACTCTCTCTAGACAATTAGCAGCCCTAGATAGCACCCTAGGAGTTTTCACCGGGCTTCGCCTGTCCAGCCATCCCCACGTACATCAGTTTTTAAGGGCCGACCGACGCATTTCCCCACCCGTTGTCCGTAGGTTTCACACCTGGAACCTCAATGTGCTGCTCAGGGCCCTTACAGGTGCTCCCTTTGAACTGCTCAGAGAAGTCTCTCTCTACTTCCTCTTCCTCAAGGTAGCCTTTCTAATTGCCATTACCTCTGCTAGAAGGGTCTCGAAGATCGGGGCTCTCTCCATGGATCCGGCCCTGTGCACCTTCCGGAGGGAATCGGTTGTCTTACGACTTGACCCTTCCTTCTTGCCTAAGGTGTCCTCCCTCTTCCACCTGTCCCAGGAAGTGGTCCTCTCTTCTTTCTGTCTTCGCCCCGTCACCGTCTAGAAAAATTGTGGCATACCCTTGACGTATGCCGGGCTCTTAAGATATACCTGGAATGCACAGAACCTTCCCGGAACACTTCCGGCCTCTTGGTAAGCTACCACCCTTGCTCAAAAGGTGAGAGGGCTTTGAAGGCAGTCATTTCTAGATGGATCTCGGACTATATCGCTGCTGCGTATAGAGCCGTGGGTTTCTTACCCCACCCCCCCAGAGTTCTGGCCCACTCCACACATGGAGCTGCCACTAATTGGGCCTTTAAGTCCAGGGCCCCACTTGGTGAGATATGCAAGGTGGCTACTTGGAAAAGCCCTCATACCTTCACCAAGCACTATAAGATTATCTTCTGGAGTCCACCGAGGCCGCCTTCGGCTGGCAGATTTTGCAGGGAGTCCTGGGTTCATCTTAAACACACTGTCCCTCCCTTTTCCGAATGGGCGTCACTACTCTGTTACCCCCCTACGTCCGAATAACTGGATGAGAAGGCCATAGAAAGGGCAATTTGGTTCCTTACCGTGGGAATTTCCTTTCTATAGCCTTCGAGGGAGGTTATTCAGCTCACCCGGGGATTACTGTTTCTGAACCTTCTGTCATGGTTTCTGGGTGGGTTATTTCTGTTTGCAAGCTGGTTCTCGTTTCCCGCCCCCCCATTGTTCGGGGGAAGTTGTGTTTTCTTTTTTCATTAGACGTTATCTGGATCCTTTGACTGTGGTACACCTGGGGAAGCGAGGGCGCGCTCTCCTACGCATACCCAGTGAAAGTCGGTGCTGCCTCCTACTGGCCATGGGGAAGAACGCTCCCTATGTCCGAATAACCTCCCTCGAAGGCTATAGAAAGGCAATTCCCAAGATAAGGAACCCAGTTGCCCTTTCTAAAAGCTGCAGGCATTTCACTTCATATGAAAAGTTGCAGACTTTTCAGAGTGAAAAGTACAGTGAGGCAAGAGGGTAATTGACATGAAATTGACTAGAGCTTCCTTTTCAGACAAAAATGCTGATGCTTTTTGTATCAAGATCATGTCTGAATCACAGTCTTCCTGAACATTATATTCTGTTAAAGTTTGCAATGGCCCATTCTGTTGCAGGACTAAAATATTGGAATTTATCACGGGATAGAAATTGCGCTCTCTGACTCTCTTCTAATGCTCAAGCATGTCAACTCCTGCTTCAGTGCCTTGTCTTGGACTCTCCCCTCCAGTGACATACATATTTCATTGAAGGGAAAGTCCAATAACTAGCATAGCGCTATCATAGCGCCTGCAAAGTCTCATCTAGTGGAACTGTTCCAAGAGGGATCTGATTAATCCAGTCTGCCTCTGCCCGGAAATGGAATCATTTAATGCCCGCTGTGACATTTTCATTAAGTACTTAGCAGACAAAAATCACTCATTCACCACGACTTCGGCACTTCCACTTTATCTGCAGTCGGAGATTGGGGTTATGGAAGCTCAGTCTTGTCCTGTTTGTTTGGATTGGTTTCAGTCGGTATCACCCACCAATGTGGGGGATGTGCTGGGGGTAGGGAGGGTGACCAGTTGTTAATTAGATCTTTGCCTATCCTGGCTGGTGAAAACCAGCTGGGAGATGTTGGGAGCATTGCTGGTTGGGGTTATTAATGCTTCTCTTTGGGAAGGTAGAGTGTTGGATGTTAATTTAAACACAGTTGTCTGGTCCCTGCTTAAGAAACCATCTTTGGACACTGACTCTCTGGCCAGCTATCAGGCTGTCTCTAACCTTCCCTTTTTAGGGAAGGTTATTAAATGGGTAGTTGCTCAACAGCTCCAGACTCATCTCGATATCAAATTCCTGGATCCGTTTCAGTCAGGCTTTCGTTCTGGGTATGAGACAGAGACTGTGCTTGTGGCCTTGGTCGATGACCTGCACCTAGAGATTGACAAGGGGAATTCCACCCTGTTGATCTTTCACCAGCCTGTGACACAGTTGATCATGAGGTGTTGTTGATGCAACTGTGGGACCTGACAGGCGTGCGCAGGACCATTCTTGAGTGGTTCTGTTTCTTCATGTCTGGGAGGTCCCAGAGAGTGGTGATGGGTGATTGCTTGTTCTCCTCTTGGGACCTTCCCTGTGATGCTGTCTCTCCTCTTGTTCAATGTGTATATGAGACCACTGGGTGAGGGCATTTGGAGGTTTGGGGTGAAGTGCCATCAGTATGCTGATGACACCCAGTTCTACCTCTCTTTTTCATCCAACCCAGGTCCTGAAGTCTAGGTGCTTGCCTGATGCCTGGCTGCTGTCAGGGACTGGATGAGGGTGAGCCGATTGAAGCTGAATCCAGACAAGACTGAGGTGATGATGGTTGGCTGGCCTTGTGACCTGGAGGAGATTGGGACTCCAGCCCCCTCTGGTCAGTCAGGTTCACAGCCTTGGAGTGCTTCTGAATCCCCTACTGTGCCTGGATTGTCAGGTTGTAGCAGTGGTCAGGAGTGTTATTCACCAACTTTGTCTGATAAGGAGGCTAAGGCCTTTTCTTTTGGATTTGGATCTGGCCATGGTCATCCATACTTTCATCACCTCAGGTTACTGCAATGCGCTTTACGTGAGGCTGCCCTTGATGACTGTTCAGAAGTTGCATATGGTGCAGAATGTGGCGGCTCACCTTCTTTCAGGGGCGGGACACCGGAAGCATGTTACACCAGTGCTCTGAAGTCTGCACTGGGTTCCTATAGCTTTCTGGGCACAATTCAAGGTGCTGTTTTTGACCTTTAAAGCCCTAAACAGTCTGGGTCCCACACATCTCAAAGATTGCCTGTCCTTCCATGCCCAACTACAGCCCCTACGATTGGCTTGCAGTGCTTCCTTGTGGGGACCATCTGTTAGTCTTGTTTGTATGACAAGGGTTTGCAGGGAGACATTCTCAGTTGCTGCCCCAGTGCAGCACCCTTCCCCGGAGGTTCATTTGAGCCTGCGCCTAAGCGACTTCCGTAGGTGGTGTAAGACTTTTTTATTTGAAAAGGCATTTGGTAGGTGGAGATGGGGGTGGTGGTTGGTGGTTGGGTTTGGGGTGTGAGGCGGGTTGAATGTGGGGAATGGGGGATGGTTTTGGATGGGTATTGTGAGAGGATTGGAGTGGGTTGGGGTTATGTTTGTATTTTAATGATTATCTTTTACATGTGTTTATATTTATATTTTTTATCTCATAAGCCACCCTGAGACTTTTTGAGAAAAGGGCGGGGCAAAAACATAAGTAAATAAATTAAATGTGGTGCTCTGGAGGCTGATCTGTCCTGTCACATTAGGCGCCTTTAGTCGCAGTGGAAAGGGGTGACTGAATATGTGTTGACACACCATTGTATAGCCACTCGTTTCCCCATATTTAATACGTTGCAGTACTTAGATGCAACGGCTGCCTTTCCATGTCTAGGGGCTAATTGGGGTCCCACTTGCACTGGAAGCTCTCCTTCCAGAAGCACTCCTATGAAATAATGAGAGTTGTAGTCTATGCAGGAAAGTGGTTGGTTCTGCCCCAAATCCTCCGCTATGTGCTGCAGCTAAACAGCTCATTCTTCACTGTTCAGCACCCCCCCCCCCAAAGCCCCTGGGTGCTTTGGGAGAGCACAAAGACAGTGTGCAGCAAGGAATGAGCTGTCAGTCTGCAGCAAGGAACAGGCTGTTTGGCAGCAGTGCAGAGTGGAGGATTGGGGTAGACAGACCGGAAATGGCTGTGATCACATCACCTGATGTCTTTAGACACAACGTTAGCCACGGGAGAGGGGAAACACTCAACTGCTGCACTCAAGATATCCATGCAACCAATGAGGAATTAATTGAAGACTAACTGGGGGGGGCAGACCAGTGGCTAAAAATATTGAAGGTGCTTAGATAACACACAGCCACGTGGCAAACATCTTAAGCACCTGATCGCCATTCCATCTAAAGACACCTATTGAGGAGTCATTCCCAGTCAGGAAGAATGGGTATTGGACACTGTCTGAATGTTGGTGCTTTACCTGTATGCCATTCCAGAGAAAAATTCACAGTGTGTGTCAGACAAAGGAGCGCAAAGCTCCTTGCCCACCAGTAAAAAAACAGCTCAGGTTAGACAGCCAAGCTGACTACCATAATGTTAAAACAGAACAACAAACTGCTTTCTCCATCTTTCCCTCTGCATACACCATGACCAGCACACAGCATTTGAAACATCAAGTGCCGGGAGGCTGCCTCCCTGCCTCTCCCTGGGGAGATAGACCGGTGACTTAGTAGTGACTGAAGTAAGGCCCCACGCAGTCTGCCAAGCACATAGCAATTTAGCTCCTGGAGTGAAGTTCAGCTTGCTGCGAAGGTCTCATGTAAGGACCACTTGTGCCTGATCTAGTTCTTACTGGCATCACTGGGATGTGAGCTTGGTCTCAACATAGCCTGCATGTCACAAACTTGGGCATAGAAGGCGAAACAAATGGAAAGATGGGTCTCCTCAACTTTTGGGTGGGTGGTGGGGGCACCCGTAGACCTGTCTACTGCACTTTTTACATAGGGTTTGGTTACTTACTTGTTTTTGGCCAAGAGCCTGACAGCTGCCACTGGAACTTTAAAGAGCTGCTTGGAAGGGCATATGGAAGGAACAGTAAGTCTTCCACTCTGCATTCTCAGAGCAGACAGGGAGGAAGCAGCTGCAGGTAGCAGTGAGAACCCAGCTATTCCCCCATCTAGCTGGCTGCTGCCTCTGGCCTCCAACATACTAAGGACCCAACTCTCCAAACTCCACTCAGAGTGCTCCAGTACTGCCCCCAACCTGCAATATGCTGTGTAGGCTCCCAAGCTGCCCATAAACTTCACAACACTGTCCGCCTCTCACCTGGACAACCAGTCTCCAGCATAGTCCTCTGCCCAAGCAGCACTGATTTCAGTATTGTTTAATGGGGTGGAGTGTAGATAATCTGCGTGTCCATCTCCCTGGAAGAGTCTGTCTTCCAGCAACATCTGGATCAGAATTACTCCCCTGTGAATAAAGGTTCATTTCACCCCAGTGAGACAGTTTGGCCTATGCAACCTGCACCATTCCCCATTCCTCCTGATGTCTTTAGCAGGAATCCTTTGGAGCCTGATGGGAACACAGTAAAGACTCCCTGAGTCTTTGCCCTGGCGAGGGTAATTATTTTTGTATCTCTGTGGCTGGAGATTAAAACACAAGGAGTGATTTACAAAGATTTGCAGGGACACGAGCTTTGATGTGCACAAAGGAGAAACCCTTCCCACTTGATTGGGCTCTCAGAGGCGTATAAATTCTGATGACAGATGGAAGGAAAGGAATCATTTTGGAATTAGCATAGCCGGAGAGTATGCTCCCCACTTTCATAGACCACCTTTGATCTGTTTGAAATGTGACAGCTCACTGTAAGGGCAATATTGCTCCATATAAATCATATTTGATGGAATAAGGTTAAAAATGTCATTTTCATTTAATGTTTACAGGAAAAAAGCTGCGGAAATAGAACAGGGATAATTTAACCTCAATTTACAATCTGCTGGCACAGAATTTATTCTGTGGTAAGGCCAGATAGGTATTGTTAACATGATTTATAGGCCATAAGCTTTTTCTGGAGCACAATGAAAAGTAAGCCTTCTGGTTGAGTTGAAAAAGAGCGATGAAGTAGTTAAGGAACTCGGAATCCTGAGAGACCCAGACTCGGACAAAGCAGCTATGGATACTTTCCTTCTAAGTATCTCCCTTGGATGCATTCCTAACAGCAGGCTGCCTCAGGCTTTTCCACATAGGGTGGTTCAAGTCTGGGTAGAAACAATGCTTGGGCAGGGAAAGGAAAGAGATGGGAGAAGGGTCTTGCTGAGAGGTTCTTCCTCCATTTGAGGATGTTCCTCCCTGATATGCATACACCCATAGGTAGTTGTAACTCTTTAGAGACAATGACTGAAGGGTTCTCCAGTGTGTAACCCAACAAATTCCTTTGGAGAGAAGCATGGAAATGTATATAGGTTGATTCCCCACTTGTTTGCAGGAGCACATGTGTTCTCCACTGAATAATCTCAGGCATTCAAGATTTTAAAGCAATACTGGTAGATGAAATTAAAATAAAGAAAGCTACTTGGTTTAAGCACCCCTTTGAGGAGTAGCACTAGAACATTGGGAATGGATAAGGATATAGGTGAAGTTGAAAGGGGGAAAGGGCATATCGCCTTCTACCCCAATAGATAAATTAGTAAATACGAAGGGATTAGCGCCCAACTTAAAAAAAAAAAACGGAAAGAGAAGGGAATTACTAGAGTAGGAGAATTATTCAAGGAAAACTTATTTTTCTCACACTAGGAGATGTCAAATTTGTTACAATCAAAAGTAAACTTTTTACAGTATTGTCAGTTGAAAAGTGAATTTACAACTAAAGAGAAGTTCGGACACTATAGGAGACCTCCAATGGAGATAGAGAGTATTCTGTTTGAGCATTCAACTAGCAAGGGTCTCAGGGCCAGAATTTATAAGGAAATACAGCAAGTAGATCATCGGGGAAAGCATGGATATATTGATCAATGGGAGAAAGTTCTGGGGGGAAAAACTTGAATGAGGGACAAATTAAAACAATTTTGCTATATATGTATTCTTGTTCAAATTCTGTGGCAGTAAAGGAGCCTTAGATCAAGCTAATGTTAATATTTTATTTTTATCTCCTCCCCCTCCCCCCCCGCAAATGCAAAATCTGAAAAGCAATGAAATAGGGTTATTCTGGCGAAGATGTGGACTGAAGGGCTTGTATAGCCATTACTGGTGGGAATGCTCCAAGATTATGCCTTTCTGGAGTAAAGTATGGTCATATCTGAATCCCCTGTCTTTAGATTGTAAGCTCTCGGACAAGGACCATGTCTATCTTATTCTCTGTAAAGCGCCAGGTACATCACTGGCTCTATATAAAAGCTTATTATTATTATAATAATAATAATTAATAAATCATGCCCTGATTAACAGACTGTGGTACGTGTACATGAGGGAGAAGACAATTGCAATGCTCAGCGAGAAAGAACAGGATTTTACAGCAAAATGGTTCCCATGTTTAAAAGTTCTAGACCCCAAACAATTCATTGAAGATACTTGGACTTACCTGTATGATCTCACAATATGAATTCCTTTTGAGGCAATCGAAATGGAGAGCTTACCAGGTTTAGATTTAAGGATTACCATGGTTAGAAATAGTGTTAGTTATTGTTTAGGTTTCTGGTTTAAATGGTTATTTTGAGTAAAAGTAACAGGATATTGTACAGACAATTGGATAGAAATGTTATCTGTCATATATACTTTGTACTTACATGTGTTGTCATTAGAAATTCGCACCAGAAGAACTATTTTGACTAGGAGTGAGACTCCTACCAGTATGGTTCTGCAAATGCAAGCCCTAGGCATAGACACTTTTATGCTGGTATAATTTATTCTCAGAATCTGTAGGAATAAGCTATATTAGAACAAATGCTTTTGTACTCTTATAACTACATGTACATGAGGCAGTTGAATCAGTGTAACTAAATGGAGACAAAGTAGTTCAGATATCTTTTTTTGTCTCTATTCTTACATTTGGCACCAAGATGGCACCCATACTCTCTCTGTTTTTAAATGGAGCGTTATAGTTGTAACAAACTGATTAGTCTTAGGTGCATAATGGCACTTCTGTAGCAGACAAGGGCACAATATTGGGCACTAGCCGGTAGACAGCGTTTTACTACAAAAGGCAGGGGTGAGGCCTTAATGGTCCCTTGGTACAAGCACAAGGATTGAGGAACTGAGACTCTGGGTAAGGCTCAAAGCCACCCTGTTTGGGCTACTAATACTATTACCCCAGTGAGATGTGTGCTTGCTTATTGAGATGAGCTTGTTAACTGAAGCGCCAAAATCGCACTGGATGAGACTGGCTGTAACAGCCATCTTCATTTGGAGAGAGCATGTAATAATAATAATTATTATTTATTTGTATAGCACTCTCCTGTCTTTAAATAGCACTCAAGAGTGCTTTACAATAATAAAAATATAAAAACAATATAAAATCAATATAAAAGGGGAAGGTAAAAAGGGAGGACAGACTACATTAAAGGGAGCCTCCAGTGGATCCTAAAAGCACCTGTAGTCTTGCTTTAACTTGGTGAAAACCAATCAAGACTGGCTAGGACTACTGCCTTCCAACACAAACTCTTGAGTGGAAGAGGCTTATTGGTTTGTTTCTGTGCCAAACCGATTTGCTTTGATGTGTCACCAGAGAAGCCTGATAGAGCCAGCAGCAGCTCGGTTCATTGCTTGTCACCTAGGCTGGCCAATCATATTTATTTGGAGGTTACAAATGAAGTCCTTAATTACTCAGAGAGCTGGTTTTCCCAGCCTGATAATTCTTCATAGAGCCAGAAACCCCTGAACAGTAGGATGCCTGGACTCCAGATCCACTGTTTGCTACTATTCTTATCCTTATGCTAAGATTTTCTAAATACCTGAGCTGAATTTCTGAGTGTCCAGATTTAGGATTTAAATGTTGTTGCTTCATCTGATCTAATTTGAACAGTTGCCTGTTTGCTGGGCTAGATTTGCACTGTGGTGTAATGGGTCCAGTGGTGTGTGTGTGTGTGTGTGTGCTCTACTCCTAGCCCCCTCCCTCACTGTGTGCCCATCACCATAACACTCGGGTTTTCCTGCCACCACCAGAGCTTCAAGCTTCCAAGGTTAAGGGCTGCTCTGGAAGCCCAAACCCTGCTCCTTATTAGAGATTGCTTTCTCAGCATAAACCGAACTTGGGAAGCGTTTTGGGTCACAGCACGCACACCAGGCACTTTTGATTAGAGAAATCAAGATTTATAGTTTTTATTAGCTAAGTTAACCAATTTACAAGAATACAAAAAGGTAGGAAAAGGCATTGAACTCGTGAGCAAATACAGTCAAATACAAGCAGGTATGGTAACCTGTTCAGAGCGCGTCTAAGCCTAAACGGTCCCTAACCTTGCTTCTCTGCATAGATGGAATTACTCACAGTATCTTTCTCTGCATGTTAGCATGGATGTCTTAGCTCTGCAGGGTTTGGTTCTTTCCCATCTGGATGGAGAAAGCTGGGTGTTGCGGGTTAGTCCAGCGCAGCTACAGGCTGCCAACAGCCGCGGCTCCCCCTGCAGGACATTTGGGGCAGTGCCCCCCAAAGCACTGCGGGGGCCACCGCCACGGCTTTAAGCTGTTTAAAAAAACCCACAACAACAACAATGCCGCTTATGACAGCTACAGCAGCCTCTGAGCTGCTGCAGAGGCTGCTGTAGCTGTCACTGTGTTCTTCTCCCTTCGGCGACCCACCCACTCCGCGGGAGAGGGAGTGGGTCCTTGAAGGGACAAAAAGGCTACTGCTCAGCCGTCCTAACAGCATTTTCCTATGGAAAACGCGATTTAGGCGGCTGAACTCCTCCGTCCACAGCACGCGTGGGACGTGCTGTGGAGGGAGGGGCTAGCCTTTCCATTACGCTCAATGGGTGCAATGTAAGATCTCGCCAGGGCGGTTGCGGTGACAGCCCTGGCGAGATAGCTTGACTCGGGGGACTGAGGAAGAGAGCAGCTCCCTGCCTCAGTCCCCCAAGAGAGAGTCTCATGCCACGCGCCAGTTCCCGCTGCTGCCACTCCCCCCCCATCCGCCGCTCAGAGCGGGGGTGGGGTGAGCGGCAATGCAGCAGAAGTTTGCAGAACACTTCAGGACGGAGCAGATGACTGTCAGACACTGAGCAGGTAAGCTGAGTCAGTTTAGCTGACTGAGATGCGGGGGGTGGGATGGGTGGAGGGGGGGGAGGTTGGGTACAGGGGGGAGGGAGGG
>QEPC01004304.1:2342534-2357435 GCA_003113815.1 Sphenodon punctatus | reverse complement strand
ACCCTTCTCCCTCGCTGCCCCTCATGCCTGGAACTCCCTCCCTGCCCACATCCGCCTTGCCTCCTCCCTCCGCTCCTTCAAATCCCTCCTCAAAACCCACCTTTTCCTTGCTGCCTTTCCCAATGCCTGTTAGTCTTTCCCCTTACTCTTACTGTTGGCTCTCCTCTGCTGACTGCTGCCACCAACCTCTCTGTAAACCAAGCCAAGCATACGCACCTGAGACTTCACATCTGCTTGAATGTTTGTTCGTCTTCCCCCTGTCTCTCCCACTGTACCCTCTCCCTGTCTCCCCCCCCCCCCTTTTTGTCTTAGATTGTAAGCCACAGGCAGGGTCCACGTCTAATTCTATGTTCTGTACAGCGCCAGGCCACATGACTGGCGCGATATAAATGTTTATAATAATAATAATAATAAGTTTATGCCTGAGCCAGGATTTAAAGTTCCTGCAGACAACTCCCACTGCAGTTTCACTGCAATTTCAGCCTGTCACTGTGAGGATTGACTGATGCAGCAAAAATCACTGTAAGTTGCAACAACGCAGTCAACATGTGTCCCTGCACATAACCCATTAATCTATTAACGGACTTCCCTCAGAGCTGTTAACAGTTCTACCCAATTAATGACTGGTGCCATGCAACTCTCAGCAGCAGTCCCTGTACCAGCACCTAAATCTGCTTTGAAATGATTTTGAGAATCTTATGGTGACCACAGATTTAGGAGTTTCTGCCCATCACAGAGGATTCTTGCTTGCCGTACCATACAGGGGGGGACCTGTGTTTACTATGTTTTTCTCATTGGAGAGGCAATGGAGGAAATGCTATGAACCTGGGTCTTTGACCATACAGATACCAGTCACACTGGAATTCTGCAGTTCAAAGGTGCTAGATCATTAGTCCTGAACCCAGAACCAAATCTAGGAATGGAATCTTGCACCATGACCTGTACCTCAAAGAAAGCAAACCAATGTTAGTTGGAAGATAATTCTGAGTAACTGCTAATGCTAAACTCAGGCTTGAGACCTTGCAAGTAATGTAGCTGTCTACAAAGGGAAGTAGGGTCATTCTGTTTATTATATTTATTTATTTGTTGCATTTTTACCCTGGCAACTCGGCAGCTAACAACATTATATAAGCAGTAAACAATAAAACAATATCATATATCTAAATATATATATATATATATAAATAAATCTAAAAATACATAAAACCCATAAATACATTTAAGAAATCACTCCGATCTGTGTAAAAACAACACCCACCCACTTCCACCTAACCTATCCCAACCTCTCTTCCCCCCTGCCAAACACCTGATGGAAAAGCCAGGTTTTACAGTTTTGATGGAAAGCAAGGAGATCCAGGCTTCTGCGACTCTCTACGGGGAGGGCATTCCACAGTGATGGCGCGGCTACTGAGAGCTCCCACCTGTCCATCCAGACCCACCAAAACCGCGGGACCTCCAGGAGGGTGCTCCCAGATGACCGTAGGGGTCACCAAGAGGGTGAGGGGATCTCTCAGGTAAGCAGGGGTAAAGGTCAACAACAGCACCTTGAATCGGGCCCAGAGGACAATAGGCAGCCAGTGCAATGCTTGGAGCACCAGCTGAATGTGCTCCCTGCCACCCATCCCAGTCAGCAGGTGGGCTGCCACATTTTGCACCAGCTGCAGCTTCTGGACTGTCACCATGGGTAGCCCCACGTAGAGTGCATTGCAATAGTCCAGCCTCGAGGTGACAAATGCATGGATGACAATGGTGAGATCGGAGTCTAAGACATATGGACGGAGCCTCCTCACTAGATGTAATTGGCAAAAAGCGCTCCTGGCCACAGCCAACACCCGAGAATCCAGGCATAACTGCAAATCCGGGCGCACCACCAGTCTCCGCACAGATGGAGCCAATGAAGGGCAGACACCCTGAATAATGGGAGCAGCCCCCTCCCCCAGATCACCAACCCCACCCACCAGCATCACCTCTGTCTTGTTGGGATTGAGCTTCAGTTGGCTTGACCTCATCCAATCCCCCAGAGTAGCCAAACATCGAGATAGCAACGAGACAGCAGGGCCTGGGTCAGTTGTAAAAGAAAGATACAGCTGGGTGTTGTCAACATATTGATGACAATGAACCCCCCCCTCTGCATACAACCTCCCCAGGCGGCTGCGTGCACACATTGAACAAGAGAGGGGACAGAACGGAATCCTGCGGAACCCCACATGGGAGGCCCCCAGGGACGACGTACAGTCCCCTAGTACCACCCACGTAGACCAATAGTATTCATGAGGTGTAACAGCCTAGAGGAATATTTTCCAGGAGGTTCAAAAGAATCAATTATCTTACTCCCCCACCATTGTTACAAACTTAGAAAGCTCACAGAGAGTGCCTGTTCTACATGCCATGCTGCCTGTGAAATATAGCTGAAAAGGCCAGGTTTTGATTCATATTTGACTTTTGGAAGCTACCTTACAGCAAAATAACCTTTGTTCTGGCACCAGAAAGCACTTTCTGTCTGGATGATTGTCAGATAGCTGCTGCCTCAGTTGGCTATGCACCAACTGAGTTTCCCTCTGCCAAGGAAACTCACAGTGAGGCACCTACAGCCATATTCTGCCCCACTGAGCTACTCAGTTGGTTCAGAGGAGTTGTAACCTAGACCATTTCTTTCTGAGTCACTGGGCCAGACTCAATGGCAGAGCTCCCAATCATACTGGGCCTTTCAGGACAGTCTACATTTTGACTTACTGTGGATGTACTTCTACGGTGCTAGCTTAATCTGTTGTGAGACCCACGCACAAAAAGTCAGCTCTTGATGCTGACAGCCTGGCCAGTTACCAATCTGCGTCCCACCTCACATCTATAGGGATTGTCACTAAGAAAGTTGTGACAAGGCCACTCTGCCACAGCTGTCCTATGAGACTTTGCTGGCTCAGTTGTGGGAGGTATCGGGTGGAGATACTTGTGGTTCCATTTTTTCTGAGAATGGATTCTCAAAAGAGGATTGTGAATAGTTATTCTCTTCCTCGTTGCCAAGGACTCGCTCTTATAGAGTGCTGCAGGGGTCAGTATTGCCATCTCTC
The DNA here is from genome assembly GCA_003113815.1 of Sphenodon punctatus. NCBI lineage: Eukaryota > Metazoa > Chordata > Lepidosauria > Sphenodontia > Sphenodontidae > Sphenodon > Sphenodon punctatus. The sequence continues at coordinate 2,354,367 of QEPC01004304.1, read as the reverse complement.
TTGCTCAATGTAGGAGATCACTAGAAGGACTAGTAATGAGACCATGGGCACCAGGAGAAGGGTCCAAGGAGGTCACCCCTCCCTCAGTTTTCACTGTGGCTCCACCTCTTTGGAGCATGGAGACATCACAACTCTGCAAGGGAGGTGGCTACATCAGAAAGGGGCAGGAGAGCCCCTTTCTGAAATGGCCACACGCACCCCAGTAAACACACCGGCCGTCCCCTCACAGGAGACATGGGCTGTAGTACAGTCAGTGAGTTCATGGCACCCTAACTCAGTTGCTCCCAAACATTTACCTTTATGATACTATTTTTGGACTTGAATAGTTCTACGATCCTTGACAATACCAAAGACATGCAGCGTATGTGAAATCTCATTTGGGATTCGGATCCCATCTGCAGGTAGCATGACCCCAGCCTGAGAACCTTGGTCCTATGTCTATGCCTCATCACACCTGACCAGCCAGTGAAATGAGTTACCCTGTTTTTCTTGCCATTTAGATGGGAGGTGGTTGGCTGCAGTTCAGTCCAAAAACCACATAGGGCGTAATCCAGCTCCCACTGAAGTCATGGCTAAACTCCCATTGACTTTTGTATGGAGCTGGATTGTGCCCTGAGTGTAGGAGGGTTTGGGATCATGGTAAGTGCTTGTGTAACCTAAAATTGGTTACACAAGCAACTCGCTGCAGGAGCAGCGAACAGATGATATGAAGTCTGGTTTTGATAGTGGAATTTCCATCTGTGCTGGAAGGCTCATGTGCACGCGCGCACGCACACACTCTAGATGTGCAGATTTGCACTACTAAAGGCTAGCCACACCCAGAGTTGCTCCAGTTAGGAAACAAAGACAACAAACAATTACTTTGAAGGCAATCAAACTTTACACACACACTTAAAAAAATAATAGTGATAATAATATACCTCAAGAATCGAATGCATTTTGATTTCTATAACCCCCAACAATTCAACTACCAACTAGGGTGCACTAGCCAAGAAAGGAAAAAGATTTATACATATACCACCACTGCTCTGGCATTAACATACAGGATTGTACACTCATGCACTATCCTTCGGTGTCTGTTTGCTGATTATTTGTAGCCGTTCTTCCTGGAGTTAAAGAAAAACAAATTTCTTTTGATGTATGTTGGGTCCTGCAACCAGTCAAAACAGGTTATGAACATCAGCTTCAGGATCTAGACCTTCAGCTCTCCTCCTCAGTAGCTATCCTCTTACCAGGCCTGGCTGAACTTACTAGAAATGCCCAACACTCCTTTCTACACTTTCTCACAACATATAATTATATTACAAATACAATACAACACTCTTAAACATTGAATACGCTTTATCTAGAAATATATGCTTTACTATGGGACAGCACTGAGGCCTAATCAGTTTATGGTTCTAATCAAATCAACAATTTTATACTACTTAAAGGCGCTAACAGTTCCTAGCAGGAAATCCCTAACTAGGAATTACCCCTGTACATACCTGCAACCAGTCAAAGCAGGTTCTGCACATCAGCTTTAGGATCTAGGCCTTCAGTTCCCCTCCTGAGTAGCTATGCTAACTGAGCATCCTCTGAGGGTCTCCTACACTGGTTCCCTCTATGTGAATGTATTCAGCACAAGCTCCTGGTCTTCACCTTCAAGGCTCTTTATGGCCTTGCTCCCACATATCTCTCCACTCTTGTATCCCACCACACTCCTGCCCGGGAGCTTTGCTTCTCCTCTGCCCCCACCCTCACCTGCTGACGACTCCCTTGCTCCTCTAAACATCTTAGCCCCTTTTCTCTTGCTGCCCCTCATGCCCGGAACTCCATCCCTAGATACATTTATTCTGCTCCCTCCCTCCCAACTTTAAAATCCCTCCTGAAAACCTACATCTTCCATCAGGCTGCCCTAGCTCGTCATGAGTGAAATTGAGTCCTCCTCTCCCCACATTCAGAATTTCTTCCCTGTTACTAACTAAGGGTGAAAACAGACATAATGCTAACTCCACTTTAACACTTATGCATGTTGCAGGGCTGCATAGAGCACCAATACAGCCCTGCAACATGCATAAGAAATGTTAAAGCCATGTTAAAGTGGAGTTAGCATTATGTCTGTTTTCACACAATGTTGGAACACGTAAATAGGGAGCAGTTATTTACCCTCTCTAAAAGTACTAGAACAAGGGCATACTTGATGAAATTAACTGGTAGCAGAGTTAAAATAAATAGGAGAAAGTATTTTTTCACTCAACGCACAATTAACGTGTGGAACTTACTGCCAGAGAAAGTGGTCACGGCCAGTAGTGTAGCTAGTTTTAAAAGGGGATTGGATAAGTTCTTGGAGGATAGGTCCATTAATGACTATTAGCCAAGCAGGTTTTTGGAACGTAACCTATTACTGTTGGGGGCTGAAACAATAGGGAATGGATTGCCCATTGTGACCTGTTAGTTGGGTACTTCTCCCAAGAGAGAGAGAGTGGCCACTGTCGGAGACAGGATACTAGGCTTCATGGACCATTGGTCTGACCCAATATAGCACTACTTACGTTCCCTGTAACAAAGTTAAGCACTTGCACCTGAACATCTCAACCTCATTAATGTATCCTTGTCTCTCCTGATGTTCACCTCTCCCTTGTCTCCCCCTCCCTGGTCTCTCTTAGATTGTAAGCCCCTTGTGGTAGGGACCTGTCTAGAACTATTGATTGTACAGTGCCAGGTACACTTCTTGTGTTAATAATAATAAATTAATTATAATATTCAATAGACAGGAGAAGTATCTTTATTTAGTGGGCAGCCAATAGCTCATGTGAATAAGGACAGATGGCCTCCATTATATAGCAGAGTGGAGGACGGGTCCCAGGAAATAATGTTCAAGTGTGAGGGGTTTAAAGCCTTTAAAATGATAAGCTTTCTCTCACAAGGATTGTAAGACAAGTAGGTAGGTGGATAGAAATCTTGCGAAGTCTGGTGATGTGTTAGCTTTTGTTGTTTTTTCTTTTCTATAACATGTAAATAATGTAGCTTGGGGAAGCACAAATGGGGCCTGCACTTTTCTTTGTTCTGGGCAGTTCAGTCTAGCAAGCCTTTAGCTATTCCATAGCTTAGTTGTATGCCCTTATCAGGCAAGCTCCTCTTTGGACTTCCAGCCTTGATTTACCTGGCTTGTAATCTACCTGCATGGGGCAGAAGAGCAGCTGTCTCTTTTTAGAGCAGTAATTCTTAAACTGGGGGATGGGCTGCCCCTGGGAGTATGAAAGATATTTGGGGGGGCAGGAGGAGCCAAAGGCATTAAAAGGAGCACAGCTCCTGTTTCTGACTGAGTTGGGGGGATTTTCCACAGTGATAGGTTAATGAATAGGAGAGAGAGGTGAAGCACCAGGAGGGTGGAATGGGGAGGGAGCAAGGTATATGTATACTTGTGTGGTGGAGGGAGTGGGCTCAACGATCATGGACCACAATAAGTGGGAGTGGGACACAGTTTAAGAAGTTTGATAACTGCTTCTGGTCTGACTTCTTAGCTTTCAGTCTGGCTAAGGAAGGGGATGGATTCTCCATCACTTTCAGTCTTCTAAGCCAGACAAAGCATTTTTCAGAAGGATTACGTATGCTTTTAGCCAGACAGCTTAATAGTTTTCATATAATAACTGGAGGAATTTCCATGGCCAGTGTTATAGATGAGGTCAGACTAGAGGATCTCGATGTCTCCATCAAACCGTAGAAGCTATAAACCTATATATTCATACAGTGAAAAAAGTTCACAAGTTTTAAAAAAGTTATAATCTGCCACTTCCACAGTGCAACCCATGGGAAACCCAGATTATGGTCCTTTGTCACACATGTTGACTACTGCTATTGCATTCTGGCAGGTATGAAGGTTAAGAGGTACATTGACAACTATGGTCTGGCTGTATCCTACAACTCCAGCTCAAAGCAGCTGGGGTGCACCATTATTTCTACATTCTTAAAAGGCATTTCCTATTAGGGATGTGCGGACGCGGTTCGGAAGTTCGGAGTTCGGATCGAACTCGACTAGTTCAGTGAACCGAACTTCCGAACCGAACTCAAATTCGACCGAACTGTTTGGTCGAATCCGAACCAGTTCGGAAGGCCAAAAACATTTTAAAACACCGGTTTTGAATTTCCGAACTGAAATCGATTTTTGAACCGAACCGAATTTCTGAACTTGGTTCTGTTCGCACATCCCTATTTCCTATAGATTCATTCTGTGACAGAAACAAACACTTTTCTCAGCAAGAGCAGCAAAGTGTCTGACTAGTTGTTGAGATACACATATGCTGCTGTCACCCTAGGTTCTGTTGGTGAGAAAAAAAGCAGGAACCACATACAATTCTGCACAAAAATTATTTATTGCAGGATGTCCAACAGGAGCTTCCCATTGTGGGGAAATTTCCATCCTGTTGGCTTCTGGGGCTGTAGCTTGCTTTTGCTAAAAGGAGCACAGCTGCTCTGCAACTTATTGCCATATTGTAGACTCACTTTCATGAAGCTTCCTGTTTGGATTCTGGCTGGGAATTGAAATGGCTGGATGGGTTATGGCTGGAAAGAGAACACAACCATTGTATAACCACGCACCACACCTCCTCCGCACACAAGATTATAAAACACACTGTTCAGACTGCATTCTATTTTTGACAGTGTCCATGGCTTCCTACCCTTCTGTACACAGTGCCTAGAACACTGTAAACATTACGTACTTAATAACATTTCCCATGTGCATGCATGTGCTCTAGGATATGAGTAATATGATAAGTCCCAGTATGTTTTCTGTTGACCTTTATTAGGGAGCTTCATGACCCTGAACTCCCTCACTTAAGCATGTGACTTGTTACATTTCCCCTGGTGACGAGTCAATGAGTAGGAAAGATGGGTGATTGGTCCCAGATGTTGCATACAGTAGATGTGTCAGTGCAACAGAGTTGATGGGCAATGGGTCCCAGATGTTACATACAGTAGATGTCGGTGTAACAGGGAAGATTGGCAATGGTTCCCAGATGCTGAATACAGTAGATGAGTTAGCACTCCTAAAAGCCTAGTAGACTACAACAAGGAGCTATACAAAATAGGGTGAGGGAGACGAGTGTAAAATGAGTTGTCTGCCTCTAGATGCCCTTTGCTGTAGGATCTGAGCACCAGTATCAGGAGACTGATAGACAAATGTGAGCTCGGAATCTGGTCTCACTTGAAGAAGTTTTATGTCTCCGTCACTCCATTGACTTCATCAGGCTACTCCAGATTTATGCAGGGTGAGTGAGAGCAAGGTCACGTCTGTGAGCCCTTGTAGTAGGGTTAGCGTGTGGGGGCTTATCTCCTCTCCAAGTTCAGGATCTAGAGCCTCACTTTTTGTTCTGAAAGGAAATTAGAGAAAAAGATTAGAGACAAGATCCTATCAAACCTTCTGAGAGTCTTCGGGAACTAAGAATCCAGTCAATAATTACGCTTCTGGAGGAGAGGCACAAACATTCGTGTGGCACAGATATACTGAGTCTAGTGTTTGGGTGCAGTGCAGCACAGCAGGCAGGATATAGCCTTAAAGTCAGCAGAGTTTGCCTTGGGAAAATAATCTAAGTTGTAGGGGTTTAAACTGAGATGACCCTATGCCCTCAACCCCAGGCTACTGTGTCTGCTCCCATGTGCTTATTGGCAGCCAACATAACCTAGAGCAGCAGGGCATAGCTACCGTGGAGAGAGAGGGCTCAGTTGAGCCCAGCCCTGGACTCTCAGAGGCCCCTTTGCAAGCTGCTTGATCACTGCTAGGAAAATTTTCAGGGTGGGCAGGGGAGGGAGCGAAGTCAACACTTTGCACCCAAGTTTGTTTTCATCCAGGGCTGAAAGATGTCAAGTCAGATTATCAAAAGAGCTCAGCGCCATCAGTTGGAGAGGAATTTTCAAACAAACTCAGCTTCTATTTCCCCAGCATGTTGAGCTCTTTTGAAAATCTGGCACAGGTTTTGCTCTGCAGTCATGAAAACCTAGTCATGATTTTGGGTACTGAACACTTGAAAATAGGGATGCCACTTTTGGTTGTTTTTTACCCAAAACTTCCATTTTGGCCTATGGGAGTGTCAGGTAAAAAACCACCACGGGTGGCAACCCTACTTGAAAATCTCACCCCAAACATTCCTCAAATTCTGGCCCTTACTAAAGCACTAATTCTGCTCCTGTTACTACCTGTGTAAATAAAAAATTACTTCATTAGAGGCAACGGTGTTACGCCCAGTGAGAAGAGGATGCACGTTTGGCTTCTCAAGGCCTGTGAATAAAGTCTAGTTGGGATATCTCATTTCTAAAAGATTTTAATGTTACATTGTAAGCTCCTTGGGGCTCTTTTTACTGTACATCTGGGACCTGGGAACTGTGCAGTTTAACATATTCAGTTTATGATCCAGAAAAGGAGTGAACAGTGAAGTAGAAAAATTAGCAAATAATAAAAAATTATTCAATATAATTGTGTTCAAGACAGACTGAAGAGTTACAGAAAAATCTCATGAAAATAGGTGATTGAGAAATAAAAAGATAGGTGAAATTGTCTGTCAGTGCAAAGTAATGCACATGCAGTTTGTAAAATGATCCTAGCTATATGCACATAATGTTGGGTTCTAGCTGTCACTAAGGAAAGAAATTCTAAAGTAATTGATGTTCACTGTGAAAACAACAGTTCAGTGTCCTGGAGCAGTCAATAACACACTGGTTCTTCCGGTGACCCACCTCCAACAGAAGGTGTTTCTGTACAGCACCAAGTATGTTTCTGTACAGCAGCAAGCTCATGACTGGCGCTATATAAATGTTTATAATAATAATCATAATTAATAAGACAGGCACCAACTACAACTTTCAAACAGTCATCAAGGGCAGCCCCATGTGGAGCATATTGCAGTAGTCTAACCTTGAGGTTATGAAGGTATGGATGACAATGGCCGAATCCAAATCCAAATCTGATTTTAAAAAAAAGGTTGCATCCTTCTCACCAGATGTAATTGGTGAAAAGTGCTCCTGGCCACTGCCGCAATCTGGTGATCCAGGCACAGCAGTGGATCCAAGAACACCACAGGCTGAGAACGTGAGTGACCAAACAAGGCTGGACCCCATCAATAATAGGACTCCCTATATCTCCCAGATTAGATCACAAGGCTGGCCAGTGATCATCTCTTCAGTCTTGTCTGGATTAAGCTTCAATCAGCTTGTCCACATCCGGTCCCCAACAGCAGCCGGAATGCATGGTGTGCCCATGGATTGCTGAGGGCAGTTCTGGTTGTGTCCCATTTCAAAAAATATGTTAGAACTGGAAAGGGTACAGAGAAGAGCAACAAAACCTATTGGCTTTTGAACAGGAGAGATTTCAAAGATTAGGGCTCTTCAAATTAGAAAGGAGATAACTGAGGGGGATGTAATGGAGGTTTATAAAATCATGAATGGCATGGAGTAAGTGAATAAGGAACTGATATTTACCTATTCTCATAATACAAGAACTAGGCTCCCCCAGCCCCAATGAAATTAACTAGCAGCAGCCTTAAAACAAATTGAAAGAAAACTTTTTTCAAGCAACATAGTTAACTTGTGGAACTCTTTACCATGGGATATTGTGAAGGCCATAACTATAACAGAAGTGGAAGCTTTCTCATTTATATGAGTGAAAGTGATAGGAGACACCTGCTGGCTGGATATTGAGAGTGCTGGAGGTTGTGTGATGGGAGATTTCCTAATGACCAGCGGAGACTCAGGCCCACATGCTGGGGTAGGGATAGCTACTGTGGATCCATCCCTCACAAATGTTAAGGATGCAGAGGCCAGGTGAGGTAGACTCTTGAACCAATAAGGTAAAGTTGTGGAAAGACAACTCCCATCCCCTCAAACACCATTATTCCTCATCAGGTTCTAACAGCCTCTGTTCCCTTCCAGGCCATTATCCTTTTGCCCCTGTCCACAAACCTTTCTATTCTTTTCCTTTATGTTTGACCTCCCTGCTGAACCCTCTCATCTAGCTTCCCTGTCTTTCCTGCTCTCTCTCTTTCCTCCCCAAACTCTCATTGTCCTCCCTTCCTCCACTACCCTCCTCCCTCACCCCTATAGCTTCCCCCAGCCTCATGACCCTGTCACTGCTTCTGCTCCATCTTTTCTTCACTCCCCAAGACCTCCTCACTCTGCCCCCCCCCAAACCTGGCCTCTTTATCTGCAGCCTCCTTCTTGTAGGTTGCCCCTGCATCCCCCTCATGCTTCCCCAAGACCCTTCTTCACCAGGGTCTCAATATCTATCATGCTTGTCTTCTCTTCCAAGTGTCCCCAGTTTCGCACTACAGTGGTCCCTGCACCTCTCCCAAGCGTGGCTTCTGTTGGTCAGGTGGGAGGCCAAGGTGCCCCTCCTCACATTGAGCCCCTCCTATGCCCCCATAGTCTCCGACTTTCCCTACCTGCCTAAACCCTGTCCTCCTCATGTAGTGCTAGCCTGGAGGGAAGGGGTAGAGAGTCATCTCCACAGGAGACCCAGTTGAAGTTTCCTACTTAGCAGAAAATAAAGCAGTTCCTGCTGCTAGTACAATACCACTATTTCCTGAAGAATCCATGCAGGCCACCATCAAGTATTAGCAGGAGCAACTCTATTAGTTAAGGTGGGTAGGAGTTCCAGTTGAACTGCCTCCATTCACTTGCATTGGATTTTTCAGCCTTGCTTCCGGGTTGACGAATTTTTTGTTGGGGTTTTCTCTTTTTAGGGGGCATGTAAGTATCTCTTAATGAGATTAAAAAAATAAAGAGATGGGACTTCTAAGGTCTGGTGATGTAGAAGTGAAGTTTATTTTAAGGGGGATGGAGAAATCAGATGGAGAAATCCCCATTTTGTGCTATGGGGCTTGCAGTTATCATGAACATTCTGTGCCGTGGCCCTGGTGTCATAATGACTGGTGGCTGGAGGGCAGGGCAGGACTGCTGGCGAGGGGTAGCAGGGAGCTTAAAGGGGGGGGTTATACTGTCAGCAGCAGCCTGGGCGGTGGGAGTGGGAGGAACGCCGTGCCCGCCTGCCTGGCCGCTTGCTCTTCCGGCCCCCTCAACCTGTCAGCGGATACCCCCCAGTGCACACACTCTCACTGCCCCCCTCCCCACGAGATGTGCACACACACACTGTGCCCCTCCCTCCCACCACACACTCACAGCCAGCCTGCCTCCACCCCCACACCCCAATGTGCCCACTCGCTCTGTGAAGACCAGTCCTGAGCCCTGATTAGTCAAGGATGGGTAGATAGGAAGAGTTGACTTATCCATTCCCACACCTCGAGCCCTGATTGGGCAGAGGAATAGGAGTATACCCTATGCTGCGTTTCTGCTTCCAGCAGTCCCAGATGGAAAAAGAGGCTGCAGGAAAGAGAGTGCATCAGTTGTGGAAGTATCCCAGATCCAACTTGTCCGCAGTGGTGGACAGTTATTTTGAATGCGGATCTATTCCCTCACTGGGGGAGGGTAGAGATAATGTCTCTCTTTTCTGTAGGGGATGTTGTTTGTGCACTGGTGGGCAGATGATGTGACTGAATGGGGTGTGGGGGTGAGGGAAGTGTCGTGGTTATTCCTTATCTGCTTTGGAAGATGTGATCATTAACTGCATTTCATAATTGTCTAGTCAGCGTCCACTCAAACCCCCTGACACTATGGAGCAGACATATGTTAAAAATGCAGGGGAGCCTGCATTACCCCAATTCAGAGCTGGTGCCTCCTAATCCCACAGGTTTGTTCCTCAGTGTTGTTCCTCAGTGTCATATGCAGTTAGAAAACAAGAATGCCAGCACGAGGGGAGGTAAAGCAACTTGAAACCCTACAGTTGACTATATTTGGGGTTAAGTTGATACAAGTCCATTTGCTTCACTAGTGATTTTATTTGAATTGATTTTATCAATTACTCAACTAGTAAACCTGGCCCATAACATTGGTATATCATACTGTGGTCTCCTTTCTGGTGTTTCGTGTTAAGAACTTCATCTGAAACTCATGAAAATGAATGACATTCCATTTCCATTCTACCCCACCCCCCTGCAATCTTTCTCCACTTGCAGGCCAGCTGCTTGGTTGCTGGTCTTTCCCCATTGCTCCAGCTGCAGTGGGCTTGCTTGATTAATGCTTAAGTTGAGCAGCATGTCTTGTGACTGCATTTCAGTATGACACCAAGACATTGACCTGTATTTTTAGGGATTCACAATGATGTGAAGAACAACAACTATTGCTTGTCTTGCTTCCCTAACTATACATAACAATGCATGGAGTAACAAACTTTTGTAGCATGAGTTACAAACCATAACTACACACAATATTCCAGAAGTGGAACTACCATACAGTGCCATTATGATAAACTCTATGTATTAAGGAACAAGTAATATGCTATGTATTATGTAAAAAATAATCTTCCTTTAAATCCTAAATTTATGGAGATCAGTCGTATTCATTCAGTATAAGTTTAAACCATGTGAAACATTGAGTACAGTAAAATAGGAATAATGACACCCAGACTTATAAAGGTTTATAAATGTAACTTGTATTGTTTCAACATATAATGTAACAGTGCAGCTGAGGGGAATACTGTGGACATCTTGAGTTTATGAAGATGTGGATAAAACATACACACACATTACTCCCCCTCCCTCACTATACACACACACACACACAGTCAGTCAGGCCCCCTGCTTCAGCCAGGCACACATGCACACACACAATCATGTGCTCCACACTTCAGTCCTTTCTTTCTGACTCTGATCTGGCCAGAGTCATTCATGCTTTCCTAACCTCAAGGCTAGATTACAACAATGCACTCAACGTGGGGCTGCCCTTGATGACTTTTCCCTGAAGTAACCAGGGCAGGGTTTTTGTGCTGAGCAGAGCTTCACAAGCTTTAACAAGTGCTAAATAGCAGAATGCTATTTTTTAGCATTCATGTTAGCTGTAAATTTAGGTGATGTGAAAGGGACACAGTGCAGGTGATTAGGCGTCTCTAGCAATTATTTGGCCAAAACCCGATGCTATTATCTAACACGAAACCTTCCGGTTTACAACCAATAGTTAAGGTGGTTTCTTACTACTACTTATACAAACCCCCCAAACGAAGGAAATTAATATTTCCTAAGCCCAGCAAAAAAAAAAAAAAAAGGGGGGTGACCCAACAACCCCCACATCTCCCAAACTCCTGCCAAACCCGCCTTAACAATTATGCAATGCAAAAGCCAAAACGGCTGAACATTACAAAAAGTTTCTTCATTACAGGTTGCTGCAAAATTAAAACAACGGACAGCTTATTCTTCACCCATCTGCTGAGTAGCTTAACTTGCAGACAGACAACAAACAAAACCTATTGAGGGGAAAATATTTTTACTACTTAGAAAATAGCAAGCTACTACATTATCCCTCTGAAATTATTCCAGGGGATAAGATGACAAACCCATAAGAACATAAGAAGTGCCATACTGGGTCAGACCAATGGTCCATCTAGCCCAACATCCTGTCTCCGACAGCAGCCAATCACGGTGGCTTGGGAGGCGTACCCAACAGGTCACAATGGGGGATCCATTCCCTGTTGTTTTCCCCCAGCTCCCGTCATGTTCCCTGATCCTGTCTGGCTAATAGCTGCTAATGGACCTATTTTATCTTCCAGAAACTTGTCCAAACCTCTTTTAAACTCAGCTATAGTACTGGCCCTTACCACAGCCTCTGGCAGTAGATTCCACAACCCAATTACATGCTGAGTGAAAAAATATTTTCTTTTATTTGTTTTAAACTTGCCACCCATGAGTTTCATGGAGTGTCCCCTAGTTCTAGTACTAGCTGAGAGGGTAAATAACTGCTCCTTGTTTATTAG
>QEPC01004304.1:2284414-2342116 GCA_003113815.1 Sphenodon punctatus | reverse complement strand
ACTTGTCCACATTAAATCTCATTTGCCATTTAGACACCCAGGCACCCAGTGTCGTAGGATCCCATTGCAGTTCCTCAGTCTGCTCATGTTTTAACTACCTTGAATAACTTGATGTTGTCTGCAAATTTGATCACCTCACTCTTAACACCCTTTTCCAAATCATTAATGAATACATTAAACAGCACATGTCCCAATACAGATCCCTGAGGCACACCACTTTTTACATCTCTCCATTGTGAAAACTGACCATTTAGTCCTACCCTTTGCTTTCTATCTTCCAACCAGTTTCTGATCCATAGAAACTACCTCCTATCCCATGACTTTTTAATTTTCTCAAGAGTCTCTCATGAGGGACCTTATCAAATGCTTTCTGGAAATCCAGGTACACTATATCTACTGGGTCTCCCTTGTCCACATAGTTATTTACACCCTTAAAGAATTCCAACAGGTTAGTGAGGCATAACTTACCTTTACTAAATCCGTGTTAACTCTTCCCTATTAAGCCATGTTTGTCAACATGCCCTGTAACTCTGTCCTTAATGATGGTTTCCACCGTTTTCCCCAGCACAGATGTCAAGCTTACTGGTCTGTAGTTTCCATGATCGCCTCTGGATCCCTTTTTAAATATTGGGGTTACATTTGCCACCCTCCAGTCCTCGAGTACAGTGACATATTTTAGTGACAGGTTACAAATTACTAACAGTAGGTCTGCAATTTCATATTTGAGTTCCTTCAGAACTCGGGGGTGAATGCCATCTGGCCCTGGTGACTTGTTAGAAGACACGAATCCTTCATGGACTACATAGCCCAGCATGTCACAACCACCTTGCACATGCCTACAGGGACATACAACCACCACACAGAACATAGGGAACATGGCTCTGACCTCTCCCCACATGCACAATCAGCAAAGCACATCACTGAAATCATGTGAGTGCGTTGTGCTATGGGGGTGGAGATAAGCTGACTCTACAATGCATGGGTGGAAAGAAAACAGTAACTGCACGTGTATGTATATCATGCAAAGTGGACAGCAGCCTGGTGGGTATAGCCCCCTCCCAAATAAAGCTAAGGCCATGAGACTGAGGATAGGAAACCAAACAAAACTTAACATTGCATAGTCATTAAGGCGAGTTTAGCAGAAGTTTGGGAGATGTGGGGTTGTTGTTTTTCCTTTGGTTACTGGGTGTAGGAAATATTAATTTTCTTGGTTTTGGGGATTTGTTTAAGTAGTAAGAACCCGCCTTAACTATTTGTTGTGAACTGGAAGGTTTTGTGTTAGTTTGCCCACACCAGTACATCCCCAAGAGCCCACTCCTCTGGGTTATTTGTAGATGCTTGCTTCTTATTTCCAGGTGTAAGTGGAAGATATGGCAAGAGCGGCTTTTTCTGACCACATCCAGATGACCTTGTAGCAGGTACAGGAACTCTAATCCCTGGCTTGTGCTCTGTTCATTTTACCATATCGGAGGATCTTGTCTGTTGTAGGCAAAATATTTATGCTCTTTTCAAGTAAATTTAGGTGGGATTTTTCTGCCAGAAAGGGTAGATCCTGGCTTCCCAGAGTTAGGAATCTTGATAGTTTAGAGTTAATGCTGAAGAAGGTAAAACCTTCCCATGCCATACTTCAGAGTGTGGGTATGTTCGTTGGGGCTGAGGGATCCAGTAGTTACCATCATGTTCTTTTCTATCAGAGTGTTTCCTCTCTTTTTGTGTCTGACTAACTCAGAAGTTCATGAAATACTGGGTTTCTTAGAAAAATGCAGGGATGCTTGTGCCTGTCTGAGCCACCTCATGAGACATTTCTCTAAGCGTCTTTCTCCTGAGGTGCATCTCCCCAGTGCCAGGCTGCTCACTACTCTAAACAGCTGGTGTGATGCCAAAGATCCCCAGGGGAAGGACTTGATTATTGAGTTTGGTGCACTGACGAGGAAAGTTCAGTAGCCTAATTGCCAGCAGTCTCTGAACTGTGCAGAGGCCCTGATTGGCACAGTTGCACAATTCCTACCTGAGGGATTTGGGAGGCATCTGTGCATGGGATAACAAAGACCTCTTGTCTCCAGTGAGCACAGTAAATGTGTAGTTTCAACACAGGGCTGATTGCACCTCCTGAGCATCCTTTCAGAGATTTTCACTGACCTCTGTGTCAGTAAGTCAGGAGCAGATCTGGGATAACACTCCCCACTTGCAATTTACTTTTGTACAGAGGGTGTCTTTAAACAGACACACACACACACACACCGGGACCTGCTCTTGGGGTGTCCAGCCAGACATCCCCCACGCACAGCCCTGACCTCACCGGGTTTAAATGGACCTGGCAGCTGTGGGGACTTGCAATCCATCTGTGTGGTGCCCCCTCCCCCTCACCATAGAGCTGTGGACAGATCAGCTGCTGTTTTAGGCTGCTGGCTACAGCTCTATGGCATTGCCAGGGCAACTCCCTGCCTGAAGCAGAGTGGCCTGTCCACCAAGTAGACGGACCGCTGCTCCCCCCTCAGCTGGTGCTCTGGGTTTGGGCAGCCTGCTTCACTTGTGGTGTTCTGGGATGTTGTGGAGCACTGCAAGTGGAGTTGGCCCGGAGCAGGCAGCTCCTGTTTCGCCTCGCACCTGGGTGGCCTGCCTTTAAATGGAGGCTACCCCGGGGGGAGGTGGAGCAGAGGCATGGGTGCAGTCCATCTAAAAGCACCCAGAGTCCTGTTCAGGAGCTAATGGATTGGAAATGTAGGTTTGAGACCTGGGAGTTTGCAAGTGCTTACTAGCAACTATAACCTCACTTGCAGGTTCTCTTATTTATTTATTTATTTATTTATTTATTTAATTAACATAATTTATATCCTGCTCTCTCCCGCCACAGCTGGCTGGCACACTTTGGACTCATCTAGCAACAATTTCTTCACTTTCCCTTCAGAATAATCAGTGACACCAAAACCACAGCACAGGCTGGCATAGTGGACTAGAGGCAGTGTGATAGGATGGTTCCTTGAGAGACCCCCCAAGCTCTATCTTGGTGTAGGGGTGTGTAAAAGCCTCTGGCTCTTTCAGCAGATAGTGTGCCCAGCTGCATGCTGTTTTAGCCCCAGTAATGGATTTAGATGGTTTTGTGTTTCCAAGGCTGTATCGTAGCATGGGAAATGTCAGGAAAGCTGGGAGCAGTTTTACTTGTAACATATTTCAAGTAGCAGTAAGTCCATCAGTGGCAGTGCAGCAAGTAGCACTCTTGTAGATCTGCGTGCACTTCCATCCTCAGATTATATCCCAGGATGCATTGTTCCTAACTGAAAGGCAGTGAAGTGCCCCTCCTCCCTTCCTTCTGATGTTTCACCATATCTGACTGGCTATTGGAGAAATTTCTGCCAGGCACTCATTTACTTCATTATGTTACTATTACTACTTGACAGTGAATCAAGCAACCTGTAGGTCATTGGTAGGGAACTTTTGCCCCACCAGTGACTGGATCTGTGCCCCTGCAGGACTCCATGAACAGGTGCATCGTGCAGGAGGAGGGAAGTGCCCCACTACATAGGGAGCATGGCTGGCAACCCAGAAGCATTCCACAGCCATCCAGCAACAGGAGGGCCCCAGAGTATGGACAGGAGCCGCAGTTAACATGATGGGGGAAAGTCTCCAGGGGCCAGAGGCATGACAGGCTTCCCCTGAGCCGGAAATGGACCACAGGGCAGAGGTTCCCTGCCCCTCTGTAGAGCCAATGGCTGCTTAATAAATACATGGTCAATAAGTGGAAGAGTCTTTATATGAACAACAAACAGATTCTAATGCCTGATAGCTATATGAAAAACTTTACATGTAAAAAGGCCTAGGCTTCTCCTTCATATCTCCATATCTCCAAGGTCATGTGCACAAAAATGATTATGGAAGACTGATCCAAACTAAACCTTGCACTAAACACCCACATAGTTCCCAGTTCTGTATTCTGTAGTTCAGGCCCATATTTGTGGTGATGATGATGATTTTTTATGCATTTTAGTAGAGCTCAAGATTACTGTCAACGCCCCATTGTGTGAGAGCTTCACAAATAAGAACTATCCAACTTCTATTTTTTTATTATTATTATTAATGCTCCCGCGCTCTGTCCAATGCTCCCTTTTCCTCCCCTTGTGTAGCTACCAATGCAAAGGGCATATGCAGAGTGAGTGAAAAATTCTGCTGAATCAGATGGGTAGCAGTTTACACTAGCTTTTCACTTGCCCTGCATTGGTGTCAGTGACTGGAACTGTCTGGATAGGCAGTAGTCAGGGATAACAATATTATATGGTCTTTTACAGTGCACAGTACTCTACCCACAATGTCCCCGTGGGACAAATATTAAACGCACTGTATTTATGCAGGTATATAAAGCAGGCTTAGCCAGCTGGAGGCAATGAATGTGACCTGCATTCACCACAGTTTGTCCATGCATCTGCAACAGGCTTGGCCACACTGTGTTTGCTGTTATTGAAAAAGAATTGAAAACTTGGGAACGTACAGATGTTTGGAGTAACTCGTAGCTAGTTCCAAAATGCATGTGGCCAAACTGGAACCCAGGCTGAGGACAGGTACTTTTGAGTTGAGGGATTTACACATTTTTAGATCCACACCTTCAGGCCTGTGCTTTCTCCGTACCTAAACTCCAATGAGCCAATGCACCTTTTCCTGGGTCCTCACTGTGGGAGGTTTGCCAGAGCAAAGGACTGAGAGATTTGCCCCATGTCATTAGAACCTTATCCGAATGGTTTGACTGCAGTGACATCACATCCTGCTTATTTTATCATGGGAGACTGTTATGGGACTCTAGGTAACTCAATTTGAGAGCCTTTCAAGATAAATGCAGACAGGAAGAGAGATGATTGCCTTTCAGGGACTAATTAGGCATTTCTGGTGAAATCATTTCCATGCAAGCAGACACACATGCATACACATTACACACACATAAGCATAGATCCATGGAGGCAGCTTAGCTCCCTACCTCCTTGGAATGAAGTACTCTGTTAGACAGAAGTAGTGAAACAAGTTCTCCCCTCCCCTGCCTGTGCCTTTCAGTAATCTATTGACATAAGGGTCATGGTACAGTTATCATTTGGTACTGCAGTTTTCTTGTCAGCCCACATCTCCATGGAAGACTTCCAAGAGTAAAGGAAGTAGCAGCAGCAACATCTTGGTTTTGATCTTGAGCAGAACAGACAGATCCCTAGGATCTTGTGGTGGCTCTTCCATTTTTCCAGAAGTCAGAAGCATTTAATCAATTCATAGAGCCATAGAAAGGACCTTTTTAGGCTTCATGCAGCGTGAAGGCTAGGGAATCTCTTCCAATGATTCCTGTTCATGCAGGTGTCTAAAAAGCCCTAAGTTGCTCCTGAGTTCTGTCTGTGTTGTCTTCAAGTAGCTCAGAATACATTTCTGTATTGTTATTATTAAATCCTCCTCCACTACTGCAATGAGTCTTCAACTGGCTGCATGGGCAGTGGTTGCCAGATCAGCCAGCTGAACATGTGACACTCATTAAACTAGATTAATGGTCATTACAGTCATGGTCAGGGACCCATGTTGACTGCATTGCTGCAATTTGCACTTATTTTTGCAGAATCAGCCGATCCTTGCAGTGCCATGCTGAAATTGCAGTAGAAACTGTCTGTAGGATCTTTAAATTCTGGCTCAGGCATAAACGTGTCGCCTGACCCCAAACTAAAACTGCTGCTGCAGCTGCCATCTGTCAGGGAGGTGTGACCACAACCCCTTAGGGTGAATAGGCCTCTGGGAGATGAATTGGGGGGAGGGCAGTCTTAAGGCCCTGTGTTTTGGTGAGGAAGGTCTGGGGCTTTAAAATGAGGTGGGAGTTCTGAGGTGCTGAAATTCCAGATGATTTGAGTGGTGTTCAATTAACAAAATTGTGATTCTGTGTCAAACCTGTTGAAAAATTATGCTGGCAAGCAAATGTGCATGTATAAATTGTTGCATCATTATACAAATCAAGTTAGTTATGCAAATATTAATGCTCATGGTGAATTTGCAGAATTTAACTTGACTGGTTGCAGAATTTAAGATTTTTTGGTGCAGTGAACCCGAGTCCCTGATCATGGTGAGAGGCCCCAGCTGTGATCCCCATTGTGCAGAGTGCTGTACCGAATTATAGTTGGGGAGACAGTCCATTTCTCCAAAAGTTCACAGCCCAAAAGACTGAATTCTGGCACCCTTGCCCTGGGTAGCACCTCACTCTATGAATGGCCCTTCAGTGCAGCTCTTTGTGCAGTGAAGTGCAACTTGATATGAATACGGGTGTCAGAATCAGGCCCTAAACAGACAACACAGAAAATAAAGGGGCTCTATTTATTTATTTATTTATTTATTTATTTAATGATTTATACCCCACCCCATCTAGCCTCACGGCAGCTCGGGACAGT
The DNA here is from genome assembly GCA_003113815.1 of Sphenodon punctatus. Taxonomy (NCBI): domain Eukaryota; kingdom Metazoa; phylum Chordata; class Lepidosauria; order Sphenodontia; family Sphenodontidae; genus Sphenodon; species Sphenodon punctatus. The sequence continues at coordinate 2,335,721 of QEPC01004304.1, read as the reverse complement.
TTACAGAAGTTAAAACAAACAAATATATTTTAAAATATATAAATATATATATAAAAAGGGGGAGGTTTACAAAAACATTAAATACAATAAAAAGAGGTAAGACCCACTGGCTAAAAAATCCCACCCCCTAGCCCTCCCCCCCCCCCCTCCCCAAAGGTCTGGATGAACAGTCAGGTCTTACAGGCCCAGCGGAAGGCCAACAAGCTGGGAGCCAGGTGAGCGTCCTCTGGGAGGGAGTTCCACAGCTGTGGTGCAACCACCGAGAACGCCCGCTCCATCGTGGCCCCCCAGTTTACCCAGGGGACTTCCAAGAAGGCACCCCTGGCGGATTGCAGAGATCACTCCAGGGCCCGGGGAGTGAGGCGGTCTCTCAGGTAGGAGGGGCCCAGGCCATGTAGGGCCTTAAAGGTCAACACCAGCACCTTGAATCGGGCCCGGAACGCTATAGGCAGCCAGTGCAGAGCCCGGAGCACTGGTGTAATGTGCTCCCTACGGCCCGTCCCCATCAGGAGGCGGGTCACAGCATTCTGCACCAGCTGCAGCTTCCGAACCGTCACCAAGGGCAGCCCCACGTAGAGCGCATTGCAGTAATCCATCCTAGAGGTGATGAACGCGTGGATGAGGGTGGCCAGGTCAGAGTTTGAGACGTATGGCTGGATCCTCCGCACAAGATGTAGTTGACGAAAGGCTCCCTTTGCCACCGCCTCCACCTGACAATCCAGGTGGAGGCCAGAGTCCAGCAGCAGTGCATCCCCAAACTCCGCACCTGTGGGGGGCAGCAGGAGGCAGATCCCCTCCACAAGTGGGGCCATCGCCTCAGCTGCCCTACCCACTAACATCACCTCCGTCTTATCAGGGTTCAGCCTCCGTCTGCTCAGCCTCATCCAGTCACTTACTGATGTCAGGCCCTGGGAAAGCACTATTAATGAAACTAATTCTATTAATAAATGTATTATTGAGGGTTGATGATGTAATGTGTTTAGATTTGTTGCATGTAATATCAGCTTTGTAAAGTTTTTGTTCAGAAAAAGCAACACCTCTCTCCCTGGGTGAGATCATTCAGAGATTTGGACTGAGGTGCTGTTAATATGTGGATGACACCCAGCTCTATCTTTCCTTTTTGTCTGACCCAGATCCTGCAGTCTCGGTGCTCACCCAGTGCCTGGCTGCTGTTGGGGACTGGATGAGGATGAACCGATTGAAGCTGAATCTAGACAAGACTGAAGTGATGATGGTTGGCCAATCTTGTGACCTGGGGGATGTGGGAACCCCTGTCATTGACTGGGTCTGGCCTCCCGTGGTCACTCAGGTTCACAGTCTTGGGGTGCTCCTAGATCCACAGCTGCGCCTGGATCAGGTTGCAGTGGTGGCCAGGAGTGCTTTTTACCATCTTCATCTGTTGAGAAAGCTACGACCTTTTTATCAGATTCAGATCTAGCCACCGTCATCCATGCCTTTATAACCTTTAGGCTAGACTGTTGCAATGCTCCCTATGTCGGGCTGACCCAGAAGACTGTTCGGAAGCTGCAGTTAGTGCAGAGCGCAGTGACCCACTTTCTGTCAGGGGTGGGTCATTAGGAGCACATTACACCAGTATTCCGGAGTCTGCACTGGCTGCCAGTAGCTTTCCTGGCACAATTCAAAGTCCTGGTTTTAACCTATAAAGCCCTAAATGGCTTGGACCCCAAGTAGCTGAAGGACCACCTCTTTCCCTATTTCCTATAGCCTCTGAGGTTGGCCGAGGGCACCCTCTTGCAAGTGCCAACTGTCCGTAAAGTCGAGGATGCGCAGGAGGGCGTTTTCGGTTGCTGTCCCACAATTCTGGAAATCCCTCCCCTTGGAGATCCGCCTAAGCCCGAGCCTGTTCGACTTCCAAAGGAGATGTAAGACCTTTTTGTTTGGACAGGCATTTGGCAGACAGGAACAGGGTTTGGTGGAATTGGGGAGAGGGCTTTGGGGAGGAGGATTAGTGGGTGGCAGGTAGGGGTAAAGGGTGGGGTGAGTGGGATGATGGGATTTTGAGGCATTTTAATGTATTATTGTATTTTGATTTTTTTAATTCGATGTTGTGCACTGCCCTAAGTCTTCAGAGAAGAGCTGGGTAATAATGTAAAAATAAATAACTAAAATTCAGTTTCTTCCACTCTTGATAGAGGAAAACAAAGAGTACCCTATATTGTTTGTTTGCTTGCTATAGGAAGCTGCACCTATGCATGATTTCTCAGCAAGACATGGACTATGTTGAAATGGGCTCTGGTGCAGAAGATGGAATGGGTCTCCTGTCCATACTGGTGCAGCCCCATTCCTTCTTGTCCCCAAAGCTAGCATTCTGCATACTAGCAGCCCCTTTCCCTCCTCTTTTGGCTCTCCTCTTCCTCTAACTACAGCCAAAAAAGTCCTGTGTGGAAAGGAGAGGCATGACTTTGGATTAAATTTGCAGGGGTGGAGGGAATGCTGGATCTGCCCTGACTCAAAGAAGCCTCACACCTAACCCAGAAAGACGTTCCTGTGACTCACAGACACCCCATCCCCCTTCACTTTGAAGCCTGTAATGACACTGAAAGTATTTGAAAACTAAACTCTTAAGATATTGGAAACTTTAAAAGAAAGGTATTTGGTTGGGGTTTCTTTGCTGTGTGGAAGTGTTTATTATTGTAAAGTTTTCATATTCCTGGTCTATTCCATTTGTAGCAATAGGTCAGATTAATTAATAGCATACACACACTCTTAATAACAAAGGCAGGAGCCATCCTCATTGACCCCAATGATCCGTCCCATTCCACGCCACTAACAACCACAACCATCCCCTCCTCCTCCGCCCTCTCTCCTCACATCCTTCCCTCTTGCCTTTCTCGAGGAAATCTCCACTTTGCTCTCTTCATCCAACCCCTCCACCTGCCCCCTCGACCCGATCCCCTCCCGCCTCCTGACCTCTGTTGCTCCCACTGTCGCCCCCCCACTTCTACACGTCATCAATCTCTCCCTTTCCACAGGCTCCTTCCCCTCTGCCTTTAAACACGCCACTGTCTCCCCCATCCTCAAAAAGCCCACCCTGGACCCATTTGACCCCTCTAGTTACCGGCCAGTCTCCCTCCTTCCCTTTGCCTCAAAGCTCCTGGAACATGTCGTCTACTCCCGCTGCCTGGACCTCCTCTCTGCCAACTCCTCCCTGGACCCTCTCCAATCCGGCTTCCGCCCCCTCCACTCTACTGAAACTGCCCTGGCCAAGATCACCAATGATCTACTTGTCGCTAAATCTAAGCGCCTCTACTCCATTCTTGTCCTCCTTGACCTCTCTGCTGCCTTTGACACTGTCGACCACTTGCTTCTATTGGACTCGCTTTACTCTTTGGGCTTCCGTGGCTCTGTCCTTGACTGGTTCTCCTCCTACCTCTCTGACCGCTCCTTTAAAGTCTCGCTCCCCGAGTCAAACTCCTCCTCCCTCCCCCTTTCGGTTGGGGTCCCCCAAGGCTCTGTCCTTGGCCCTCTCCTCTTCTCTATTTACACCCTGTCCCTTGGCAAACTTATTGCCTCCCACGGATTCCAATATCATCTCTACGCTGATGACACCCAACTCTATCTTTCTACCCCCTCTCTCTCCTCTTCTGTCCACTCACGCCTCGTCAACTGCCTCTCTGATATCTCCGCCTGGATGTCCCGACGTCAACTCAAGCTCAACATGGCCAAGACCGAACTCCTCATTTTTCCTCCCTCCTCTTCCTCTCCCTCTAACCTGCCCATCTGCATCGATGGAGTCACCATCCATCCTGTTCTCCAAGCCCGTAGCTTGGGCTTCATCTTTGACACGCACCTCTCTTTTAAACCTTACATTGACTCTGTTGCCAAATCCTGCCGATTCGCCCTCCATAACATTGCTCGGATCCGCCCCTTTCTCTCTACCTCCTCGGCCAAAACCCTTGTTCATGCCATGGTTATCTCTCGCCTCGATTACTGCAACCTCCTCCTTGCTGGCCTCCCTCGCTCTCACCTGTCCCCCCTTATCGCAATCCAAAACTCTGCTGCCAAGGTCATTCACTCTGCCCGTCGCTTCGACCATGTGCAGCCTCTCCTCTTCTCTCTTCACTGGCTCCCCCTTCCTGAACGTATCCTGTTTAAACTCCTGGTATTCACGTTCAAAACACTCCACAACCAAGCTCCCCCTTACCTCTCGGACCTAATCTCCCTACGCACTCCTGCACGCGCTCTCCGCTCTTCCTCTGTCCCCTCCCTCACTCTCCCTCGTTTCTCCTGCTCACCTAACCGCCTTCGACCCTTCTCCCTCGCTGCCCCCCATGCCTGGAACTCCCTCCCTACCCACATCCGCCTTGCCCCCTCCCTCCGCTCCTTCAAATCCCTCCTCAAGACCCACTTTTTCCTCGCCGCCTTTCCCAATGCCTGCTAGTCGTTCCCCGTATACTTACTGTCTGCCCTCCTCTGCAGACTGCTGCAACCAACCTGATTGTAACCAAGCCAAGCACACGCACCTGAGACTTCGCATCCACTTGAATGTTGTTTGTTTTCTCCCCTGTCTCTCCCACTGTCCCCTCTCCCTGTCTTCCCCTCCTTGTCTTTTAGATTGTAAGCCACAGGCAGGGACTGTGTCTATTTCTATGTTCTGTACAGCACCAAGTACATGACTGGCAGTATGTAAATGTTTATAATAATAATAAATAAATAACCTGGGTTGTCAGCGGTTAATGTCTCAGCTCACTGCCATTCTACTATCACAGAAAGAGACACATCCTAGGCAGATATGCCCTGATGACACTTTCCTCCTCCCTCCCTAAAGTTCCGAAGAGAGAGCCTCCCCTGGCCAAACCTCTTTGACGTGAAAATTAAATTAATCAGTGTGAAAGTGACTAGATTTTATTAGCCCATTAAACACACTCTTTGATCAAGTTACAAGGTGAGGCACTTAGCAAGTGTTCAATGGATGCTAATCGACCATTCACTTATGCACCCATTCAACTTTGTGGACCCCTGCACGGCCCACCTGCACCTATTATTGCTACGCTCTTGATTCTCAATCAGAGATTCCAACAAATCAGACTTCACTGGTGACAGGCTCAGCTGCTGGGGGAAAAAATGCATCACACCTATCAATAAGCATTTCTCAGAGATCTCATTCACATCATTTCATTGTCCTTAAGGCCAGAAAGGACAGTTGTGAGAAACTAGTCTCACCCCCTGTGTATGCAGACCATAGAATTTATCCCAGTTGAATAAAAGCATATCCATTAGAAAGCTATCTGATCTTGATTTAGAAACTACAAGCTGAGGCTCTGATCCATGGTCCACGCGTGTGCAATGTGCATTCTGATGGGACATTGCGCATGCACACAGGCCAAAGTAACACTGTGCACACGCATACACTATGCGCACACATGGTGCTGCTGCTGAGAGAGGCACAGCTACATTGGTGAACTCCATTGGCAGCACAGTCAGACCCCAGCAGCACCACCATGTATCTGCACAGTGTCACTTAGGTCCATACGTGCAGTGTTTGTTCAGCCTGTGCATCACAGACCTTGGGTCAGGGCCAAAGAATCTATTGCCTTTCTGGTAATGCCATTTGTGTCATTAAAGATTTTACAATATCACCAAAATGTTTAGTATTTTTGGATAGAGAACTGATCTCTGGAAGGCACCTGTAGAAATGGCCCTTATGAGCCAATGCCTCCCATTTGGCAATTACAGGCCGCTTTTAAACGAGGCGCTGAAAAGCGCCTCCTGAGTCACGCGTTGAAAAAGAAAAGCCACGCGGGGAGTGTTCTGCTGCCGACAACGGGGAGCACGTCTCTTCCGGCAGCGAGGGGAGCATGTAAACACTCCCCGCGCAGCTTTTCTTTCAGCGTGGGACTCAGGAGGCGCTTTTCAGTGCCTCGTATAAAAGCGGTCTGAGACTCTTCGACACAGATAAATGGAACTTGCGTGACTATCCCCAATAGCACTGTGTTGTGGATTCTAGTACTATCCCATCCCTATGTACAGCATGCATATATCGCCTCTGTGATGGGCTGGAATTAAACAGTTCCAAGAACAAAATGGCTGATGAACTATCTATTTGAAAGTAGTTGTCAAAAAATTAAATGTGCCCTATACAGATGACCATATAAATCAGAGTTCCTAGCTATACACACCACAATTAATTAATTAATTATAATGGATACATAACTCTCATCTTATTACACATACATGCAGATGTTGCAGCCTTCTCTGAAACCTGCATGAGAGCTTTTGGAACACATCACTTGATGATTCTAATTTCTCGCTTGTTCCTCCAAATTCTCTTTCTCCCCTTTGTGGAAAGGTCGAGTACCCCTCTTTGTTAAACAGTCTTTCATGTTGGAAGTTGACTTCTTGTGTGTTCTGTATTTGAGAACACATCTCTGGGCTACTGTTCAGCAAAAGTGCAGGCAATTCAGTACCATATAGACAAACTCTGAAACCCAGGATATTAAAATGAAGTGAAGGCTGGCACATCCTCTACCTGCTCCTGTTGATAAAGTGAAAAACTTCCAGGGAGGAGAATGAACTCTCTCCAACTCTCTGTTAACTGAAGACTCTCTTTTGTCTTTTTGCTTCTCCTTCTATAGCCCTAAGATCACAGTACACCACAGGGCTAATGACTGTGAGGAAAGCCAACCAAGTGACTGCAGTATGATCTGAAAAGCTGTTTGAAAACAAAGATTAAAATGTCTCCCTGGAAACAGAGCAAGCCAGCACTGGCCTGCACTGCCCCATATACCCACTAATCCATTCAATTATCCCAGTTATAAACCATAATAGAAAACACTTAAGAAGTCAGAATCACACTCCGCAGAAAGAAGAGAACTCTGTGGCTGTTGGTTTTTTTTGTTTTGTTTAATTGATATAATTACTCACTTGCTGGTGCCAAGGGAGCTGAGCTTTGTATTTCTTCTTCCCAGGGGAGGGAGAAGCTATGTCTGGGAGCTATAGAAATCAGCAAACCCAAACAGTATTAACTGTATTATAAAGAAGCTGCCTTGATTTCAGAAAAACCTGGTGTCTCCTCCAACAACCAAGTAAACCAACTGAGGGCAGCATTTTGATACCGGGAGCTGGGCTGCAGCTAATTCAGGGATCCTGCTGCTATTATTATTGTAGAGCCGTGGTAGTGGATCTATAGTTAAGGCGTGTGTAATGTACTGTTAAAATCACAAATATTCTAATCACTATAAAACTGGAATAATATGTCCCAACAGTGTTAAAGTTGGCAGGAAGTGTCTTTTTGGTTAAGTGTGGAATGTGTCCAAACTTTGGGGGGGGGGAAACTTAAAAATGGCTGAGGTGTAAAAGTTTGAATGTTTGAGACAAAAGCAGAAAATCACCCATTTTGTGGCTTTTTCACAATGAGCAGTAGTAAGTAAGTGATAGCTGCTCTAGACCTCAGAGTTGGTCCCTTCTGGTTCCCTGCAGTACTTGCCATGCCTGTGGCCCTTTAAGGAGGTGCATCTTAGTGCTGAGAGAGGGCCTGAGTAGTGCCAGCTGGGTGTGGCAGAGGCCAGCCCAGACCTCAGCAGACAATGCTGAGAGCTCAGTAAGGGAGTTGTGACCAGGAGGGATCAGAGCTTAATGGCAGAACTATAGGGGGGGTTGGGAAGAGACAGGAGGAGAGTTGTTAAAAAGGACTATGGTGGAACCAGGGCTTAAGGACAAGCAGACAAGGACTGCATGGACTCTGGCTCCTGGAGAGCCCAGCTCATAGGGTGGTGCCTGAGCTAAAGGCTTAACTGGCTATAGGAGGAACCAGTGCTGAATAAGGTGATGGGACATTTTGTATAGTATAAATAAAGATACCCAAGTGTAAAATTCCCGGAGAGAGTGGGACATTTTGGCAGGATCCAACCAGTACCCACCCAGGAACCCCTAACCCTGATACACCTGTGTTTAGTTTTTAAAAATCATAGTAGTAATTTTAAAGTTTGGAGATGGGAAACCTCCCCCTGTGCAAAATGCTAAAGAGTCCCTGCTCTTGGTCACAAATATTCTGTTACATGAGGAGTTTAGTTAGATTTAGAGTGCAATCCAGCTTCATACAAGTCAATGGGAATTTATCCATTGACTTCAATGGGAGCTGGGTCGTGATTTTATTGTTGGGTACAAAAGTAGTGTGGATGGCTTTGCAAGTGGGAAGGCAAGTATACAAGTAGTGCGAATGGTACTGAAAAGTCATAGAACATAACAAAAGAATACAGAGGTTGCAGAAAAATGACAGAAAATCCCCATCTGCAATCCCTGGGTTAGGAGCTAGGGAGATGCTAGTGCTGTTACAGTCCAGCCTCAGTAAAATGTACTTCAGAGTGGACAGGGCCCATCATTGGCTCCAGCAATGATCCAAAGAACCCAGGGGAAATAATAATGAAGTTCCTGTCTGGAGAAGCACTGAACACTAAAAGCCAGGAATGATCTCTGAGTAGTGTTCACTACCCTTGTACTGGAAAAAAAAAATCACATGAACTGTTACTTTGACATAGAAACCAAAGGGGAGTATGTACCCCATATTTTTCAGGGCTACATATTTCTCTTCCTATTCATGAATAGTGTTCTGTTCATGTGAATGCTATAAGAGGAAAACGGAGTTAAGGCTGTGCCAGACAGGTGGAGGTGGGCGCTAGGAGCAGGTGGTGGAAACAGGGGCGTCTGTGCAGGGCTAAGAGCGGGAGAGGGGACCTGAGATAGACAGCAGGGTTAGGAGGATGTTTGTGAGGAGGGGCTGGGAGTGGAAGAAGGGGTTGGGAATGGGCAGTGGGGGTGGGAGAATATATGTGGGAATGGGTGGGTGAAGAAGGGGGCATCTGTGCAGGGCTGGGCTGGGCTGGGGTGGGGTGGGGAGGGGACATCTGTGTGGAGCCAGGTGGCTGGGGGTGGAACAATGTACCGATGCTTCTGGATCTGGATTGGAGGCACCTGCAGCCTGCCTCTTGCTTCAACACTCTGAATGATGTGATAAGAGTTAAGTGCTGTTGTTGGTATAAGAACACTTGTTTATGGAGGAATCCTGCTTCAGTATTACCTAACCACATCCTCAAACTTACAGTGTCAGGATGACGTCAAGACAGGAGTCAGCAAGGTGCCCCCTGTACCATCCTCAGTCCCAGTATTCTGGTCAGCCCTGAGCCTGATCATTATCATGTGGATGCAGAAGGGGCACAGGAACAGCAAGCTTTTCCTGTCCCCTACTGTCCTCATTCTCCCTCACGTTCTCAGCCTCAAAGGGTGAAAACAGACATAATGCTTACTCCACTTTAACATCGCTTTAACATTTCTTATGCATGTTGCAGGACTGTATTGGTGCCCTATGCAGCCCTGCAGGATGCATAAGAAATGTTAAATCAGTATTAAAGTGGAGTAAGTGTTATGTCTGTTTTCACCCAATGATGCCATGTGGGGACAGCAACAGGGCGGGAAGGCTGCCTGTTGCCCTCTGCCCCCTGCTGTCCCTTATTTCACTGTTGTTAATAATAATAATAATTTTATTTATACAGTGCCCCCTTCACCAGATGGTGCTTGGAGCACTTTACAGTATTTAAAGTACAATAAAACACTGTATATATAATCAATTTAAAACAATTTAAGAGGGGAAGATAAAAAGGGAGGGAAAAACACACGAAGGTGGAACCAGCAGTGGATCCTCTAAAAACACCTGGAAAACAAAAAAAATTTCAGGTGCTTTTTAAAGGTGAGGAGGGAGGAACTAAGGTGAACCTCTGGAGAGAGCGAGTTCCACACTGAGAGTCTACCATAACAAAGGCCCAATTACCCACTGACTTATGGCATGATGGCGGGATCTCCAACAGCAGGTGGCATCTACACTGATAGCCAGTAGGATGTGGTTTTCAGGAGTAGGTCTCGAATATATCCACGGCCTATATCCAGGGCCTGAAAAACCAGCAGTGCAATTTTAAATTCAATCCGCCACTCTGTAGGAGCCAATGCAGAGAACGCAAGGCAGGTGTAATATGATCATGGATGTCCAAACCAGTAAAGCAGTCACATTGCTACATTCTAAATAAGCTGCAGGTGACAAAGCAACACAGCTGGAAGCCCATATAAGAGGGAGTTATTAAAATCAAGCCTCATGGTCACCAGGGCATGGGTCGCTGTGGCAAGGGCAGCCTAGGATAAATACAAGCCTAGCTTACACAGATTGCACAGCTAGAAAAAGCATTTTTGAATCACGTCAATACCGAAGTCTTCATGGACAGAGCATGGTCAAAAAATAATGTACATGTTCTTTACCTGGCCCACAACCTCCACCCAGACCCCTGCAAAATGCAGGGCCCTGAGGGAGGAGAGGGTATCCTCATATTGGCTGCCCCTCCCCATCAGTATCATCTCGGTCTTCCCCATCTTGCAAAGGTGACACTTCTGTTTGGCTTGCAGTCCCATTCCTGGACACAGTGAGGAAGCATGTGCAGCTGTATTGCCTTGTTCTGAAAGTTAACAAACCAACGAAGTCATTCCCCCAGTCTGTCATTTGATCACTGTCTATAGCTAGAAACTTGCTTATGGTGCACTTGAAGTGATGCTGGGTGCATGTCTAACCTACTTCTCGTTTCTATTCCTTAGGCGCCTAGATGCAAATCTTATTTCTGAAGTGCCGGAGAAGAGCTTTGAGGGGCTGCCTTCCTTACGTCACCTGTGGCTGGATGATAATGCCCTGACAGAGATACCTGTCCAAGCACTGAACAACCTTCCAGCCCTGCAGGCCATGACATTGGCACTCAACCAGATCTGGCACATTCCTGACTATGCCTTCCAGAACCTCAGCAGCCTCGTAGTGCTGTAAGTCTTCTCCACTTATCTTATATTTATAATCACTGCTTTTGAAAAAGGAAGACTCTTCTCAGGTTGTGTTGTGACTGGGTGTTCAGGAGTGAGTGGGAGAGCAATGTCTCCTTCTAGTGGCAGGATCACAGGAGCTGGATGAAAGGTTTTCTGCTGCTGCCTTCAGGGGCAATCTTCTTTAGTTCAAATGGAAGCAACCATTATTCTTGAATCTGAAGTTCCAGTCTAATCTCTGCTCCTTGTGTGCGTAATGTATATAACAAGTGCTGTCTTCACACTGGGGAGTCTTTGCTGTATTCCCAAACCTTCCTAAAAATTATGATGGTACAATTTGAATGTCAGTCTGTAGTTCACAGTAAACTGAACAGTTTAGGAAAATAATATGACTTCCAATACCTACCCTGTTCCCAATAGGATACATTTGTTTTACCGGCATTAAGAATGAATAAACACTCTATAGTCAGTAATTTTATAGCAAACTGATATCTTTGTAATGATATAGAATAGTGGATGGCATCTGTTATATGAACTAGAGACTGATGTGCTATTTATCTTCCAAACAGAAGCTTGCATCTACAAATTAGTTAGCAATTTATTATTTAATGTTAGTAAGTTTGTGTATAATTACCAAGTGGCCTGGGATTACTGTACACTTATGACGAGGGCTACCTTAATTGATGTAAAAATGAAATGGCACCTTCATTTGAGAAGTACATATGTTTTGTGGCCAGGCTATAAAAATATCAACAGCTTAGCAATTGCTTAGCCCTACATATAAAAATCATTTATTGAACCCTTATGGAAGTGCTTGGAAAATGCATTTCCCAGACATTTTGTTAGATGCTTCTTAGACACAACATAGTGGTGTGTTTGGGAGAAACACTAAGCACAGAGTGAGACATGTCGGATAAGCAGTTCCTTGCCATGTGAGCGTGCACCAGCCAAGCTATCATGGAGCCCCCACTGCACAAGTCTTTTCAAGGAACTCACAGAGACACGTGGCAAAATAATGCAGATGAGTCCTCTTATTTGACCAACTACTGTTGGTGAGTGTGGGCAAGCTTCCAATCTATGCAAAACGTTTCCTCAGACAGGTGTGAGAAAGGTAGAGCTGTATCTGAGCTATAAACACAGAGATGCTGGTGTGCATATTGGTGCCCCCACAACTTGACCGGGCTTTCAGCGTCTTTCCCATAGCAGAACACGAGTTTATGCTAACGTAATAGAAACACATGTTTAAAAACAAAAATGAGTGGTAGCATTCCCTCTGGTAATACCCTAGGTTTGATTTAAATGTGGGAGTTTTTAGCATCTTGTAGTAGTGGTGGGCTGAGAAGCATTGCTGTTTAATAAGTTAACCCACCACCAATCACAGTAAGGCATTTAACTGATGGGAAGGAGGGAGGAATACCTAATGCCTCCCTACGTCCAGCCAGTGAGCTGCCCTGAGCCACACTCAGATGAAATTAACAAGTGTTCTGGGAACTCCTGCCCTAGTAAGCAAATGTGAAACTCTGTGCGTGTGCGCGTGCGCGAGAGAGAGATGGGGTGGTTAAACGAAATGCTACCCTGCATGGTAGCATCATGAACACCCCTCATCTGAGGGGTGTTCACTCATCTGAACACCCCTCTGAAGGTGGAGTGGGGGGGATGTGTGCTCCCATGAGCTACTCAGTATCCACCATGGCCACTCACAGAGCACTGCCGAGAAATCCAGAGTGCTCCGTGAGGGGCAAGCCTGAAAGGTCTGTGCCAACGGGCAGGCAAGGAACCCCTGCCCATATGAACTGGGGTGCCCAGCCATGCCAGCAGACCGGTCTGCCACTCATAGGCACTGAGAGTGGGGACACGACCTTTGCAAGTCACAAAAACTGGCCACAAGTGCTGTGGAGCACGGATTCCCCAGTGTTCACACCAAGAACATGTAAATTGCAAAGAGCAGCCCGGCCTGCTTTCCCCTCCCCATGGTGTGTGGCAGGGAGAGTGCATGGTGGCTGCTGTGGTAGCCACGCTGGGAGTCAGCCGTTAGAATCCCTCCTCACGTTCGCCACCTGAGTGGGTGCCCCGCAGCAGTGCCACTCAGCAGCCACAGACACCCCCACCCCCAGGCTTGCTCATTTAAAAGCACCCAGGGAGAGAGAATGTGAGTGTATGCATGAGAACAAGTGCACAAACATATATACTCAGGCAGAAGAAGTACTACTCACTGCCATAAACATAAGTACCATTCTAGTCTGGGAGTTATTGAAATAACCACCTGTGGGAGGGGACCCAGGAGCAGATGTGGAGGGGTACTGGGGAATCTGTCATTTACAGCCTGATTAATACTTGTGGACACCCCTGATCAGCAGTTTCATAGCTGAGAACATTACCTTCCCAGGTGCAGCATTGCACTTTCCTGCTGCACACACCTTGGGCCTTTGGGAGCAACAAGCCTGATCATCCACTGATGGCGGAAAGAACCAACATCAGAATATACAAAGCCTCAATCTGGAACAAGTTAGGGGCATCAGCCTCTGCTAATAAATTACACCCCCACTGAGGAATTCCATGCTCCAGTTCCCATCCGTTCCTCTTGAAGATTTGTAACAAGGGCTGAAGAATACCGTGTAAGCAAAGCCCTGTGTAAATCAACCCACCAGGCAATCTGTGAACAGGAACCTCAGAAACTCAGCCCTCATCTCCTTACACACTCCTGCACGCACTCTCCATTCCTCCTCTGTCACCTCCCCCGCTTTCCCTCATCTCCCCTGCTCCCCTAACCGCCTTCGTCCCTTCTCCCTAGCTAACCCCCACATGCCTGGAACTTCCTCCCTACCCACATCCGCCTCGCCCCCTCCCTTCGTACCTTCAAATNCACATCCGCCTTGCCCCCTCCTTCCGTTCCTTCAAATCCCTCCTTAAAACCCACCTCTTCCTCGCCGCCTTCCCCAACGCCCGCTAGTATTCCCCTCTCAACATTTACTGTCCGCCTAACCGCAACCAAGCCAAGCACGTGCACCTGAGACTCTGCATCCACTTGAATGTTTTTATCCCTTGTCTTTCCATATGTCCCCTATCCCTGTCTCCCCCCTCCTAGTCTACTAGATTATAAGCCATAGGCAGGGACCGTGTCTTTCTCATTGCTATGTAAAGCGCCAGGTACACTGCTGGCACTATACAAATGCTTGTAATAATAATAATAATAAACTAGCCCCTCCTCTTCCCTTCCCGTGCTAATTGTGGCTTCCTTTGCTATGAAATTTAGCACAGCTTTAGTGAAGGTGGAAAGGACACCTCCTTGTTTCACCTGTTTGCCTCAGGAAATTGGGGCAGGGACTCGAGTCTTTCACCCGAAATCCAACACAGGTTTGGCAGGACAGGATGATACTGAGCAGCACCTTTAAGGAGATTGCTGGGGCTTCTGGTTTTGGGGGAGGAGAGGAGCCATCTTGGCCCAAAGGTTCATGGTGCCAAGTTGATCACTAGAAAACCCATGATGCAGCCCCCAGCATGGAATGATCTGAGTTTAAGCTGATGGACTTTTAGTTGGTAGCCCCAGTTACTCTGCTAATGAGATTTGCACCTTGTATCCATTCTCTGGGTAGAGGGTTTACAAAGATAAATTGAAGAGCCTGACTACACAGCCCCCAGCTCCTAGGAACAGAGAGGAGGATTATTTGCTGTAGCTAGGCGAGTGTAGGAAAAGCATTTGGCTGGGCACCTCAGACAGAGAAGGCCTGTTTGGGCTTTGTCCTTTTTAAAGACACAACAACTCAGGACACAGCATGCCCAGTGTTAGTTTGATACCAAAGAGAAAGGACTCTTTTACCACATATCCTGGGTAGTTGGAGACCTGAGTTAAATTAAAGGTGATCGCTTCATTTTCTAGTCAGTGTATACGGGGCCCTCTTCTCAGCACCCTCAGAAGAGAACTTGGGATGCAATGGACATTGAATCTGAGCATACAAAGCAGAATGCATTGCTGCTGAGCTCTACTCCTTCTGTTGCTAAGAAAAGACATTTTTCTAAAGTGGCCACTGAGTTTGTGACTCTTTGTTCTTGGGAATCTGATTTGAGATCCTTTGTTTTATTTCCAGAGGCTTTTAACACCCGCTTCTCTAGCTGACATCAACAGGAACACTTCTGAAAAATTAGATCCTAGGTGTTTCCAATCAGGTCCCTCAAAATGGTGGTGTTCCAGTGAAGGGAGCAATTTAGAAAATGTTGAGATTGGCTTTTCTCCCCCTGCCGCAGACAGTCCTCCAGCTGGGTAGCTCTTCCTTTGACCGGCAGGAGGCAGAAGAAATTAGTAGACCTTTTGCGCATGCACCTCCTGCGCTACCCGCTCTGCTCTCTCCAGTTCGTTCTTCTGCCACGGTCTGGCAGGTCACTTTTTTGGAAGCTCTGTGGAGCACTTTTCTCGGACCAACAGCTTTGATGGGGCTGAGGGGGTACCGTGTCCTTTCGAGCCACACCATCTAGCTGCGGCGCTAGGAACCCCGGCTGGCTCTCACTCAGTAGCCCGAGAGCAAGGAGAAACCCGGCGGCTCTAATCTGCGCGGGCTCTGCTTCTCCATCCCAAACAGCCTTCTGCGGAGGCAGTAAGGCAGTTCATTCTGGCTCCTCCTGCGTTTCAACAGAAGGGTTTTCAGCCGGTTACCTGTCCTCTCCCTCGCAGCCGTGGCGGGAGAGCAGGGAACATTATGGACGCCGCCTCCAGGAAGGAGGTAAGACCGTCCTGGACCCGGTGTGTGTGTGTGTGTCTCATATCAGTTGTTTTCCCTGCTAAACCTCGGCAGAGCTCTGATACAGGATGTTTTTTTGCCTCTTTTGTTCCCTGGCAGGTCTCCTTGCAGGGAGAACTGGCAGCAGACTCCACTTTACCCTCCCTGGAGGGGTTGGGGACCCAGGCTGAAACCTTTCTTTCTCTAAATTCTACCATGGGAAAGATCATGGAGTCTTTCTCATGGCTTTGTGAGAGACAGGGAAAAAAGAGAAGGGGCACCCCAGGCAGGGACAAGGCTTGTTGCCCTAAAAAGAGACGGGCAAAAAGGGCGGGAGGGCCTCTTCAGACCCCGGGGCGCGCTGTTTCCCGCCTTTTGAACTCTCCTCAGTCCTCTGCTCGTAGCAGATCACCCGAGGAGAGGGGACGGGACCTCGGGGCAGCAGCTTCCCAGGTTCTTCTTTCGGAATCGGACTCCGACCCTCTGAGCCACCATTCTGAGATTTTCGTGAGGAATTGATGACCCAGGTGGTTAAGACTCTCCGCTTGGAGGAAAAACCCTCCAAAGATCAATCATCTGACTCAGAGGAAGAGGAGGAGGAGGAGGCGGCTCGTCAGCTCATCCCCTCGGTTCAGGGAAGGGATGTAGGAATTCCTCTAGACAGGGCCTTTGAAAAGTTAGTTCTGACAGAGTGGGAATCTCCAGCTAAGGTTTGCAGGATGAACAAAACTCAGGAGACCCTTTATAGTTTTTCCAGAAAGAAGGAGGGCTTGTTTAGAAACCTTAAGGTGGATGCAGCCGCCACGTCTCTGGCAAGACAGATGGTAGTTCTACAGATGGTATTCCCTACAGAGGGGGATTGCTATCCCAAGGACCCCTCAGACAGGGCTATCGATGAGGTCCTGAGGAAGGCTCTAGACTCCTCTTTGGTCTCCCTGAGGATAAATATCCTATCCTCGTATATGGACAGAGCCACTATGGCGTGCCTGCAGGAAATGTAGTCTGCAGACATTTCTGAGAAAAGCTCTAAGATCCTTTCTTCACGTGTCATGTTAGCTAATGCCCTGCTGGCGAATGCCACTACTGACGCCCTCACCTGGTCAGAGAAGGTGAATTTGGCTAAGTTCGTGGCAGGGGGACGCCACAGGAAAAAATCTCTTGGTGGCGGGCCCCTATAAAGGATTCAAGTTGTTTGGAACTTGCCTAGACAAGGTCTTGTCAGATACCAATGATAAGACTAAAACTAAAACTTTACAACAATTTGGATCAAAAAAGAGGTCCTTTCGAGCCCCATCCTTCAAATTTGGGGGGCCCTCCTCCTCCTTTCCCAGGCGCAATCAGTTCCAGGATAGGGAATTCTCTAGGCAGCCTTTTTGATTCCAGGGGCAGCACCAGCGCAGGCCCGACAGGGGCAGACAGCGGGAACCAGCTTCCTCCCAGCCAGCCAGCCAAGCAAGCATGACTTGCAGGGAGATGGAGAGATAGGGGCAGACTTCAGCTTTTCTCCAGGGTTTGGGAAAGTTCAATTTCAGACGCTTGGGTCTTACAGCTAGTGCATCAAAGCTATGCCTTAGAACTCAGATGAAACCCAAGGAGCCGGTTCCTTCCCTCTCCAGTCTCCAAGGATCCCCAAAGATTTCTCGCAATGACCACAGAGATAAACAGATTGTCAGGCATAGGGGCAATAGAAAAAGTTCCTCTCAACAAGAGGGGCCTAGGCTTCTACTCCTATAATCTTTTTGGTGCCAAAAAAGATCCATCAATGGAGGGCGGTCTTAGATCTAAAGTATCTGAACAAGTGGCTAAGGCCACAGAAGTTCAAAATGGAATCCGTCAACTTTATATGTCAAAGCCTCTCCAAAGGGGATTGGTTGGCTTCTATGGATCTGAAGGAGGCCTACCTCCACATACCTATCCTGCCGACTCACAGACAGTGGCTCAGGTTCTCCTTCAACCAAAGCCATTGGCAGTTCAGGGCACTGCCCTTTGGCTTTTCATCAGCTCCCCGGACGTTTACCAAGACCCTCATTACGTTAATAGAAAATCTCCGCAAGGAGGGGATTTATGTGTTTCCCTACCTGGATGATCTCCTGGTCAGAGCTCCATCTCAGGAGAGAGCCTCCAGGGATGTTTCCAGGGTAATCAGTTATCTGAGCTCCCACAGGTTTGTAGTGAACCTCTCCAAAAGCCAGATAACTCCATGTCGCAGAATAGAGCATCTAGGGGTGGTCATAGATACCTCCTTAGACGCTGTGTTTGTGCTGGAGGGGAGACGGGAGAAAGTTCAGTCTCTGATTCTCCTTATACAGGCCAGCCATCGGCTGAGGCTCAAAACTTTGGCAAGGTTATTGGGGTTGATGGTCTCTTGCTCTCACCAAATCAGGTGGGCACGTTGCAACCTAAGACCCTTGCAGCAGCTGCTCAGTTCTTTCCAGAGAGAGCTTACCCTAGGGGGACATCCTTGGGTCTTAATCCCCACCCACCTAAAATCCTCCATATCTTGGTAGTTAAACCCAGTAACATTCTCAATGGGAGTGCCCTTAATGGAGCCCTCCCGAAAGGTGGTAACCACTGACGCCTCAGAGGTTGGGGGGCTCACATGGAGGGAAGGTCCATTCAGGACCTCTGGTCTCTGAAGGAGCATGCCAAGAGCATAAACGTCCTGGAGCTCAGAGCAATTCGTCTGGCGCTGGTACAGTTGTCTCCTCTCCTCCTCAATTTACATGTCCTGGTCTATACGGACAATACCACCACCAAAGCTTATGTGAACCATCAGGGAGGGTCAAGGTCTCTGTCCCTTCAGAGAGAGGCCTCGAGACTCTTCAATTGAGCCCAACGTCATCTGGCTTTCCTGAAAGCCTTACACATACAGGGGGTAGACAATTGTCAGGCGGACTGGCTCAGCAGAAAGAAGTTAGATCCACATGAGTGGTCTCTGAACAGGAAGGTGTTTCACCAGATAGTAGAGAGGTTCGGCAGTCCGATCATGGATCTTTTTGCCACCAGGGAGAACGCACAGGTGGGGCAGTTCATGGCAATCAGAAACTGTGGGCGCCGCAGCCTTAGATGCCCTGAATCAGAAGTGGCCTCTGGGCCTTCTCTACGCCTTTCCTCCCTTTCCCCTCTTGGCAAGGACAGTAGCAAAAATCAAAAGAGAGGGAGCACAGATAATCATGGTGGCCAAGATATCCTTGGTTCTTGGACCTCATGGAGCTGAGTGTGGAGAATCCCTTCCCTCTACCTCAGGTTCAGGATCTACTCTCCCAGGGTCCCCTGCTCCACAAGAGTGCCAACTCTCTAAAGTTGACAGCTTGGAAATTGAGCACCTAGCCCTCTGGAAGAAAGGGTATTCGGAGGTGGTGCTCTGGACTCTCTTGGCAGCCAGAAGATCGGCAACCAGGAGATCCTACAGGGCAAGCTGGAGAGTCTTTTCTCTTTGGGCAATGGCCAAACAGCTGGACCCATGCAAGGCTTCTATTCCACAGGTTCTGGACTTCCTGCAGGCAGGTCTAGAAAAGTGTCTCAGACATAATACCCTTGCCAGACAGATTTCAGCACCGAATTCAGTTTTGAGCACTAAATCCAATAAAAACATTGAGCAGTGGCACTAAATCCAATCCAATAAAAACATATCGACACACAGACATATCCGTCAATTTTTGAGAGCTGCGAAGCATCTTTCGCCTCTGGTCATGCACAGGTGTCCCTCATGGGACTTAAACCTCATAATTGATGCTTTAACAAAGTCTCCTTTTGAACCCCTTTCTTGGGTTTCTCTTTATATGTTATCGCTAAAGGTGGCTTTCCTGATAGCAGTTACCTCGGCCAGGAGGATGTCGGAACTGGGGGCGCTCTCGGTGGAAGAGAACTTTTGGATCTTTCACAAGCAATCGGTTACCCTTAGGCTCGATCAAGCTTTCATACCAAAATTCAATTCAATTTTCCATAGATCACAGGAGGTGATTTTACCATCTTTCTGTCCCAATCCTGTGCACCGAAGGAGAAACTGTGGCATACCTTAGATGTGCACCACGCTCTTAAGGTCTATTTATTCAGAACTCAGAGTTTCCAAAAGACGACAGCGCTCTTTGTTAATCTCCAAGCGAATGTGAAGGGTGAAAGAGCCTCAAATTTCTAAGTGGGTGAAACAGGCTATAATTGAGACTTACAAGGTCAAGGCAAGGGTTCCCCCCCTTCAAATTTGGCCTTATTCTGTCAGGGGAGCAGCTACTTCCTATGCCTTCAAGGCAAGAGCCTCCTATGAGGAGATTTGTCAAGCTGCGACTTGGGCATCAGTTCACACTTTTGTAAAACATTACAAGATCAATACTTACCAATCAGCTGACCCAGCTTTTGGGAGGAGAGTTCTACAGGTGGTGCTGGAGTCTCCTGGGGCTGTTCCTTCCCTCCCTTAGGTTTCCTACTGTTTGGGTATATCCCAGCTGGAGGACTGTCTGCGGCAGGGTGAGAAAAGAGAATTGGTCACCTACCTCGGTGAATTCTTTTCTTCCTCTGCTACGCAGACAGTCCACCGGACTCACCCAGGGAACAGCATTGGGGGCGGGAGCAATTTGCCTTTATATTATGTTTAACTAACTATATGTCTTAGTTAATATGGATCCCGTTTGGATCGATCCGTTATGATCTTCAAAAATTGGAGGTTAATCTCTACCAGTTAGACCTAGGGCAGTTTTTAGGTTTTCTTGTCGACACAAGGCTGCAGGTCCTCCATCATGGAGAGAGCAGGGTGGGTAGCGCAGGAGACGCATGTGCAAAAGGTCTACTAATTTCTTCTGCCTCCTGCCGGTCAAAGGAAGAGCTACCCAGCCGGAGGACTGTCTGCGTAGCAGAGGAAGAAAAGAATTCACTGAGGTAGGTGACCAATTCTCTTTTCTGTGCTTCAGTTTCCTCACCCATTAGATGGTGTTAATGATACTCACATCTGTGATGCTCTTTTGGTGTGAGGAACTATTATTAATAATTGTCTGACCCATCTGTGTGCAATGAATTTAGTAGCATATTTTATTCACAATAGCTCCTTCTTCTTCTGAAACAGCATACTGCACCTGGCGAACAGAGCATGTTCATCCCTGACACCATCCCACCTGTGGAAAGAATTACAGTGTTCAATTCATAATCTCAGAATTGTCATTTCCAGCCCATTCTGTTCCTCACCAAACAAGTCTGATCTCTAATGCCCACTTCTTTAGTTGGTCCATTTGAATGTGTACAGCTTCCAAGACTTGATCTCTTTCTCTAGTTTGCTGGCTTCCTGTTTCCAGTAAAGTAATTGGCTTTTCTCCAGCTCCATCTCTTAAAAGTTGCAGTGTTATTCTCTTCTTTACAGCTTCATCCCCAGGAGCTAGAAATATTTTGTTATTCTCAGTATGACCAGATGCTGCAGTATTTTCTACAGCCTCTGAGGAACAAAGCAGTAAGTGAGCACTAGCGTCTGAAAGAGAGCTGCAAGATAAGCGGTTTCTGATGGCTCTGTTGACTGTCATTTCATTTTCCTGTTTTGTGTTCAAGGGTCTTTGGTGGACAGACAAAAAATCCTAGGGTAGATCCTTAGCATATGTAATTCAGTGTAGCTGCACAAAAGTCAATAGAGCTGGGTGGAATAAGGTGGAATAAAAAATTCAAATAAATAATTTGCATCAGGTTAGGATCTCACCCCAAGCAGAAACAGAACAATAGGCAGCACTGAGTTTTTGTTTGTTTGCTTTCTACAAATTCTTCTATTGAGGATGAACTATGCTGTGCTGCAATCACAAGTTTGGGGCAGGAATCATAGGGTGAAACCGCTAGCCTGTGTTATGTAAGTCGTCAGTCTAGGTCATCAGAAATGTCCCTTTTTGGCTTAAAATCTATGAGCTGTTCATGATGTTGGAGAGATCTAGTCATTTGGACCATGTGTCATGGGGGCCAGGGCTGGCAATGCACAAAATGGGAAACTTTTGCTCCACTCATCAAGGCCATGTAGTGCTAAGGCACATCTTCCTGCAACTACTGAATCTTCACCAGCTCTTAGTATCTTCTCAATACAGTGGTGGCTGGTGCTTAATGTATTTGGTGAGGCTAGGGAACCGTGTCTAGGAGTGGAGTTGGAGACAGCACATAATGCATACCAGCAGATACCAGAAAATACCTAATTTAAATCAGTGCCTACTGGTACACAGCCACATGCAACATACCTCCTTATTTACTCACACAAACATCTTCCTCTTGCAGACACATCACCACACACTTTGCCCCTTCAACCTCCCTACCTCCCTGCTCTTCCACTCCTGAAAAGGAAGCCTGGTCCATTTGCTGCCTCAGGGCTCCCTGAGGCTGATTCAAAGCAGCCCCAGGAAGTGCTGGGCAAGCTCCCTGCTACACCTGGTCACAGGCGTCTGTGCTGTGGCTAGAGTGCAGTGTGGAGCTGCTCTAGGTCAGCCCCAGGAAACCTTAAGGTCTGGTTTAAATTAGGCCCAGCCACCCCAGCTGTGTGCAGGGCTCAGGTGCAGCAAGGAGCCTACCCAGTGCTGCCTGCTGGAGGGCATTTGAATCGTCCCCAGGGAGTTCCCAGGTAGGGGGAAGTGACTCGGCTCCTTCTGCTTGCATCCATAGGAGCTAATGGGGCAGACTTTGCTTGTGGGTCAGTGCCCAATTAGCCACTATGATCAAGCCGCCACTATTTCGGTAGCATGGATTCCAGCCCCAAGTGTGTCCTGTAGATTGGAAACCTTCTAGAAGAAAACACAGAAAGACATTTCTGCTCTGAGGGCTCTCTTGCATGGCCCTACCAACCACCCTCCTGGCCTCCTTTCCCCTTTGAAGGACTACAACCTCCAATGAGAATTATAAATTCTGTTAAACAGCTCCATCCAACTGTTACTTAGCTACTGATTTCTGGAATTGGTGTTTCCACTGTATCAGAATACCACTTTGCAGTCACAGGAGAAATGGTTCTGTATGAGCAGGTCTTGGCTTGGGGGACTGGCGAGACTGTGATTCCCGCTCGTTGAAGCAATTTGTTTAACGTGGATGAGAAGAGGCAAGGAGGGAAGAGGAGTTTCTCTTTTCAAATATTTACCGTTCCAGCGTGGATGGTGAGTCAAAGTCTCCTGTTTATGTTCTTATAACATTTGCTGGTAGTAACCAGGACTGCTAAGGATGGATTCCATTTTCCATTATAGCCCCATTCTTCAGATGCTCATAACTTTATAAAAGAAGTCTCTTTTAGAGCTAGAATTTTTATGGCTCTCTCTCTCCCAAAACAGAACACACACACACACAAATTTTCCAGGCTAAATTCAAGCCAAACCAGCTCAGCCTTTGTTCCTTTCTGCTTTTTTTATATGGTCCAGACAGAATTTGCGGAATCGTGCAACTCTGACACGTCCACACCTAGATGTTTCTAATTTGGTTTGATTTGTAGCCAGATTGTACCATGTTCAGTAGCCCATTGTTTCTCAAAGAGTCCCATGATTTGAGTAAAGTGCTACTCTCTGTGAGCAAGAGGTTCCTGTTAGCCCAGACTTCTTTTGTTTAAAGAGACATGAGCCCGTTGTTGTTAAGACTCTGAATGTTCTGAGCCAGAGGGCATGTGTGTAAGTGGCAGAACATTATCTGACTCCTTGTTTATTTTTGTGCTCCACTTATGCTCTAGCAGTTAAGAATTCTGCTTAAGGAAATATCTGTTAAGGAGGCTGAGGATAAGAGGTAATGATCCAGAATTAAACAATATATGACCCATGTAAATTTTGAACAGTACATTTTCACCCGCCTTTATAACAAAGTGAAAGTCGTGAGCTCCTCTGGGTTGCACATTGTCTTGCGTACCTTGTGCCATGCCCTGAAGATCAGTACACGTGGGGTGCAGCCACATGAGACAGGTTGGGGAGGAGACTACCACTCGCAATGGCTCGTGTGCCCAGGGCTTGCCAGATATTTGCCCTGCCAGGTTGGGGGGGGAGGGCAGGCTGTTCTGCAACGCGTCCTCAGGAAAATCTTGACGACATGTTGTGGAGCAGCCTTACTCCATGTCCGTGGCTGGGCATGCTTACCCTGCCACACTTGGAACAAGGCTGCAGGGCCATGAGCAATGGGCGGCAGTGCCCATCACATGTGGGCGGCTGCTCCTGTGGGCAACACCTCAGCTCCGAGATAGGCTGAGCAGCTTGGTGTCCCTACGCTCGTGTGTCTAGCTCTCTGCACTGGCCCTGCAGTGTGGCAGAGCCGATTGCCTGCCATGGGGCCACACAGAGTTCAGGCCCATGCAGCTCATCTGGCCACACCTTGGAACTGTGACAGAACTTCAGAAGGCGTGGAAACCCATCCCATCTAGTCCTGTATCTGGTGTCTGCATTGTAGGTTCTCTCTCCCTAGCCCATCCTTATCATTTCTAATGAACCAGATTCAGAGGATGTAACTTTCACTTTACTTTTGATATGTTCCCTGTCAAGGGAGATGTCATATGGCACTAGCTATAATGGAGTCAGACCTTCGATTGCCAGTTCTCCTATCCAGCAGTTTGAGGGCTAAATATGTATAATCTTTGTGTGGAAGTCCAATGTGACGTAAAAGAAAGTGGATCTGAAAATGCCTCATAAAATTTGATAGATGAAGCCATCTGGATTTGGAGCTTATTGTTTTGTGACAAAGAGAAATAGCTTCTCTAATCTCCTAACTTGAGTTTTGATCTAAATCTTTCTTCCTCTCCTTTGAGAGTCACAATTGATCCAATTTTTCTTGCATGCAGCTGTCTTTTCCTGTGCCCTGCTTACCTTGGAGGAGTAGACAGTAAATTTTCCTGCAAAACCCCCCAAAATGTTTGTGTGCTTATGAGAATGACTAGATGGAAACGTGCTTGGATGTCACAAGTCTCCATTTTAACGACCACATGGATCCTGGCTGTTCCTCTCCTCATAAATCCTGGCAGCTTTGCCGTGGAACTTTTGGGGTAGGGTGCACTCCACCAAGCTTCCGGTATTTGAATCCAGGTGGAGGGAGATGCTAGTGAGCTGAAACAAATTCAGACCAAATTCAAGTAACTAAAATGCCATTGATCCACCTCCTGACATTTTGAGTTTCCATGGAATAGTGATACTCATACTGTGACTCCTGAACCACAAGTAACTTTGAAACCTATGACCTGTGTCTCTTGGCAGCTGTTACAGCCAGATCCAGAGGAGGTGGAGATGGACACTGGCGACATACAGGGGCAGGCCACCTGCAGCAGCCCCAATCCCATCCAGAGACAGACTTGCAGCTCTGAGTGCTGATCAATGTGCAGAGCAGTCTGTCCCCAAATGAATCTGAACTGTGCATCTGGGTCATATACCAGGACAAGCTGTGTCTCTTTGATTAACACAGAGTGTTCATCTGACTCTTGAGTCAGTCAGAATTGAACAGGACCAGGGGAAGAGAAAATTTGCCTCCACATTCTGTGTTATATCGCAAGGAGTACAGACTCTCTCTGCATATTAACAAGGGGCTTGATTCAACCTGCTTTTTGGAGGCACTAGAGGAATAAAAGATGTACTAAGCTACTGAAGTTGTACAACCAGAATCTGCTCCTAAGAAGCTGGCCTCAGCATAGAGAATCTGAGAATGTTATCACATCCCTCTTGGGGCCAGACTTTGCTGACCTTACTTACCCCAGTATGCATTAAATCTATTATTTATTTATTTAACAAATTTAATCATGTCGGTAGTCCCATTGAATGCAGGGAAATAAGTGCTCATCCATACCAGTAAGAGCTCCATGGTATAGCCCTAAGATGCTTGCAATTTCTGCTTCTCAGCAGCTTTCTTCAGGGTGCACACACGCTGAACCCTATGACACTTAAATATTCTCCTTGGGCAGAGCGTTAGCTGTGTGGCTGTCACGGTGTCTCTGTTGGGAGTCAGCTGGCTAAATACACACGTACACGCAGTGTACGTGCACTATGCATGCACACGTACAGCACATTTACACACAGCCTCCTACAGTTCTGTAGGAATAGTCCAGTAACATGGATCATTGTTATGGCAAAAGCTAACAAACATACAGGACTTCACAAAGCATAAATAAAGCCTTGATGTCAGCAATAATCCATGGATGTTGTTGGACAGTGACTCAATGACTAAAGTAACATACAAGATTTGAAAATCCATAGTGCCCTCTCAATAGAGGCAGCATGGGGGGCATCTCAACACATAGATCTCCCACAAGATCAACCCAGAGAGCTCTCCAACATATGGACCCCCCTCAACTACTCAATTGCTATAATCCATGGTCCTTGGACCACCCTAGATAAACAGAGGAAAGAATTGTTGACATAATGTTGATAACGCTCCTCAGAAAATCACTGTGCTGCGGGGATAGACATTTTTAAAGCATTAAACTGCAGATAACCTTTCTTGCAGTCAAACTGGAGTGGATCCAGGAGTCCAAATCTGGAAATATTTCCATGTTTCTGGAACAAAAACAATAAAATTGTGAATGTCAGCTCGATGACACTGAATTCATAGCCATCTCCTTGCTTATTACCAAAGTACTTAGGGCAAGATTCTCAAAATAGCCTGGCTTCCATTTTGCGAGGCGTGTGCTGAGCTCTTCTGAACATCTGGCTGCTGGAGACAAAATGGGAGCTGTTTGGTGCTCAGCACTTTTGGAAATCTAGTGCATATGGGTTAGGTTGTGATTCTGGCTCCACTGATATCAATTAAAGAAATTCCACTTATTTCAGCAAAGCCAGGATTTCATCCTTGCTCTTTTCTTTCTCTAGAAAAACTTATGGATTCATTTAATCCTGGATTCAGGGCACACACTGAAGATAATGGGACCGAATATGGTGCAAAACACATAAGGGATCTGTCCTTGAAATATTTATTTATTTATTTATTTATTTATTTCAATTTATACCCTGTTGCCTCTTACCTATAGGAACTTGGGGCAGCTCACAGTCAACAATATAAAACACCATAAAACAACAATAAAAATTCATAAGCACAAAGCATCAATGATATAAAAACAGCATGCCCACCCAACCCCATCTATCCCAACCCACCCATTCCCCGACTGGACGCCTGACTGAAGAGCCAGCTTTTACATTGCCGGTGAAAAGCAAGGCTGTTCAGGCTTAGATGGACCTCCACCGGGAGTATGTTCCACAGCAATAGAACAGCCACCGAAGACGCCTTCCTGTCTGTCTGGACCTGCCGATAACGCACGATCTCCAGAAGGGCATCCCCCAACAACCGCAGGGGCCACTCTGGGGCCCAGGAAGTGAGGTGGTCCCTCAGGTAAGTGGGGCCCAGGCCGTATAGAGCTTTAGAGGTCAAAACCAGCACCTTGAGTCGGTCCTGGAAGACAATCGGCAGCTGGTGCAATGCTTGGAGCACTGGTGTAATATGCTCTCTGCGACCCGTCTGCATTTTACACCAGCTGCAGTCTCTGGACCATCACCGTCGGCAGCCCCACATAGAGTGCATTACAGTACTTCAGCCTTGAGGTGACAAATGTATGGATGACAGTGGTGAGATGGGAGTCAGAGCGTTTATAGACGGGATCGCTAAATGCCGGCTTTTCCCCCTGCGCCGTCTCTGCATACCGTGTCTGCTGTTCAGACACGGCGCAGAGTGCGAGTGCACATGTGCGCCCTTCTGCAAATGCGCACGCTCCCTTCCGCACATGCGCACTCGCCCACGGAACCCGGAAGTGCGGCGTAAAGCCGGCACTTCGGGAATCGCCTGCCCCCTCCGACGCGGATTAAAAAGCAGCCCCAGCGAGTAGACGAGCGCCAAGAAAGGCGGCTGATCAAAGGATCAGCCGCCTTTTTGGTCTCGTCTATAAACGCCCTCAGACATATGGGTGGAGCCTCCTCACCAGATGTAATTGGTGAAAGGCACCACTGGCCACAGCCGACACCTGGAGATCCAGGTGCAGCTGTGGATCCATGAGCACCTCCAGGCTCCGCACAGATGGAACCAATGGAGGGCGAATCCCCCCAACAATGGGGGCAGCCCCCTCCCCCAAATCACTGGTCCCACCCACTAGCATCAGCTCTGTCTTGTCAGGATTGAGTTTCAATCGACTCAACCTCATCCAGTCCCCCACAGCAGCCAAGCAACGAGACTGCAGGGCATGGCTCGGTTGAAAAAGAAAGATACAGCTGGGTGTCATCCTCATATTGATCACAATGGACCGCAACTGCGGACCACCTCCCCAAGTGGCTGCATATACATGTTGAATAAGAGAGAGGACAGAATGGAACCCTGCGGGACCCCACACAGGAGACCCCCAGGGGACGATGTACAATATTATATCAGCAGTCACTGATGAAGGAGCTCTGCACTGTTGCCACTTGGATGGAAAGTCCTGTGAGCGAAGATGTTCAGCATCTTACAAGATCAGACCCACCGTGGCTTATGATGAGTTTGGTTTGAGAGTTTTATAACTTCTTAAGGGATCAGAATGCCCAGTTCCCACTGGAATGAACAGGAGCTGGTCATCCCTTGGAGGCCTGGAAAATCCTAGATTCCACCAGTTGTAACTTGCACGTTCTGTATAAGCAAGTCAAGAACCAGAAATGTTTGTGTTGCAACAGCACAGTGTACATCAATGTGCCACTTAATGGGTGTGAATTTACCATGGGGATACATGGGGCGGAGGGAGGAGGGAGGCAAAACCACTAATGCAAGATAAATTATGGTGAATTGAAACATCTCAGCTGTGTAACACACACAGTCCACCAGACCTGTGTTAAATCATGCCAGCTTGTCAGTGCTCAGCCCCAGCACCTCTTTCAAACTTTGTCACTGATGCTGCTCTGCAAGGAGCCACCCACAGCGGAATGCACCAACCTCAGCCCCAGTCTCTTGACGGGGTTGGGGCTGCTCTGAATGGACAGGAAGGGTGCTGCTACTGTTACTCATCACCAGCTGTTTGGCAGTGAGGCTGTTTTGCTACTGAATGGATGGCCAGTGGGGGCATCAGCCCCAACCCCCATCAAACTTAATCCAGCCCCCAGCAAGGGTGGGCAAAGAAGAGGCAGGAAGAAGGGCTAATGGAGCCTGACAGAGCAGCTCCACTAGCTGATCAAGTATAGCTTCCCCATGCCTATTGCTAGAGTAAGTGCTCTAAGCTCCCCCCATCTCTGTGTGTCCCCTTCCTGAATGAAATCAATCTGGTGCAGCAATAAACTTACAAGCAAATACCACCTCATCACTGAGTGTGCATTACATCAAGACCAGCCCATTAACTCTGACCATTCATCAGGAGAGTAGTAAAAAGTACTGTGATTCAAGGAGTGGCATTTCTGACTCCCGACAGGCATGAGACATTAGAGAAAATGTCTAGAGAAAATCCTACGGGTACTTATTTCACTAGAGGAAACTACTGTCTCATCATCTCTGGTGCTTGTTGACTCTCAGGATCTGTGCCCTTCTCAGGGTACTGTGTTACGTCCGCTCCTGGGATAAGCTCAGCTTAAGAAACCATCTTTAGATGTTGACTCCCTGGCCAGCTATCGCCCGGTCTCTAACCTTTCCTTTTTAATGGAAGGTTATTGAATGGGTGGTTGCCTGATAACTCCAGACTCATCTTGACGCTATTGGGTTCCTGGACCCATTTCAGTTGGGCTTTCATCCTGGGTATGGCACGGAGATTGCGCTTGTGGCCTTGGCCAGTGATCTGTGCCCAAAGATTGACAAGGGGAATTGTACCCTTTTGATCTTGTTAGATATTTCAGCAGCCTTTGACACAGTTGATCATGGGGTCTTGACACGTCTGTGGGATCTGGCAGGTCACGGAACTGCTCTTGAGTGGTTCTGTCCATTCCTGTCTGGGAGGTCTCAGCTGGTGGTGATAGACAATTGCTCATCATCCCCTTGTAACCTCCCCTGTGGGGTCCCACAGGGTTCCATCTTGTCTCCCCTCTTGTTCAAGGTTGCTGGGCAAGATCATTCAGAGGTCTGGGGTGAAGTGTCATCAATATGCTGATCCCAGCTCTACCTCTCCTTTCATTCGACCCAGGTCCTGCAGTAGCGGTGCTACCCAATGCCTGGCAGCCATTGGGGACTGGATGAGGTTGAGCCGATTGAAGTTGAATCCTGACAAGACTAAAGTGATGATGGTTGGCTGTCCCTGTGATTTGGGGGGAATTGGAACTCTTGTTAAAGATGGTGTCCAGACCCCTCTAGTCACTCAGGTTCGCAGCCTTGCTGTGCCTGGATCATCAGATTGCGGTGGTGGCCAAGAGCACTTTTCACCAACTTAATCTAATGAGGAGGCTGCAGCCTTTTTCTGATTCGAACCTGGTCAGTCATCCATGCTTTCATCACCTTGAGGCTAGGTTACTGCAATGTACTTTACGTGGGGCTGTCCTTTGACTGTTCAGAAGCTTCAAATTTCAGTGGCCCGTTCCTTTCGGGGACAGGTCACCAGGAGCACATTACACTGGTGCTCCAGAGTCTAGGGCTCGCCCCAAGGGGAGATGAACAGATCCTGTCCCCATGGATCTCCCACCCACCCCCGGCAATCGGAGGGGGGCGGTGTCAGGGATCCTGTTCTGACGGGACTCCTGGGTGGGAGGGGATAAACTCATGGACGTGCCCCTCAGGAGGGACGTCTGTTTATTGGGGCAGAGTAGTAGGGGCTGTGGCTTCCTCCCCCAATGTAAGGGGAAGGGGGGGGGATTGGGTTGGGGAGGGTCGGGACTGTTTCCCCGATGTGAGGGGTGTGTGTGACCTGACAGGGGTAGGAGGGTTTGGCTCCCTTGTGAGAGGGGGGTGGGCTGGGGGTGGAGTCTGCAGCCATTGAGGTCGTGATGAGCCAGGGCAACTATGGTCCTTCTGGGAGGTGGGTAACACCAATGAGGAAGGACAGGTGCTTGATGCCAGTCCCCCTCACAAGCCCCCGGACAGGTAATGCAGTGATCGAGATTGGGGGGAACCCTGGTCCAGGACTGCTGATGATGAATGTGAGGTCGGTTGGTAATAAATCTACAACAATCTGGGAGTTGATCCTGGATCAGTCAGCCGACCTCGTGTGTATTACAGAGACCTGGCTGGACACTGAGTCGGGGCCAATTTTGGCTGACCTTGTTCCAGCCAGGTAGTCTGTACAGCACCAGCCTAGACCTGAGGGGCGGGGAGGCGGTGTAGCCATTATTTTTAAGGACACTTGGTCTGTGAGGTGGTATCCAGTGCAGACTATTTTGGGCATGGAGGTGATCCATCTGGTGATCGATTTTGCTGGAGACAGACTGGGGCTGCTGCTCATATACCGCGCACCTACCTGTATGGCAGCATCCCTACACGCCCTAGCTGAGTTGGTGTCAGAGGTGGTCTTACAGTCTCCAAGTACCTTGATCCTGGGGGATTTCAACATCCACGCTGACACAGACCTTGGGGGAGCAGAGCATCAGTTCATGGCCGCCATGACAACCATGGGACTGTCTCAGAGGGTTGTGGGCCCGATGCATGATGGAGGACATACCCTTGACCTAATATTCTGCATTGGCCTTGAGGTGGGGGATCGATCCGGTGGTGGGGGATGTATTAACTACACCCTTGTCATGGATGGATCATTATCTCCTCCGGACCGATCTCCTGGCACATGTCTACCCCCGGAGAGGAGTAGGACCAGTTCGGTTGGTCTGCCCCCGGAGACTTATGGAACCAGAGAGGTTCTGGAATGCTCTAGGGGAATTGCCTCCGGATCTCAATGACTGCTCACTCAATGACCTCATTGTCTTCTGGAACAACTTGTTGACTGAGGCCATTGACCGAATAGCTCCCAGTCATCCACTTCCGGAATGCCGCCGACACAGGTCCCCTTGGCTTACAGAGGACCTGTGCTGGGTGAAGCGGGAAGGATGACGGTTGGAGCGCCGGTGGCGCCAGTGTCATGCTGAAGCTGACTGATTGCGACATAAAGCTACTTTAAAAGCTTATGCTGTGACAGTGCGGGCAGCAAAGAAAGAGTTCTTTGCTGCCCTCATAGCATCAGCAAAGTCACGTCCAGTGGAGCTTTTCCAGGTGGTGCAGCGGCTGGTCAGTTCAGCCTCTCTCCGCCTGTAACCTGAATCTTCCAGTGCCTGCTGTGACATGTTTGTTGACTTTTTTGTGGATAAAATTGCTCAGATTCACCGCGACTGGGGCAGATCGCCCAGATCTTCCATTCTAATTCTATTAGATCTGTCGGCTGCATTTGATACTGTTGACCACGAGATGTTGGTGGCTCAGCTGCAGGACCGGGCCGGGGTGGGCGGAATTGTTCTTGAATGGATTCGCACATTCCTGGCCGGGAGAACTCAGCGTGTGGTTCTCAGGGAATGTACTTCATCTCCTCGGGACCTCACGTGTGGAGTCCCGCAGGGTTCTATTCTGTCTCCCCTCCTGTTCAGTGTGTATATGCAGGCTTTGGGCGACGTTGTGAGAGGGTTCGGCATGCGTTGTCATCAGTGCGCCGATGACACACAACTCTACCTCTCTCTTTCTACAGACCCAGACCGGCAGTCTCTGTGCTCACCCAGTGCTTGGCAGCTGTGGGGGACTGGATGAGGGTGAGCCGTCTCAGGTTGAATCCCGACAAGACGGAGGTGATGTTGGTGATCATCAATGAGGTCTTCCCCCTCCCCCCCACGGCCACACAGGCCCGTAGTCTGGGGGTGCTCCTTGACTCACAGCTCCACCTGGATCTCCAGGTGGAGGCTGTGGCAAGGGGAGCATTTTGCCAATTACATCTGGTACGACGGCTGCGGCCGTATGTTTCGTACTTAGATCTGGCCACCATCATTCATGCCTTTATCACCTCTAGACTGGTCTACTGTAATGCACTCTACGTGGGGCTGCCCTTGGGGACGGTCCAGAGGTTGCAACTAATGCAGAATGTGACGGCCCGTCTCTTAACGGGGACGGGTCGCCATGAGCACATTACACTGGTACTCCATTCACTGCATTGGCTGCCTAATATCTTCCGGGCCCAATTCAAGGTGCTGGTAATGACCTCTAAAGTCCTAAATAGCCTGGGCCTGGCTTACCTGCAGGACCGCCTCAGACCCCAGATTGCATTGCGGCCCCTGCGGTCGGCTGGGGACGCGCGACTTGAAGTCCCCCGGGTTGCCCTAGTGGCAACAATGGGGAGGGCATTCTCGGTGGCCTCTCCCAAGCTGTGGAACTCCCTTCTGACGGAGGCCCACCTGACCCTGGACCTCCACTCTTTCCGTAGACAGTGGAAGACCTGGCTGTTCCGCCGGGCCTTTGGAAAGGGAGACAGGTAGGGTAGGGTAGGTTGGGGAGGGGGAATTCTGCCCTTTTAGATCTTTTTATCTTTTAAAATGTTTTTAATGATATTTTATGTCTTTTTCCTACTGATATATTTGTAAGCAGCCCCGAGCTGCGGGTGGGGTAGAAAAATAGTTACTAAATAAATAAATAAAATAAAATAACTGGCTTCCTATAGTCTTCTGGCCCAATTCAAGGTGCTGGTTTTGACCTTTAAAGCACTAAACAGCCTGGGCCCCATAAATCTGAAAGACCGCCTTTTCTACCATGCTCTGTTGCAGCCCCTGCTGTCATCCAGGAGCACCCTCCTGTGGGTTCCACCTGCTGCTCTTGTCCGTATAACAGGGGCTCAAGGGGGGCGGGGGAGATGGCATTCTCAGTTGCTGCCCCAATGTTGTGGAACTCCTGCCCACTAGTGGTTCATCAGAGTATCAGCCTGAGCATCTTTCGGAGGCGGTGTAAAACTTCTTTTTAGTAAAGCATCTGGTGGACAGGGATTAGGTGGGAGGTTGTTGGGGGGGAGGGGTTGGTGTGGGTAGGGTCCTTTTGGTGAATTGTATTCTAATGTTTTGAATTTTCTTTTATGTGGTTTTTTGTAAGTGACCCTGAGCCTTTGGGGAAGGGCAAGTTAAACATGTTAATAAATTAAATACATTTATTAGGATTTATTTAATAAATTAAATAAATTTATGAGGATGTATAACTATACAGTATTAATGAGTGTACCCTTCCACTGGTAAGATACTGGTTTTCTCATTTTTGATTGCTTTGTCTGATTTATCATTTGGCAGCTCCTGGTCTCTGCATTCCACTTCCAGGATTTCTTGTTGTAGAGAATTATGTTCTTCGAGTGGGGCTCTGTCGATTCACACCTATGGGTTCTGCACCTGTGCAGATCAGCTCAGGAGCATCTGCCCATGTTAATTTCTTCCAGGGTTTGGATCCGTTATAAAAAATAACTGATCCATGCTCATGTTACACACACACCCAGGAAACACCTGATTGGGGGGCAGGGGGGTTGGGGACCCATACCCCAGTTCCCCTACCAGGGAACCCCCTAGGAAAGTGACACCCAGGCAAACACCCTTCATTAAGCTCTGCTAGAGGCATTGATCCTCTCTCCCTGCTGGACACTAGCAGTGCTCGGCAAAGGGGACCCTGCCAGATCAAATTTCACAGTGAGTTAAATTAATGTTAAATTTGCATGCAAATTTAATGTTAAATGCAACTCACATTAGTGACAGGTCTGGATTTCCCAGCCCTGTCATCCGTGATGAAACTGACGGATATTTTGCTGCCTGATGTGAAAAGGCGCATGCCCACAT
Organism: Sphenodon punctatus; assembly: GCA_003113815.1. Lineage (NCBI taxonomy): Eukaryota > Metazoa > Chordata > Lepidosauria > Sphenodontia > Sphenodontidae > Sphenodon > Sphenodon punctatus. The sequence continues at coordinate 2,301,619 of QEPC01004304.1, read as the reverse complement.
TAGACAATCTCACATTAGATAGAAATTAACATCGGATTGTGTAACATGGGCAAGCAGCCTCAGTCTTCTCCTGCTCACAAGAGGGATCAAAAATCTGAACAAACCATTGAAAAATCTGACACCACAAAGAAAAAGAAATGTGACAAATCAACAGAGCATGACTCTGTGGCAAAACAACCTACAAAGAAGTCAGATGTTATCCGTCCTCCACCCTCACCTCATGCCGTGGTCCGATTCATGTCTCCTGGATCCCCACATACACCTTCTTTGATTCCAGCAACTCCATCTGGGACTCCAGACTCCTTCAAAGGATCCCCACAGTTCTCCCACTCCTTTCTCGACACTGATGAGCCTATATGTCTGCCATCACTGCATTTTACTCAGCTAGCAGCACCACGGCCTACTTGTCTCAGTAAGCCTATTCAACCCACCCATCACCCACCATTCCACTCCCCATATGCATACCATTAAGGCTACAATTCACCAACTAACTGCCAGGCTATCATCAATGGCCACACTTACCTTACTGGCCATCACCTCACTATCAGCCATATTCTTGGGACCCTTCATTCCAACCACCTTACGATTATCACTCTTATGCCACAAGAGGGACAAGACCTAGCAGAGTTCCACTCTCTGCTTCATTAAGCAAACCTCCCACTCTCACTCCATTACCGGCACCAATAGTCTCCACGGGACACACCTCTGCTATCATTGAGGGTCAAACCCCTCTAACAGAGATAGCACAGACTCTTAAGGCTATCTTGCAATATAACAATCAGCCAGCAACTTCTACTGGCACAACTTCAATATTACACTGTACTATGGATTTGTGGATATGTATTGTTGACGTTCTGAAAAAGCTTCAGAATGTGGAGCGGGATGTTTAATAAATATAGTGTGGTCCTCAGGAGGTCTGAGATTTCAATCCTTCATCACTAAGATGGTGAAAGCACTTGACCTTACAACCATCTCTGTGGATAAAGAAAAGGAAGACCCAATATATAAAATGCTTAACAAGCACACCCCCACGAAAATTACTCTTCCTTTATCCAAGAAGTTAATGAAACACTCAAGAGCACACCAGAAGACACCCTCTCACACTTCGCCCATTGATACACAGTTTAGTACCTTTTATTCAGTACCTCCTGAGGACCACACTATATTTATTAAACATCCTGCTCCAAATTCTATGATGATACAAACTTCTTCAGAACATCAGCAATGCAAATACACAGACACATCCCCCTTCAACAAAGGAAGAAAGAAAAAAATGACATCTTAGGAAGAAAAACTCTCTTCACCTATCATGATCTTGAGAGCTTCTAATTATGCCTCAGCTATGTCAACTTTCCAACACCACCTCCTATGGGACACTCTGGGACACCTAATTCCACATCTTCCACCAGAACACAAGAAACTTGCAGACGCTCTGCAATCTGAGGATTTATATCTGGCCCAGTCCCAACTTACCACCATCATCACTCACATCGCAGACTCAGCTACCAGGGCACCAGATGCCATGCCTGACTCCCCTCTACTGCCCTACCTTTCCAAGCAAAGGCAAAGACTGAGAAGCTTCCTTTCGATTAAGCTGGTCCGTTTGCTACCAATACGGATGATATCCTAGCAAAACTGAGGATAATAGAAGGATAGCTTACACCCTGGGTGTGACATATAAAACAAAAAAGAGATACACATCTACACCTTCCTACAAAATCTCTGGAATCAGCAAGGCATTCCTCAGGATATGTACAACAATCCCACAAGTATTTTCCTACCTCCCTGCCCCAAACTCAACATAGGTGGCAATATCGGTGAGACAACGGCCAATACAGAGACAGAACACTGTGTCTACCTTCACTAAGCAGAGGCCCTGATTTTAATCTTGTTAACCAGAACTTAGAACCATATCCCAGACTCATCCTTCTCTCTACACTACTCTCTCTACAAACTCTCTCTATATTACAATATCTGGTCCCTTTATAATCAGTGATCACTGGGTTCTTGAGAGACCATACAGAAAGGTTACACTATTCAGTTCCCCTCCACCCCATCCCAAACCCCCCTCCCAATCCCTTTTTAGAGATCCCTCTCACAAGACAATCGTGCAACAAGAGATCCTCACTCTCCTTGCCAAGGGGTGTATCGAGGACGTCCCTTCATTACCCACATGGAAGGGATTTTACTCCAGATATTTTGTGGTCCTGAAGAAAGATGGTGTTCTGAGGCCAATCCTGGATTTGAGAGAACTTAACAAATTTGTCAAGTCTTTTAAATTCTGAATGGTAATGCTGGCTAAGATTCTTCCCCTTCCTCTTTCAAGGAGTATGGTTCTCTGCTCTGGACTTGCAAGATGCATATTTCCACATTCCTATACACCCAGCCCATACTAAATACCTAAGATTCACTTTTGATGGTACCCATTATCAATATAAGGTTTTATCCTTCAGTTTGTCCACCGCTCCAAGGATATTTACCAAGTGCCTCACACCAGTGGCAGCATATCTCAAAAAAAGAGGTATATCCATGTTTTCCAATCTCGATGATTGGCTGATTGTATCTCACACGAGTCATCAGCTCAAGAAAGACTTACAGTTGACCTTTTACAACAATTAGGATTTGTCATAAACTTTCAAAAACCTATTCTAACACCAACTCAAACAATTGGTTTTATAGGTACCAACCTCGACTTCACTCAACAGAGAGCCTTCATCCCAATAGAGAGACTGCACACCCTTCCAACCTTCATTTCTACTCTTCAGCAGTACCCTACACAGACTGTACATTTCTTCTTACAGCTCCTTGGTTACATGACCTCCACAACTGGGGCAGTGCGCCATGCAGGACTCTAAATGAAACCTCTTCAACACTGGAAATACATTCCTTCCACAGACCATATCAGGAAACTTTTGACTATAACCCCTTCTATCCTCCACACTCTGTTCTGGTGGACAATCAAACACCATTTGCACCAGGGCATGCCTTTTGCCCAACCTTCCCCAGAAGTCTTAATCACCACAGATGCCTCCATGCTGGGTTGGGGAGACCACTGCAAGGGCATAAAAGTCAGTGGTACCTGGAATATATGGGAATGCTCCCTTCACACCAATCTACTAGGACTGAGAGCAAAAAGACTTTCACTTTTATGAAAGCATTTCTACCTCATATCTAGCAAAAGACTTTGAAAATTGTTACAGACAACACCACAGCAATGTGGTATATAAACAAACAAGTCAGTACATAAACAAATGACGTGAGCACATTACACCAGTGCTCCGCGCTCTGCACTGGCTGCCAATAGTTTTCCAGGCCCAATTCAAGGTGTTGGTGCTGACCTTTAAAGCCCTAAATGGCTTGGGCCCCACCTACCTGCAGGACTGCCTCACTCTCCAGGTCCTGGATTGGCCCCAGAGGTCAGCAGGGGGCGCCCTCCTCAGGATCCCCTGGGTTTCCCGGGTATCCACCATGAGGAAGGCATTCTCTGTGGCTGCACCGCGGCTGTGGAACTCCCTCCCGTTGGAGGTCCGCTTGATTACCGACCTCCCCTCTTTCCATAGGCAGTGTAAGACCTGGCCCACCAGGTCTTTCCCGAGGGAGATGGGGTGGGTGGGGTGGGGTGATGAATTTTATATTGTTTTAATTGTAGTTTTATGTTTTAAAATGCTGTGAGCCACCCCGAAATGCCTGGGGCAGGAGGGAGCGGCATATAAATAAATAAATACACGTTCCTCTCATCTTTGCAGGGAAGTGATAAAACTATGGAAGTGGTCAATCCTCCACGATGTACACCAATTGGCGACCCACGTAGCAGGCCAGGCCAGTACACTCACAGACAATCTAAGCAGATCTCCCACATTACAGCATGAGTGGATGCTCAACACATCAGTCACCCATGATCTATTCAGCAGATGGGGCCATTGCAGTATAGAACTCTTTGCAGCATTTCAAAACACACTATGCCACCTCTTTTGCACCAGGGCAGGAATAGGAAAGGCTCCCTGAGCGATCCATTTCTAATTCACTGGGGGAATTCCCTGATTTATGCCTTTTCTCCTTTCCCACTACTGCCGCAAGTTCCCATGAAAGTTACCCAGAACCAAGCACGGTGCATCCTTATAGTGCCCAACTGGCCCAGGCAACCATGGTACAAGCAACTACTGACAATGTCATCAAAATTCCTTTGGCTACCACAGATTCGACTTTGACCACTTTCACACCTTCCTCCCCCACCCCACCTCTTGTGTATTTTGGCTGCAGGAGGGAATGCGCAAGCCAGAATATGCGCGGGGATCAGCCGGTCTGAAAGCACGCCTGTGTGGCTTTGCTGGCAAACACATGCAGAGATACAGAGCAGAAAATCCAGCTCTGGTCTTCTGGCTCATCTGCCTTACACCCAGTGTTGCCATCAGGACCTTGGATAGTGGAGAGGGTTTCTCAGCCCAGGTGTCAAGGCTGTCCATGCAGCCTAGCCTGGTTCAGGATCCTGGACCACTTTCACCACCAACACAACAATAGACTACTCCACCTCAGTCTGCCATCATTGTATCTAACAGCCTGGCTGATATCGCCGTAATATTAACAAACCTCCATGACTTACCGAATGAAGTAGTTTGAATCCTCAAAAGTGCCTGTAAGGACTCCACAAATAAGACATACGAAGCAAAATGGAAAAGATTTGTCACACGAACATCCACAAATGATTTTCACCCACAAACTACCAAAATAAAACATTGTAGCAGGGTGCAGTTCCTAGGGGGTAAGTCCCTGCAGCATCAGACTTCTGGGCTGTCACTTCCTTAGGGAACCAGCAATGCACACATCCAGTTTGAGAATTAGCTCCGTGTCTTTATTAGAGGACAGAGTTCCAGTGTTGCCTTCAGGACCGTGGAGAGGGTTTTTCAGCCCAGGTGTCCAGGCTGTCCCTGCAGCCTAGCCTGGTTCAGGACCCTGGCGAGGCAGAGAGTACTCTCAGGTCTGTTGCCAGACTTAGACTGAAGTTTCCTTCTTTTTATATAGCCCCAGGGGCATGGCTAGCCCTTCAGGCCTCTAGCCCTTAAAGGGCCAGCACCCTGCCATGCTTCCAACTGCCTTTAACTGAGTTTTCCAACTACTTTAGGGCTGGCCCTGCCAAGCCCTTCACCAGATGATTGTTTGGTGCCTGCCAGCCAGTTCACTTCTGTCTGGCATCCTCGCACTCTTAAAGGGGCAGCAGCCCCTCAAGGCTGCTCCCTGCTACAAATATCTTCTCACTTACCTGACTCACCTAAAACCACAAGTTCTTGGAGCATCATTGCTGAAGGTGCACCTTGCCACAATTCTGTCTTTTCTTTTCTTTTATTTTCCCTTCCAGCCTTGTGACTGTATGACTCTATATCACCTCCCAGTTCCCCACACCCAAACGTCCCCCTATCCCAAAACCACCCATCAAAATCTTCCCCGCCCCTTTTCCCCATACCCCCCCTCTCACGAGGAGGCCAAGGCAGTTCCACCTCTCCTCTTCCCCCCTTCACTCCTTGCCTGTCTCCACCAGGGGGATCAGGACATCCCCTCCCACTCTCTTCCCCTATGGCTGTACCCCCCCGACAGAGGGGGGCAGGGCATTCCCACCCCTCTCCCCATGCCAGTACCCCCCTCACAGAGGAGCCAGGGCACTCCCATCCTGTCTCTCTCCCCTCCTCTCCACGCCTCTACCCCCTACTCACAGGGGGGCCAGGACACTCCTTCCACCCCCTACCTCCCACCCCTGACTCCCCCTACCCACAGCCCCCCTCTAACTCTCTCCTTATACCCCGCCCCACTAAAACAGGTAAAACCAATTGAAAACAAACTCTCCATCCCATCCCCAAGCAGGCCTACAAATAGCCTTTGGCAGCTGCCACAGGCAGCCACCTGCAGACGGCTGAGACCTTTAGTAGTGGAGGGAGGGGGTGGGACAGGTTCAGGTGTCACAGTCTCGCCTCCTCTCCAGCAACACACCTTCTTCCCCCTGCAGGCGGCCGAGGCCTTTAGTAGTGGAGGGAGGAGGTGGGGCAGGTTCAGGTGTCATACAGTCTGTCCTTCCCTACAGCAACACACCTTCTTTGCACTTACTATCCCTTAAAGTGTGTATGTTGGTAGCACACAAAGAAGAAACTAGGATTACTCACCTGTAACCTTTGTTCTTGGAGATGGGCTCTGTCACACACACCACCCTTCCTCCTTCCCCACTGCATCAGGACCTAACTTAAAGAGATCAATTGCTCTGCTGTAGGGATTAGAAGGAACAGAAGGAACTCGCACCTGACCCCTCATTTTATAGGGTTAGATAAGTCCACCAAAAGCACGAACCAGTGGAGAAGGGGCCATGGTATGTGAGAGGATAACAGTTTGTAGAAGCTTCCCAGCCAGTCTGCGCAGGCGCAGTTCCCATAGGTGTGAGCCATAGGTGACAGAGCCCATCTCAAAGAACCAAGATGACAGGTGAGTAACTCTAGTTTCTAGGCAGCACGAAGTTTGCAGTGCCTCTCTGTCATGCTGCTTAAGCACTGCTAAAGAAAATCAGATTTGAGCTTCCCTACTTAAGTGTCTCCATTCTCTCTGCAGGCATCTACACAACAACCGGATCCAGAGCTTGGGAACCAATGGTTTTGAAGGGCTGCACAGCCTAGAAACTCTGTGAGTGACTCATTTTCTCTTCTGTCCTGAATCATAACCCCTGAGAGACTCATTCATATGCTGGCAACTGGGCCAGCGGTGAGGTGCCCTGTGTTTTCCAGACAAGGGTTGGTGCTTCTCAAGTGCCCTTGGAGAATCATGCTGCATAGTCAGGAGCACTGAAATGGGCTGAGTCTGATGTGGGGATATTTCATTTCTCTCTACCCTAGCTGTGATTGGGTTATGTTATTTTGCTTTTTTGCTATTGTCCCTTGCTGAGAGTGACTGAGCTATTCCCTCAGCTCCTATCACCCATTACCCCTCTCCATCTCCCTTACCCCAGTAGACTGTAGGACCCAGAAAGCCTGCATCCCATGCTAGCATGAACGGTGAAGTATTTATTTATTTAGATTTTTACCCTGTCCTATGCCCTAAGGCTCAGGGCAGTTTACATCATATACCTGGCCAAATAAATAGGTCCTACACTGCCTCTGGAAGACACTCAAACTAGGGCTTAGACGAACCTCCAGGGGAAGGGAGTTCCAAAGCTGTGGAGCAGCCTCTGAGAACACCTCTCTGCGTGCCCAGGATGTATGGACCTGGACCAATGATGAAACTCACAAAAGGCACGCTTGGCAGATCTTAGAAACTGTGGAGGGACATAAGGAGGAAGGTGGTCCTTTCAATATGTAGGGCCCAGGCCATTTATGACTTTATAGGTCAAAACCAGCACTTGGAATTGTGCCTGGAACACTACTGGCAGCCAGTGCAGACACTGAAGCATCGGTGCTATGTACTCCTGGCAACCCATCCCTATTGAAAGGTGGTCTGCAGTGTTCTACACAAGCTGCGGCTCCCGAACAGTCTTCAAGGGTAACCCCATGTAGAATGCATTGCAGTAGTCTAGCCTTGGGGTAATGAAACATGGATGATGCTGGCCAGATCCCTATCTGAGAGAAAGGGATGCAGCTTTCTCACCAGATGGAGTTGGTGAAAAACACTCCTGGTCACTGCCACAACCCAGCGGTGGTGCGCCCCCTAGGGCGTATGGGGCAATTCCCTTCCTGCCCGTGGCCCCCCAGGAGCAGCCGCCGGACTTGCTGCCTGCTCCCCCGAGCCCCGGCCATGACTTTAAAAAAAAAACAAAAAAAAACAGCACCGCTGTGAATGTGCGGAGCCAACTCGAAGAACCTTGTTTAGCGAGGTAGCAACCTTCACCTCCCAAGGTTCTTCGATGTGACTCCGACATTCTCACCGGTTAGCTGTGCGCGCACGCACACGCACAACCGGTGAGGTGACTCACCCCCACCCCCCTGCAAGCTTCCTAAGGAAGCCTTGGGAGGACAAAAGGGAGGCATTTCTCCCTTTATGCGGAATGGGCTGCTAAAAGCGCCGGCCATCCCGCATAAAGGGAACCCTGCAATGAAATAGTGCGGGCAGGGGGCACTATTTCATTGCAGGGATAGCCCAGGGCTAAAAGTCTTACCCGGGCGCTGCACACAGGCGACCGGGCCAGACTACGGGAGTTTGGGAGCTGCCGCGCAGGCTGCTCTTAGGCTCTTCCCCTCACTCCAAGAAGAAGCCAGCGTGCCAGGCTCCAGCCATCTGGAATTTTGCCGCACTGTAGCACTGGTGAGTAAATTGGGGGGTGGGGGACAGACTGGGGATGGATGGGGGGGCAGACTGGGGGGGACAGGCTGGGGACTGACAGACTGGGGATGGATGGTGGGGACAGACTGGGGAAGAACAGACTGGGGATGGATTGGGGGGGACAGAGTGGGGATGGATTGGGGGAGGGGTGCTTGCTCTGTGTTTGCATGATGACAAAATGGTTTCTCTACTCATTAATGCATTGCTGCTTTCCTTCTCCCCTCCCATCATGAGCAGAGAGACCATGGCCTTTTTACATGGATGGCGCAGCAGCGCCGATGGGTGGAGATGGGTGTGGATGGGTGGGTGAGCACACCCAGCGAACACCCGGCGGTACCGCCGAGCAGAGAGACATATACACGGACAGCGCCGCGGGGGGTTGTGGGAAGGAAAGGGGAGGGGCCCGCAAACACCCAGCGCCCAAACACCCATCCCAGGAAACACCCGGCAAACACCCATGCAAGTACACGGCCGGCCGGGACCGGGAACGGCAGGGAAGCCCCTCCCGGCACAGTGACGGGACGGCACAACATGGCCAATAGGGCAAACGAAGCTGCGCAATGCGGCCCCACCCCCCCACCCAGCCACCAGGACCCGCGCGGGCGAGGCGGGAGGGGAGGATGACAGCCGCTACAAAGGAGCCGGCTCCGCACAGCCCCGGCACAGAGCCCAGACTGCTCGGCGCCAGGCCTCCCCTCCCCAACACACACCCACAGCAGAGCCACACACACACAGCGGGCAGCAGAAGCACACAGGGAAGGGCCTACAGGGGGCAAAGAAAGGGGGAAACGGACCCCCACAGCACAGGTAACACCCACCCCACCCCAGAGGCACCCGCACAAGAGGAGAGGTCACAGCAAAGCACAACACCGACACACCAGGAAAGGAACACACAAGTCTTTATTAAACAACAGGCAATCAGCAACAGGGGGCAACAACAAACAACAGGGCAGGGAGGGGAACGGGACAACAGAAGGAGGGGGAACAGCGCCAGCAGAGACAGGCCCGGGGCAGAACCCCGGTCAATACGGCCAGCAACCCGGCACCAGCGCTCGGCCTGCGTGCGGTCCAGCCGGTGCAGCTGCTCCAGGACGAGGAGGAGCTCCACCAGCTCCCCTTGCTTCCAGGTCCACTCCGCGATCATGGCTCCATCTGCCCCCACCACCCTGCCCCTGTTGGGCCCTGCTGCTTGTGGTTGCTCGCCCCCAGGGTGGCCTCCCTCTGTACCTCCGCCCCTGGGCACTCCATGGCCCATGAGTCCTGCCATGGAGGGTGGCCCACCTGGTGGTGGGGGCGCTGCCTGGTCCTCCTCCTCCTCCACGACCTCCACCTCGTGCACCTCCAGACTGGCTTGAGCTGCAGTGGGAGGGGGTACCATTACTGTTTGCCCAGCCCTGGCCGCAGCAGCTCTGTCCAAGCCGATCCCACCCTCAACACCACCACCCCCGGCCCCACTGGGGCGATCATACCTGGAGCCTGTTCCTCCATCTCCTGGGGGCCATTCCGGTTCTCCGCATGTTCCACGCGTGCCCTCTGCCCCTGTGGCCAGATGGCCTGTGGGTCTTGTGGGCATGCGCGGAGTGTGTTGGTCCAGCGCTCGGATCCCCGGGGCGCCTCCTCCCCCTGTGGGACGGGGCTGTCCCCTCCCGCTTCGTGGCCGGCCTCGCCAGGGGGCACCCTCCCGCCCTTGCTCTGTGGGGTCTGTCAGGGGGGGTTGGGTGCTGATCCTGTGTCTGCACCTGGCGAAGGCGCTGCCATGTGTGCGGGAGGCCACAATGTCCCCGTCCATGCAGAGGAACTTGTCCAGCTCCTCCAGGAACTTGACTGTGTGCATGGCCCGGCCAGACTTGAGATTATTGTCCCTGATATTTTTATATCCGGACCTCAAGTCCTTCACCTGCTGCATGCACTGGGTTACATCCCTGTTGTACCCCTGCCGCTGCATCTCCTGGGCGATGGCTTCATAGACCTGTCTGGTCTTGTAGCTTCACACCAGGTCGTGATGGATCCTTTCGGACCCCCACATGCGGATGAAGTCCCTGACCTCCTGCCTGGACCAGGGCTCCCCCTTTTGGTACCCGTGTGTGGGGGGCCGACTAGCTTGGTGGCATGGGGCCCGCCCTGTGGATGTGGTTGCCGTGGTGGTGGTTGTGTCCTGTTGGGGGTAGTGCGATAGGGGTTACTACGGCTCCTGCGCCCCCATGGGGCCTGCCCCCCCCTCTCCCCTGGAGTTCCCTTTTGTTCACCTGACTGTCTGGAAGGCCCTCCTCGGCCGTCGCCCCAGTGGTACAGTGCTCCGTTGTCTGGGAGCTGTCCTGCGGGGGACAGGGGACCGGGTTATGTTGCTGCCCTGTGTCCCCGGGCCCAGTAGTTGGGCCCAGGGCGTGGCCTTCCCCTCCCGGGGGGGGCGGGCTTGTCCCCTCATGCTCACCTTGCTCTCGCTGCTCCTCCTTAGACCATGCCCTTGGGAGGTGCTGGGCTGGGGGTCATCAACCGGCGGAGGGGGCGTCGGTGCGACCCCTCTGTCCTGTGCCGGGACATGTGCGCCGTGTTACTTCCTGGTGCTATTCCCCATCCGTTCCCCCCTGCCAGAGGTCTGTAAACCCCCCCCCCTTGTGCCTTCCACCTGGGGTGCATCCCCCCCCTGCACCGCCTTGCCGGGGCTTCGCCCCCCCCGGGCGCCCCAGGGTCCCCGTGCTCACCCGGCCCCTTCCCCCACGTGGGGCGGCGTTGGCTTCCGTAGCCTTCTCGTTGGCCTTCCTGGTCGCCATCGTGGGAGCCCGCGTGCATGTGGCATGGTTCCTCCCTCCTTTACGGGCTCTCGACCGGATGTCCGGCATCCCCCCGCCCTGTGGGCGTGTCTGCGTGGCGGTGCGTGCGTGCCCCATGGTGCCTGCACAATGGGGCTCCGCCGGTCTGTTCCGCATGGGTGTGGGTGTTTTGGCTTTTACACGGACGCTCGGGTGTTGAACACCCATCTCCACCCACGGAGGGTTCCGGCTCCCTCGTGGCTGCTCCGTGGGTGTTGGCGTGCGGGTCGTGCACGCGCTCCCACCCACTCGTGGACATTTACATGGATGCCCTCCCTCCCATCTGATGGGTGTTTCCAGGTGTTTGTGGGTGGGTGGCATCCATGTAAAAGTGGCCCATTTTGTAAATTTGTGGTTCCACTGGTCGTTGTGGCTACTCTTTTTTTTAAATGGTCCCTTCGCTGTTTCACTGCTGCTCCCTGCTGCTGGAAAGTAGTTTGTGTGGACAGGCATTTGGCTGTCGGGGATAAGATGTGGCTGCTGGGGATACTGGTCCGGACTCGGGGCCTGCTTTGGTGGGAAGGCAGCCCCGAAAGGGGCCAAACTGTTTTTTAAAAAGGGGCTTGAACAGGCAGTTTGTTGGTGAAGCTACTAGGGATGCTGGTCTGGATGTGTCTGATTTGGTAGCAATGCATCCCTGAAACTGGCCAATTATTTTTTTTTAAAGGCCTGTGTGCTTGCACAGGCGTCTGGCTGCTGGGGATGCCTTTGGGGGCTTGTGGGAATTGTTTGGTTTACGTGTGGTTTTCTGGTTTTTATATATCTGTGCATGATGATAGGACCCTGGGGAAAGCTTTGTGTCCTGTGGATTTTCACTAAAACTGCTTCTAAGTGAGGTTTAAGGTTGTCTGCCTGCTTTTTAAACCTGGCAGAGGAGGTGAATATAACCTGCCTAACTGAAATTGCTGGATTAAGTAATGTAATGTCCATCCAATGTTAACCCTGGGAACTCCTTGCTGTTGGGTTATGCCGCCTACCGTTGCCCTGGCTCCGCCTACNATGGAGAAGTCGGTCAGAGTCAGATTGAGTCTAACGCCAGCATCAATCCAGCCTCCTGCTTACTTGCTTCATACACCGCAGCCCCTCAATAAACCTAGGGGCCCTGTGGTGACGAGACAGAGGCAGAGGGCATCTTGGAGCCACCCTGCCAATGGCCTCCTCCAGCAAGGTGTTCCAATGCTCATCTACCAGCTCGACCAGCTCATCTACAGAGTGACCATCCAGGTCCAGGGTTAGCTCCCTCAGGACCTCTTGGAACTATTGAGGTTTCATCAGACTCCGAGGGTGGACCATCCTAAATAGTCCATTCCCCTTCTGGAGGGGGTGAACTGAGAGACTGGCCTGAAGGAGCTAATGGTCCGTCCATGACAAGGGTACTGCCCTAACCTCCTCCACTACCGGACCCCCTGCCTCAAGGTCAAAACCAAAGATTGGGTTGAGGGTATGGCCCCCCCCCCATGTGGATCGGGGAGGTGACCATCTGGGACAATTCCATGGTTGCCATGGCTGCCAATGAATTCTCGCTCCACTCCTATAACGCTGGCATCGGCATGAATGTTGAAGTCCCCCAGGACCAAAGTCCTGGAGGAGCCCAAGTCCACATCCGAGGCCAACTCTGCTAGAGTGGTAAGGGTTGCTGCCGGACAGGAAGGGGCCCAGTAAACCAACAGCACCCCTATCTTGCCCCCAGCCAAATCAAACACCACATGAAGGGCCTCAATACCTGCAATCTCCTGAACTGGATATCTCCTAACAGGCCAGTGCTCTCTAAAAATAATTGCTACACCACCTCCCCGGCCACCCATGCGGGCCTGATGCTACATGGCATACCCAGCTAGAACGAGATCCACTAAAGTTGCTTGAGTCATCTCATCCAGTCAGGTCTCCATAATTCATGCGAGGTCGACAGCCCCACCCGAGATTATATCCTGGACAATTGGGGCCTTGTTGACAACGGACCTTGCATTTAGCAGCAACAGCCCCCCACTAGTGGACCTTGAACCTGGCTCGCCCCCCCACCCCAGTGGGGGGATGGCAAACCACACTTCCCGCAGGCACCTAGGTCCCCATGGGGCACGAGCCATCCAACCCCGTGGACCATACTGTCCACAGCCAAGAACCACCCCTATAGCCTCAACTCCCCCCCTGTCCACCACATCCTGGCCCCCAAACCTGGCTGCTTACCCTGTGGCCTTCCCCCCTCACACCCCCCCACATTTACCCCCCAGCCCCCCCGGCCATCCTGCAGCCACCAGGGGCCGGCACAAGACATACCCCCCCTGGCATTGCCCTGGCTCCGCCCCTAGGCTCGCCAGCCACCCACGGGCCGGCTGGCCTTACTGCCCCTCCAGCCTCAAAACCCACCAGCCGCCCCTGCCACAACCTGATGTTCCAGATGCAGTTCAGGATCCAGGAGTACCCCAAGACTACGAGCCTGATTAACCATGGAAGTCTGTGCCCCTTCAGTGATGGGTGTCCCAGTCTCTCCACCCCCACCTCCACCTCCCTCCAGGTCACAGGGCTGGCCAGCCAACATCACTTTAGTCTTGTCTGGACTCAGCTTCAGTTGGCTCACCTGCATCCAGTCCCCTTTGGCAGTCAGGCATTGAGTAAGCACTGAGACTACAGCAGTGAGTCTGATTGTGTCCCTGCCCAATTGACAGTGCACCTTGTGTCTGTGAAGATGTGACCTTTAGAGCCCTTCACAGCTTCAGCTCGCCCTCCTTACTTCCTCCTGTCTTAGTGGTTGTCATCTTCAAGCATTCAAAAATTGTGTCTCAGATCTCAAAAACAATGAGATTATTTTGATCTTTATTTTTCACGTGCCTTCTGGTTTCCAAGTGCACTCAGCTCCTTTTTGCAAGCTTTATTCTGCAACCATGAGGGTTAAAAACATGCTTGGGGTGGGGGTGGGGGGGAGAAGTAAGCTGAGATTTTCACATGATCAGAGGACTCCAAGGGCTGTGGCTTGACTAAAAAGCAATAAATACAGAAATTCATAATAAATTCACAAGAGTCAACAACAGTATTGTTCCAACACTTGCAAGTTCCATCTTTGGTTGATCTATATGTCCTGGACTCTCAGAGGGGCATTCTTGGTGGCTGCTCCATGGCTTTGGAACTTCCTTCCCCTGGAGGTTCGCCTAAACCCTTGTTTGAGCATCTTCTGGAGGCAGCGTAAGACGTATTTATTCGGCCAAGCATTTAATGAACCATGGGGTGAGGGGGGTGTATTAGTTTGTATGGGTATTATTGTTTGGGTTTTTTTCATTATGTGAGACGGCCTGAGCTTCAGGGGATAGGACAGGACAGAAATCAAAATAAATAAGCAAATACTGTCTGTTGCTGTTTTTATCACCTGTGCCTTTTACTGTGCTAACCATGTCAGCCTCAGAGGCCTATTTGTACCACACCATCTATGCTCACTTCCTCAAAAGTGGAAAGTCTGCCCAGAATAAAACTGCAAGGCCCATCTGTGATGTAATGTCTAGAAAACTCCCACCTCGGGGTGTCACAGTGGGGCAGTAACTGTAGAAAGCGGATAACTGAGTATCAGGTGGCTTGAGACCATCAAGTTGTGCAGGTTGCTAACCTGTGTTGCCACATTACACTGACAACATTGCCATGTTAGCCTGTGGTGGAAGCTAGTCAGAGGATTCTGTGGAGATTGTTTTGGAGTCACCAGTAATGCCATTCTCAGGAAGGGTGTTGTGGTGTGCTTGTTAAAGAGTTCGGGATTAATACTTAAACTATTTTTATTCAGCGTTACATAACACGCCAGCAAGAGTATGCTCCGAGCCAAAGCGTGCTACAAGGCGTTCTTTGAAGGCAAAAGCCCCGCTTTCCAAGAGGGATGACAACTTTTGGTCTTGGTAGCCATATCCTCATCCCTTAGACAATACAGGAAACTACTCCACCCAGGACTGGGATGGAACAAACAAATCTCTGTTCTTTGCCAAATACAAGACGTGGCCATCAAAACACCAAATGCCCCAGTCCCAAGCACAGTGATACTAAGTAGTAATTTCTTAGAGATTCTGTCAAATGATTTGTGTAGGGAGCATGAGTTTGCACTAGCCTTCCGTGAGAGATTGGTACTTGTTTTTTTTACCAAAGTGAATTAAATACAATCCTGGTCTACAGACATACAGAGGGATAAAGGATTTGAACATTCAGAGCTTCCACAGACCTGTGGCTATTTGCTTCTTTTCTCTTTTCAAATGAAGTCCAGTGGCTACTGTCATTTACTCCAAATGTACTGCCTTCAGGGAGTTTGCCAGAACGGCAAGGTTATTTTTAGGGAGGAGTGTGGTACCTCAGTAGCAAAACTATCCTTCCAAGCTTCAACCATTAATGAATTTGTTCCTTATGATGGGCCAGACAGACAGGCAGTCCTAGAGGCAAAAAGCACAGCATTGTGAGACTGACCAGTGGAATCTGTGCCCAGCTGCAGTACCTGCTGTTCCCAACTGTACCAGTTCCTGATACATTTGGAGGGGATGGACAGGTGGAGGCAATGGGATGCAGTTGTAATGGTGCTGAGGTGCCAGGAGCACTTTAATGTCTGGGTTCAAGGTGAGTCGAGTTTGCTCTGACCAAACCCTGGGAGAGGGCTAGAGGGGTCTGTCCTACAACTGCACCGGCTTTGAGGTGGGGGGTCAGTTAGTAGAAGTCAGGGTAGAGCCTTTGTCATGGTCTGACCATTACCTCCTTAAGGCGTGCATTCTCTGGCTAGTTTTCCCTGTCAACAAAGTAGCGCTGAACTTAATTTGAGTCACACTGGTTTCTAGGACAACGGAGTTAAATGCTGACACTGCTCCAGCAGGGTGCATCTGCACTGCTTTGATGAGAACTGCCTGGATTTTATATGCTGTTCAGTGGCCTATTCAAAAACAAACAAACAAGGAAATAAATCAGATTTCCAGAATGTCAGAACTGGAGCCTCTTATCCTCACTTGTGTAGGGACTTCTTCATGAATCCTGGCAGATCAGGCCTTGGCTTCAGAGCTAGAACCAAATTGCCAAATGGATGTACCAGACAAAGAGTGGGAGGTGACAGTAATAAAGAGAGAGACATTGTGTCCCAGCATAAAAGTGTCACTCTGGAAATCAGGCCCACCAAGAGACAGAGTTGAGCTGAGATCAATGCACAAACTGTTGTCCCTAGAGACTCTCATCTGGGGGTTGGGAACAGGGCAGTCGAGGGGAACATGATCAAATAACCATGGGCACAAAGAAGTGTCTCGGGCTGTTCTTGAGAGCTTGGGGTAAAGAAGACGAGGATGCAGAGAAAGAAAGGATTAGGTTTTCATTCTGGTGACATGGGAATCTCTTGCAGATCACTTTTGTGTGAGTGTAGATGTCTGCATGCATCACGGTTAAGAGAGATTCATGTACCATGGTTGTGGATGCAGGGTACATATCGCAGGAGAGAGAGAAACCAAGTTTAGTCTTACGATTATGATGATTTATTTATTGAAGTATTTATGTAGCACCAGCAATGTGGTGCTTTATGTGGGGCGTCCCTTGTTTCTGGTTCGGAGGCTGCAGCTAGTGCAGAATGCGGCAGCCCGTCTCCTGATGGGGACGGGACGGTGTGAGCACATAACACCAGTGCTCCGCGCTCTGCACTGGCTGCCTGTAGCGTACCAAACCAGATTCAATGTGTTAGTATTGATTTACAAAGCCCTGCATGGTCTGGGCCCCTCATATCTCGGGGACCGCCTCGCCTTCCGCGCCTCAGAGCGATCCCTTCGGTCCACTGGGGGTGCGTTTCTGGAGGTCCCCCGTGTAAGACGGGGAGCCACAATGGAGAGGGCGTTCTCGGTGGCCGCACCGCGGTTGTGGAATACCCTCCCGGAGGAGGCTCACCTGGCCCCGGGCCTCTTGGCCTTTCGACGTATTTGTAAGACTTGGCTGTTCGCCCAGGCCTTCGGAGGGGAGAGTGGGGTGGTGGGTTAATTTTTTGAGGGGGGTTTTAAATTTGTTTTATGTTTAAAAATTGTGTTTTAAAACTGTTTTATATTGTGTTGGAAGCCACCCCGAGATGCCGTGGGCATGGGGGGCGGCATATAAATGTAACGAAATAAATAAATAAATAAATAAATAA